>JAWMRA010000005.1:23155775-23190852 GCA_035584735.1 Pseudotriccus pelzelni
CCCCCAATCGAAGTGTCAGGTGAAGAACTTGACCAACACTGTTGCTGCAATAACTAAGAATTTAGGGATGCGTTTACGTATCAAGAAGTTAGTTGTTAGTGATCACAGAATCATAGAGGAACTGATTCCATTTGACAAAATTAAAGCTTAAGAGAGACTTTGCAAAGTGTTCTCAAATAAGCAAGTTCTTAAACTGGGCAAATACCCCCTCACATTTCACAATCTTCACAGGCTCAGAGATACCAAAAGAACACAAGGCAAGAAGAAAGTTCGCTCAGCAATCTGATATTGTTACAGATTGAGAATTTACAGATTTAGCAAATCAGAACCATGCTAACAGACAACTAGGATTTGCTGCTATGGCTTCCATCTTAGAGTTTTCTCCTTTTTTAACAGCATGTTAAACAGAATTTTCTTTTTACGTCTGTTTCTTTCTTTGCTGCTTCCACAACGAGACCTGTCAAGGGAAGCTCTGTCTTGAGGGTTGTGCAAAAATCACTACTTTCTGCTGGACAGAGAAGCTGACAGTGCAGATCTTTAGGACAAATTCACAGTGATTTTAGGTGGTGAGGATTTTCTACATTCTTGATAAAGCTACAGCGAATGGAGAATTGGGCTCCATTTTCATATACAATAAGACTTCACAAGGTCTGCAGTTAAAATGCATTTTTAACTCACAAACTGCATTGATTTGTTTTGGACGCATTCCAAATATCAAGAAGAAAATCCTAACTGTTTACAAGTCACTAACCAGGTAAATTCACAAGCATGTTAAAGATAACTTTCAAGGCCTTCATTAAAACAGCCATAAAATACTGTAACCTTCCAGAAGTAACATATTTAAAAATCAAACTTTCTAGGCTATTATTTAAAGTTTTTAAAAAAAAAAAGATTAAAAGTCCCACGCCAAATAAAATTGAGCATGATAATATTTTGAAATAAATGGCAGTATCTAAAATTACTGGCATTTTTTACTATTCAGAATATGTACAAAACATTCAAAGAGAACCAAGTTACATGAGAGTGAGAAGGAAAAATTATCTAAAAATTATTTCTCATGTGTGAAAGACTATGCATAAGGAGAATGATTACACTTACAAAAATGACCTTCGAAGCCCAAGCAGCTTTAGAATTCCAGCACTTTTGCAGAACCTTTTTTCTGTCTCCCTTCTCTCTATGACAGGTAAGAACTGTAATAAATAGCTTTTAGATGATAATAATAACTTCAGATGGAACTCATATCACTCCAACTTTTTGAAAACTATGATAAATGGAGTGTATTTACGGACTGGCATATGAGATATACTTTCACCATATCCCAAATATTGCATATTTCGTACAATATTGTTTATGGAGATAATTGGAAAAATTCTCTGATTTCTGTGGTCAAGTGCTATTCCTTTATGGCAATTTGTGACATGAATTAGTTAATTTGTCTTCCTGAAATGAGTCTGATAGATACAGGAAGATAAAAATCTGAAGGAAATTTAGCACAGGAAGGTTCTTTTCCCCTGTTCATATCGCTCAAGACAAATATTAAGAGAGTCATTTTTCTATTTTTGTGAGTTTAAATTGCAAACATAAATGTCATTAGGTTAAGCTTTTGAAGGCATGACTACTAAAGTACTGGACATGACTGAATGAGCACAAAACTTTTATTCCAGTTTCAAAAAGCCACTCTTCAGAAACGGGCAGAATAAGCCCTTTTGGGAATTGTTTCAACCTAAAGATGAATTTTGCCAGTAGGCTGAGGTTAAAGGAATGGCTTTTGCTGCATTTTGTTGAATCCCATGTTAGAATTTGTAGTGTAATGTGTTTGAACATCTAAAACTGAACTCCTATCCTGAAGTTTGCACTATCATTTCCATCTCTTCAACAAACAGAAAGTATGGAAACAGAAAGTACGGAAGGTCAAGACCACAAGTTGTTTTTACAAAACGATATTGAAAATAAGCTTCGAAAAAAAAGTCCAGAAATATCTAGAACAGAAATTAAACAGCTGCTTCTACAGTGGTGATGAAACTACTCTTCTTGTATTTGCTCCAGTAAATCATTAAACTTGCTTTATCTACACTGGGACAGTGAATGTTACGCAACAGAGCCATCAACAGTCAATTGCTGTAAATGCCTCAGGTCATAAATTATGGCAAAAACAACTACTGAGGCCTATGGTCTTTATAACTGACCATCAGGTAAGTACTGAAAGTTGATTATTGGTTCAATATTGCTAATGATCTTAATGAGAACAAAAGCTGCACTTTGTTCATAAAAGAAGAAGAAAAATCCAGTCACAGGTACTTTCAAAGGAAAACATAGCACAGTTTCTTACTGCTTTATTCCCCACATTTTTTTTATCTAAGTGGTGGTAACTTACAACCTTACGTGCCCCAGTGGAACCACACAGATGAACCAACAGAAGCTTCTCTAATCGCCAAAATATTTAACCAAACAGAAACTCAAATGCCTGTCACTGCCATAAATGAGATACTTTTAGTTTCAAGACTTGAAAACAGTAAGGATACATAAATTCAGTGAGAGCTCAAACTCACTTGGATTAATTCAAGCTGCAATCTCTTGTACATTACCACAGAGACGTGGTATGGTCAGAAATGTCTGTCAAGACAAAAAACACTGACAATGACCAGAGTGAGAACAGCGAGAAAAAATACTGTTTCAGTTGGGTTTAGCTGCAGGAGCTACAGACTAAGAAACACAAATTATAAAGAAAAGAAATATGTCCTAAGTTTTGGATAACTATTTTCTACATAACTGCTCTGTGTGTGCATTTGTTACTTTTATCCTTCAGTCTTCCCATATGGGTCGTGTTACTAAGCCTGGTACAAGCACTCATGTTAATAGTATTTAATTCACTGCCCCCTTACAATTCCCTGTGCTCAATCCTCATTGTAAGCCCTTAATGCTTAAGAGCCTATAAGCTCCCAAAAAGTGCCATTTCAAACAGATACTTTTAACATCTTAGTATTTATTTCTTCATGCCTAATGTGGCTTTCTTTCAAAATTATACTTTTCTGGTATCTTTAATTTTACATCTCTACTCTTCGGATCATACCTTGTTAAGAGCAAAAATTTGGAAGCACTTTAACTCTCACCTTCAGCATCATGACACATCAGAAACTGCAGCTGTGACAGTCAGTGCTGCTTTCTGCAATGCTCTAAGACCCAGATGCACAGAAGAATCCTGGTTCTACTGGTGTGATTCACAGTCTTGTCTGATTAATGGTAAAAGCGGTAATAACGCAAAGCGTGCATGCAACTTCCATTTGTTTTACACTCCTGTAATGCCACTGACTCCAACATCCCAGTTACTCCAGATTTACACTGCTATAAATCAAACTGCAATCACACCTTTGTGAGCCGAAACCTGGCATTTCCAAATAATTAACATTCCAAACAGTTAATGTCCTGCTTATTTTTCTGAATTCTTTGCATTGTAGTTTTCATTTCCACTGCTTTAGCTACGTAATTGCTTTTCAGTGGTGGCAACAGCAAACGTGCTTTCTCCTCGCTATCAAGGCAGCATTTGTTTTGTGAGTTACTCTAACTGCAAGTGTCACAGACTGTGAGGAACCACCAGGGGCCAAAAATAGTGGTGGGGAGGGACAGACATGGGACAAATGGTGCAAAAAATTCAGTTCAAGGACTGAGATTTTTGTAATTTTTCCGTCCCCCCAAAAGCGGCGTAACAGGAGTGAAAATATCATATATGAAGTACCACATACCAAGTCAAACAAATACTAAAAAGAACAGAATGAAATGTTTCATAGTTATAATGACTTTAACAGTTTATTTTGAGAGTGGAGAGAGCAGAAAAGGGAAACAGGTATTTTAACAACTACTTTCCATAGCTGTTTATGTGGCAGCTACTGAAAATAACACTGTTGAGCCTCTAGAATCACAGAAATGGCTCAGAACTGAACACACACACACACTCACAAAGGATTTTGGGGAGAGTATTTTAAAATGCATTTTTAAAGAAATTCAGGTTAGTCTATACTAGATAATATCAGCATGACTGTAGAGAAGCTTTAACTGAAAGCACATTTTCAATTACTTATTTCAAGCACTGACAATAAACTGGCCAGGGCATCATGAAACTCATTATGAGCTAATTTATATTGCTGTGCTCTGTGCTGCTGGGGTTGGACTGATACAGTCACCCTCAGCTGAGAATCTGTACATTGTACTGTATCCCTTAACAGGCAGTTTATGTTTTAGGATTACCAGTCTAATCCTATCAAATTCAATGCTGCCAATATATAATCCTGATTAATTTCAGCGTTTTCTAAGAGTAGCACCAGATCAAAAGTAATCAGTAAAAGTCAAATGAAAAGACCCCTCTCTGGATTTTAAATCATGCACACTGAATATAAATATCTGTATTCTCAAGATTTCTGCTTCAACAAATTGAATACACAGTTTTGGGGGGGGAGGAGAGGGGGAAAGGCCATAAAAGTGAAGCAAGTTGTTTCTTCTACTAGAACAGGAAACCAGACATCGTGGTTTGGTTCCTCTGATACTAATTTTTTTAATGTATTTCACATTAAACAATCACTATATAAAACAAACCATAGGGTGAGGTGGGGCAGAGTACTGCAACATCTCTCTCAAGGGGTGGTTTTAAACATTAAGCTCTAAAATTTAAACACGTAATTTTACACTTCCTTTCTCTCCATCTCAACGAATCTTTTTCTTCTTTTTTTTTTTTTCCTTTTCAAAGATATATAGCCATAAGAGATGAAAACTGCAGTTCAACTGATCTCTCACACTTCATAGAGAAGTTTCAAGCATATTTCTTGAGAGAGTAACTTTTCTACAGTCCCTTCAAAGAACAAACTTGCTTTTAGGTGTCAACTTCAGGTGACAGTGCAAGTCTCTGAAAATTTGCCTGGAAACAGACGCCATCCTGCTGGGTTTAGAGTGCATTTCAGAATAAAAGTATGAAAATGTGAAGACTTCCTCAGTGGTTTTCTGATCAGTACAAAGTCTGGGTTTTTTCCAGTTTCACTCTAAGGGGACAAACTTTCAAAGCACTGCTTAAAAGCAAATACCTAACACCAAAACTGGAGACTCCACATGAATCTAGATAACGCTTTCAGGGAAGAATTCTGCTTTGGGGATGACAAAAAGGATTTGAAAATTATGTCTTTTATTTGGAAAACTCATAATTTCAACCCTTCCTATACAAGCTTTTTTACATTGCAATATTTAATCTTCTAAACATTTAGTCATACACCTGATTACTCATTAAAATTACTACTGTTAAAAGCCTCACTGATTTTTAAAAAGAAAATTTATGTAAAGGGATGAGTCATTTCAGTTTCTGATGTAGGAAAACTACAGAACAATTAAACTGAGAGTGCTAGACAATAATAGCAATAATCAAAAACATTTCACAGGTAAATTTCAGATGGTTTTTAGAAATTAGAAAACTATTTTTGTTTGTAAAGGACATCATCACAGACCAATACTTAGATGTACTTCTGAAAACACACAATAGAATGATGCACAAAGCCCTGTACATTCCCAGCAGCTATTTGGGGACACTACACTCTATCACATTACTACAGACAAAAATAAATATCAGAACTTAAGAACCTACCCCCACTTTTTCAGATGAAACTGGTGTAGTTCAAGCCAAACATGTCTTAAATCATGACAAGGCACTGAATGTCCTAGACATTCCTTATTCTGCCCCGCTGCTCCAGAGGGGACTAGATATCAGCTGCCTAGGATGCCAATGGAGGTATTTAATTCCCTAGGGGCAGAAAAGACCATCATGGTAAAAAATTGCAGGTGTACACTGCTAACTTACACACAGGCTTACTGAAGTGGGGAGAAGCATAAGCACAAAACCTTTCAAGTTATTGTGCCTGTGCTTTGTTCCCCTCCATCAATATATTAAAGGCAGTAAACAAGGGATCACATAAATAGGTTATGGTGCATTTTAATGTTTGTGTATGAAGGGGGAGGAGTATATAATTGATTTCGTTCCAAGAAAAGGTTGAACTGAAAACTAGTGCAGTGGCATGAGAAAAACCCAAATGGAATTAAAAAAAAAAAAAGAAGAAAATCTAGGTCAAGCACAATCATACGTATGCATCTCAGTTTCTATGAGCTGATCAACAGATCTGCTGCCTTCAGTAAGGTCTTGCTGACACTGTTGTTATGGCTTATTAAGCATCATCTATAAGCACTGCTGTTTACAGACTGCAGAGACCTGTCCGCTGAGAACTGGGCTGAGACCACTTGGAAGAGAGTCACACCAATGCAAATAAAGCTCCAGATGTTCAAATGGCTCCATGAATGAACCCTGGCTAATAATTCCTCACACTATCATCCTCAATTTGGGACATCGCTGTTATGGGGTCACTGCAGAGCAGAGGGGTAGGAGGGAGATCTAATGACACTTCTCACAGTGAGTTAAAAAAGGAGTAAAGGATAAGGAACTGATAAACTTGGAATGGTTCCTTTGAAGTCTGATGACCAAAGAGGCTTCTGGTTGGTCAGGAAAATCTATGTGTTACTTTTCTCCCCAGCATTTGCTGCAAATTCTGAGAAATGAATATTAATTTATTACTCTAAAGAAATTTTCAGATTTTTCATAGCTACTAATACAGTGTTACATAGGGTTTTTTCTACCTTAAAAACAATGCCTGTAACTCTAACTTTTTCTATTTTCAATAGTTTCAAATGTTGGTGCTACTTGTAAACAACCTCTTCTTCCTGGCTTACCCTGTCTATTTTAAGACTTCAGTACCAATTGAACAGAATACTTAAGAATATACTGCCTATTATACAAGGTAGCCAGTTTGCTAATTAATTAGAAAAGCAGCATCATCATTCCACAAGGACAAGGTTACATTTAAAATTAAGGACAGTGCTCTGAAGACACACAGGATAAGAAGCTATTTTGCCCAGAGTAATGACAGCTCTATCAAAGCTGCAAATGCCAACAAGTTACAGCACCATGGCAGAATCAGTAGTGACACAGTTGACAAATAACTAATGAGGATTTGTTTAAGTGAAAAGTATAATATGGAACTGCAACAGAGCATTAACAATAGCTATTAAAGAAAAACAAACCAAAAAAAACCACCAAACACCAAAGCAAACAAAACTAAATTGCCTAATTAAAGAAAAAGCTTGCAAGCTTGTCCTGAAGAGCTGATTCTACCCTGAACTGTTTATTGTCACTAGGGCTGGCGGAGCACTTGAACAGCAGTTCCACCTAAGGCTGCTCCTATTTGTTTTACAGCTCAGTTTCGGAACGTTTTGCTTTCTCTCAGTGCTGTTGTCCTGCAAGGGTGGACAAACCACAGATCAGACCTTTCGAAATACAGTGTCCAACACAAGCCCTCAGTCTCACTGAGGAGTGTCACAGTAACCCAGTGTGTGATAACAAAGGAAACAAGACCCCATCAGATCCTACAAGACGGTCTCGCTTCATCATGAGGTGTTGTAACAAAACAGTGAGCCACAGCAGACTAAGCAAGGTTGCTCTCTGCTCAGTTTTCCTCACAGCATCACTTGCCTCTTCTGAGGTTCCTGAGAATTTATAGACCAGAAACTACATATAACTTGGTTTCACCTATGATGAAAATAAAAGCTCCTATTCATCTAAGTATCAGAAAATCAGGCTATGCTTATTTAGGTCTTCATGGTGACTTTTTATGTCACTTAAGGATTTAAAAATGTATTCCAACAGCCTTATTCGAACTTGCCTTTCTGTCTACAGGTAGAAAATACATAAAAATTGCAATATGAACTACCAGTGACTGTAACACTTGAAAACCTCAGCCCAAAGCATCCCAGACCTTAAATGATTTCCTGGATTATCATTCAAGAAGTATGACTTTCTTCCAGGGAGTGTTAGGTTTTTTGTAGCATATACTGCGCACATTACAGGATAACACTATATTATAAGCTTATAAATACCCTTCTACTCAAGGATAAACCATCTACTTATATTATTGCATTTCTTACTTTGTCAGTTTAATCTTATCAGTAGGACCATTCACTTACCTTTCCTGTACTTTTTTTTAACCGTAGAGTTCTTTTTGTCAGAATAAGGTATTATACACTGCACATAACAACTTAAAACATTCTCTAGTTGCCCAGCACATACTATGGTGATAAAAGTACTAGATATGGTTTTTGACATAAAAAGTTCTCCAAGACTAAATTTAAATCTATGAATGAATATTTCTGTGCACTATTCAAAACAGGCTTTTGTGATATATCTTGTACTTCTGCAAATTTGCCTTTGCAATTTTTTTTCAAACTCTACCAATCATTTGAATTTTCTTGTGCCGAAAAGATAAGGTTTTGGGAACTGTGAAACTTCATTGTACAAGGTGCAACTGCACCTACCATCTCAGACCATTTGTTACCTCTTACCTTAAGGTTCACCCCAAAGCTCCATTTCAGGTTAATAAAGGTAACTGAACATAAGCAAGAAATCTTATTTTGCTTTGAAAAAAAATTTCCCTTTTAAACTGAAGAACCACTACACAAATTTGTGTTTTAACGCAGCAGATTTAAAATTGCTATTGTAATTCCACCAGAACAAGAGCTGTGGATCTTGTTTTAAGTATATGTCACAAGTTGGAGCAAGAGAAGCAAAGAACTTCACAGCTATCAAAATTAGAAGGCCTAAATGCTCAAATTCATTTTTAGGCCCATTTTCATTTAACAATGCTCAGGTTAAAGAGAGTAAGACCAGCGGCAGTCCAGTTTTGTATTTCAGCATATCTAGGAGACAGGCACAGCAGCTTCCCTCCCACTCTGTCATGCTACAAGTCTCTTACAGCAGTCAGTGCACACAAAAAATTCCACCTGTCTATGGGAACACACAGAAATACATAATTGTACAAACCCCATTTTCCCATGCAGCATATTATTTCACAGAATACTGAACCTTTTAACACAGTGATGTTGTGAGATCACTGAGTGCATACTACAATGGAGCTTCTGATTATTGTTGCTTTTTCGAAAAAAATAACAGTCAGTGCTGCTAAACACGTTTTTTTTAAATACTCCTAGGCTGAAAGCATGTAAGACTATCATCTTATAATACTTTCATGGCTGAATAAAACTCTCAAAAGGGCTTTGTAATGAAAACATTAACACAAAATTTAACTATCACATTATTATGAAAACTGTTATCCTCCTTTTCATTGTGATAGATGCTACAGTGTTGTAGGATTTTCTCAGTAAAAGGAGAGGCAAAAGCCTTCACAGAGGTTAAATCAAGGCCCAAAAGCTACTCAGGTTGTTCTCCCTCATCCCGTGCCTGTGAAGTTGATAACTCTCATCCAAGTGTGTTGCCCTTTTTTGTCATTACTGAATTTCTTATGTTTTCCAGGTATGTTTTTCTTGGTTTTGTTTTGCTTTGGGGTTTGTGGTCACTTTGTTTCTTTGTTGTTGTTGTTTGTTTTTTTTTTCTTAAAGATCACTCAAGTATTCATCAGGGGATAAAATATCTTCTAATTAAAAAAAAAAAGGCTTATGAGGCTCATTAGGACAATATATGTCATGGGTTTAGGGCAGGTACTGTCAAAAAATACATATTTATTTAGTCATAATGAACAATATAAGCCATTGTAAGAAAGTATCGTATCTGAAGGAACAACCTAAGAAGCTGGCTTAAAAAGAAAAAACCAGCACACATCAAATATTCACTGTGCCCCTAATTAGTATTCCTTTCTGGTTTCGCTTAAGTGACAAAGGAACATGACAAATGGAAAAAAAAATACAGAAACAGCAATATTTAAAGTACAGATGTCACTTAGCTCACCAAACTCATTATTTTCGTCTTTGCTCAGGCTATAAACAGCATGCCAAGAAAAACAGTTTCTGTGTGTGGTCATTTCTATGCATTAATATATTTTACAATTTTCTGTGGAACCATTTCAACCCAATGCAAAACATGCTAGAGGCAACAGTAGACTATTTATGATTTTTTTTCAAACTGAATAACTTTACAGTGTGATTCCAATAATTGTCAGCTCTACCTCACAGCAGAAGAAATATTCCGTTTACTAAATTCTACTTATTTCATTAATTCGGTACATGCTCTAGACTACCTCTTAGTGTTAGTTTGTCTCTTCTCAGACCTTTACACAGATCATTCCCAAACATCTAACAGAAAACAGCAAATTAAACTTACTTCACTATTCACCCTAAGTGTGCAACCAGTCGAATCCATTAGTTACTTCACAGAGGCATTTCCAGTGGTTCACATTTCATTTAAATCAGCCTATTAAGATCACTTTTACAAAGATCTATGGAGTAATTTTACTAAGATTTATTCAGAAGTGAAGTCCTGTGTCACGTCACCCATTAGCAACACGCCCTTTGCATTCTGTGCAGCCTTTTCTCCTCAATACTGCAGCATTTTCCTCAGGGATCAGGACAACGCCAAAAAGAAAAGTGCAGCTCAGAATTATGACAGAAATGACTAGTAAAATGTACTGGCAGTTTGCACACAATCAGAACACCACCATTTGAAGAAATCTGATCTATGTGTTTTGGCATCACAGGATTATCTTAGTTTTCCAGTGTGTCACATTCCTTCAATTAGTTTTGGCTGTAGCCCCAAATTCAGCTGGTGTCAGAGCAGTTCAGTGAAGCGTCTAGACAAATTTTAGGGTAATATATTTATCCCATGAACCCAACCCTGCTATTTCTGCAGTCTGCCTTGCCTATTTTCTTGCCCTCAAGCCATGTTTATCTACCTAGATGGTGGGTTAAGTGATGTTTGCGTATCGTGTCGCATACCCAGATGACAGTGACATGAGGAACTGACAATTAGGTTGCTGCAGTTCTTTGAAGAAAAGTCATACTGCTGACACAAAACACAGTCATGAGGGGATTCAGAATATACTTAGGAATAAAAGAGGAACAGTGGTTGAATCCTTGCTAGGCACACTTTCCAAATCTAGTGTATGTGCACTTGCTTTCTTTTGCCTCTATTTGAATTTTTGTTTCTGCAGAAACGTAAGCACAGAAAATGTAAGCTTGCTCTGAATAAAGAAACTGCAGGTGTGTTCAGGGATAAGAATGATCTAATTCACAGAAAATCTATATACAAATGTTGGCAAGAAAAAAGAAAACAAAAGCAATATGTCCATTCATTTAAAATATTCAACTACCAGTTAGGATTATTCGTTGTTAAGTGCAAGGTTACGTAGAGATAATGACATAATCATATCACAACTGAAAGAAATTTGATCTGTTAATCAAAACAGAGCTGAGAATTAGACACATGAGTAGTTAAGTTCAGACTTAGCAAAGGAACTATACATGCAGTTTACACAAATAAATGAAAAGGTAAAGGGTGAAGCCATCCCTGAATGTATCTCTATAGTATATGTGATGAAAGGCTTCCTTACCTTGTTGTGACTCAGCCACCTTTGTCATTCTCCCCAGGTGTGTACACAGCACTGCTCCCCTTGGCTGCTCTGCAGCTGCCCAGGAGGAGCTGGCTGGGATAGTTCTGAATCCTGGACATGGTAAGGCCACCTGACCAGGAGAAGAGGTGCCTGTGAGGGAAAGAAGGAGCACAGGAGCATGTAAATGACAAATGGAGATCCTGCAGTCGTTCATTTATATATATAAAAATCTATATACATGTGTATACACACATGTACACACACACATCTATATAATGTGTATATAAATATGTACACATACACACATCCAAGCATACCCCCAGTATGCTTGGCCACACTAAGCTATTGCCACCTCTGCTGACAGTCTCCATCCCTGCTTCTAGTTCTTGTTTTCATTAACACGCGGCAGCTTGCAAACGCCTCACTTAAGCTTAAGCCTGTATAAACAGACGCTTATAGGTTGAGGGAAATCCACACCAGTGACTCTAAGAGCAATTACTACTTTGAAAGACACTGACAGGTCTTTTCACACTAAAGGCAAAGGGGTTATCTTTGGAACTAGTATAAATATCATTCAAAGCAGTGGAAGTCTCAGGCTAGCTGTGAAATGGTTTGGAGCCAGCACAAAGACAGCCAGTTTCAGTGGGAAAGGCCAGGTTATCCACACAGGTTTGAACAATGCCTCTCAAGGAGGGGGGTAAGCCTGCCTTTAAAACTATCTATTAGATTAGGAAGGTAGAAATACAAGAATATTTTCAGAGACTTTGTTCAGTCTGGCTTTGATTTAGCTAATCTTTACAGAAGCCTGCAAGGCCAAGTACAAAGGTTATAAAAATGACTGAAGAGTTTAAACCTCATACAAGGCCAACAGTCTCAATTAGCATCTATTTTGTACAATTAGCCTTCCAGATTAATTTTTTCAGTCAAAACAGAGAGGATCACCTCTGAAGATATTTGATTCTACATCTACCTATAAAAAGCTACAGCATTTCAGTCTTTCATACATTAATTCTGAATTCTCACTGAAGTGTGGTACACTTCAGAACATGTACATACATATACAATCTAGTACCTAGTAAGATCTCATTTAACAACACACTCAACTACTCATGGCTTTGCTTAACTTTTTACTGAAGGTCTTAAATACATAAATATTTACCAGTTTCAGACATTAGTTACTGCTGAGAAATAAAACTACTGTCTTGTAGATTATTACAGTAGCTGAAAGAACTACAAACACTGTGATGTTTCAAATTCAGGGTATTCACTTAATAAAAGGATTAGTGGCTAAGGATTTACTACTCCAGATAGTAGTAAATATCTTCACAAAAAGAAACAAGAAAAAAGGAAGCCTCCGACACTGTATTTTAAATATATGCATAAGCTTCAGCAAAAAAATCTCTTAAAGAGGTACAGTTACCAAATTTTTCTGCTTCAGTGTGAAAATATATTAGCAAAATCAGACACAGGCCATGGGAACACAGGTTTAATCTCTCATGTAAAAATTATATGCTCGTGACAAATATACCTCTTCTGCTTCTGTAGGCAGCAGTAAAATGCCAGCAGGCTTGAAAAACTCCCCATTTTAATTACTTTTTTAAACTGCGATTTAATCACTCCTGTTCTCCCATCATTAGTCATGTGTGATCTTTCCACACAATAAAAAGTTAGTTCAAATGTTTCACCAAGTTTGTTTAGTTGAAACTACGAAAATTACAGCTGGTAGCCAGAAAGAGTTCTTTATTCTTTCATAACCTTTCAGAGCCAAACAACAATCATCTGAGTGCCTTAGGAGCTAGCACTTGAATTAATTAATAGTCTGAAATGACAGCAAGCTCCTTGCCTAACAACTAAAATTACACAAACTGTCAGACCTCTCTCTCTATTACTTTCTCTTTAATCCTCAGGTGCATAAATCCCTGAATTATTAGACTGATCCACTACACTAGTAAAAAAGTATTGACAGCTGTATGCAGAGAATGAAGGAAATTTTCATTTGTAATGCACGCAACCGAGTAACCAGCAGAGATCAACAGAATCCCAGGTGTGCAGGTGATGTGCAGTAAATAGTCTGTATATGAGTAATTCTTAGGCTTTGCACAGCAAGCAAAACACCCCACATACTGATCACTAACAGGCCATGAATAAAGATCAGGGGAAAATTAAAAGAGAGAGACTTCCAAAATAATTCTGTCATATACAGTGGCTTACACAGGTCAACTCTGAACATAATTCTCCATGCAAAAAATAAAGTAAAAGCCACATTTTACGACAATCCTGGAGTCTAATTCCTCACACTAATTGCTACCCGTGGTTCCAACAAATCCGATTTATTTGCATGATCGTGGTTGAGTTTCTAGGAAAGCTTTAAATGTGAATGACACAATTACGAATACAGCATCTGAAAGTCATGGAACTCTTTTTGCAGATCTATTTTATGCTGCTACACAAAGTGCAAAAAGACACTGCTACTGCTAAGGATTCCACATTTTCATCACCCATCTGTGGTACAGCATTTCCTATCTATGCAGTATCCTGCTCACATCGTTTCTCATTGCTGTTAGAGAGCAATTTTAACCTGCCTACAGCCAAGAAAAGTATGTCAGGACTCATCATGCTCTGCATGGTGTGCTCTCTGTGATATTATCTCCCCCTGGAAGATTAGACAGATCACTGCAACTGAACTAAGTGAACACAACACAATCATCATGGCTCACTTCCAGAACTTTCAACAAGAGATTCATACATTGGCCAGTTATTTTCTCAATTTTTCAACAGTTTTTGGAATATCTTGAAAAAAACCTGGAGTGGTACATACTGAAATGTTAACAATGCATAGAAGAGACACAGTCTCACAAATTTCCTGCAAGCAAGCAGCATTATCTATAATTTTCCTCACCAACCACATGGCTGGTCATCTTTAACACTGACTGACAGAGGGGCATAAATGAGAAAAAATATACTCTGGGAAGCATGTCACAGAACTCAGAAAAGATCATAATCATTAGCTATCCAGATGGTCCACTCACTGTTAGTTTTGAATCATGAATTAAACACTACATTAAATTCTTGATAATCTCCATATTCAACAAGTTTGTCTTTTCCAGCTGATCACAGCATTAACCAAAAAAGGTGAATAAAGATACATGCTTTTGATCTTGCTTTTTTTTTTTTCCCCTAGTGAACCTTTGTTTCTTCAAACTTGGACTTTAATCTTTGTTTTCAGGTTGTCCTACTTGCAGAAATGATCCATTTACACAGCTTGTATGCTAGTGGCAATTTGCAAGAACAAGAAAAGTTTCTGAATTTCCCTCTGTAGCTCTTCAAAACATAACTGCTTCTGAGCACACAGCTCTGTGACAGCCATAGATATTATAAGCAAGCAAGACAGATGAGCAAAAAAATGAAACACCTGTGGTTGGACGGGCTGCATAGAGCTTACACCAACACCAGTGTAATCAACTTAAACAAAACGACAGGATTTTAAGTTTTTAAATAGAATACATTTTGAGGGGATTTAGAGAAGGCAAGCATTCAGCCCTGGAATGTAGCAGAAAGCTACCAGAAAATAGAGACAGAGTCACCTTTGACAAAATCAGCCTTTTGAAAAAAAAAAAGTTAAAAAATGAAAGAACCTATTTTTAAGCTGTTAAAGTGCTGGATATATATCTCACTCAAAATCCTCTAAGGGATTACAGAGATAACAGTATAAGAAAGAAGTTCGGTCCCATACAGAACACCCCAAAGCCTCATCTGGTTTTATGCCCGTTTGACTTCTCTTTTCTAGCATAATGTACAACTAAATCTCATCCTTATTTTAATGTTCCATCTGTTTAGGCCCATTCTATAACTATTCTGTCTGATTATGCCAACACACAGATACTGCAGCCAGAAAAATCTTAAGACTCATCATAAAACACTACTATTTTTCATTACTAAAATTGCAGCAAATTGAATTATAGTGAACACAGGTTTGCTGTAGAATGAAAAAGAATCATTCTGTCACTGACGGATATCCAAGATATTTTGTCATAGTTTCCTGGTCAGGTGTTGTCTTATACTACTGACTTCAATCCCAAATAAATAAATATTTATTCAAAATTCAGCTCTAAAAAATTCCTTCCTTTAAAGGAAGCCTGCTGGAAACCTCTCTTCAGCTCCCAGCTTCATGCAAGGTAGTCACTTTGTTTGAGTCTACTTTTTACAATGCAATATATCCTACTGTTAAGCAAGACATCCTGCAGGTCCCATCTGCCTCCTGCCTCTGCCTTGAAAATTCAAAAGAAAACCGGACTATCTGCCTTTATCCACTTTATAGGGAGCAACATCAATTCATTCTGCAGTCCCACCTGCCCCTCATCCTGAAGGCTATATAGACACTTCTCCACATTTTTCCAAAACCTTTCTGACAACTTCCTGGAATTTGCCTAGAGCAATTTCCATCTCTCTTCACTGCTATCCCCTACACCCATGGGGAAACCTTTCTCCAAAAAGCAACCTTTACTTGGCAACAGCATTACCCTTCTGCTGCTTCCAGGCCTGTAACACTTTTGATGCTACTGAGATTTGCTGCTGTGGAGTCCTGAGTACAAAGTTTTGTGCTTCAGCAAAGCAGAATCATTCCTACCAAAAGTGCACCAGCAAAGCATTTTGTCAAATCCTGTTAAGTCTTAGAAATTCTTTGATGTCCTCATTTCTGGGTCACAGACGTGCTTTGTTTATCAAGATGTTGGCTTTTGCTTCTCAGGAATATCCTGGAATTTTAAAATCACGAAGAAAATGAAGAATTTACAACACGAGTAAATCCCAGAAAAATATTTCCAGCACTGTTTCAGAACTAGATAAAAACTATTCAAGAAAGTAATATTTTTCAGCATTATTTCTTTATTATTATTTTAAAAAGGAAGGGGGAGAGTAATTCCCACTCATTTTTTGTTCCTAATCATTTGAAGAACATTTGTCTCTCAGATTTAAGAGCCAAAACCCGTGACCACAAAAAGCTCCATCTAACTCAGCAATGCAGATAACAGAGATAAAGGTATTATAATCTGGGCAGCATTAAGGATTTTTCTTATAGGAATGAGGCTTTTCTGATTAAAAGGAGGATTTTTTTCTCATTACTTCAATAATCCCTAGTTTTTCCAATACTAATAGGTCTTACTTTCCCTTGCAAGAGAAAAACAAATTGTCTTTGATGAATAAAAAATGAATTATCAACCTACAACCGTACAACAGGGTATTTCTCTCCAAATGCCTAAGACTTCGAACATATCCTGGGGTTCTACCTCTACATGTTTTTCCAAACTCTGTGATGTTAATGGGAGCATTTTTTTCAATAACTTCATGATACTCCTGTCATCCTTGCTCTTTTATAGGAATATCACTAGGCATTTTTGTCCCTATCAGCTGATTCCTCACTTGCTTTTCATTGCACCCTTTAAAAACATTTATCAGCTGGAGGAAAAAAAAGCCTCTTTACCTTGGTTTCTACATTGTTTTCTTGTACCGCACTAAGTCACAGTGAAGAATACTCCAGAATACTGCAGGTAGAAAAAAAGAGCTCACCTTTCATGTCTATTATTAGGCGTCATTTAGGCAATGGGCTCTAAGTGGACCAACTTCCTTGAAAGGATCTTTCTCACAAGGTAGAAAAACTTCACGATGCAAGGCAGCAACCACAGACTAAAGGATAAGTCAGGAAGAGCAGCTCTTGCCTGCCAAAGTTGCCTTCCTGTGCTGAAGCTTATCTGGAATCTATGTCATGTATTCATTTGCCTTTTTTTTTTTTCTTTTCTCCCTCTTTGGATTTCTAACCCAGCGCCTCCCATTTGCAAAGTGCAGTTCTGAAGCTCTGAGTGCTTTGAAGACTTTTCCCAATTCCAGCCCGACTCAGAGCTTCCTGTGGTAAGGACTGTAACATTTGATCAGCTGTCAAGCTCTGTCAGGAGAAAAGGCACAGCATTTTTAACTAACTGCATCTTTGTTAAATCTGCTTCAGTTTTTCAACTGCTGCTTTCCAACTGGATACTGTCTAATACAGACATAATAATTCCTCTCGTGAATCTTCTGTTGAATTAGGCTCAAAGCAGCTATGGCATAAAAAGGAAGAGAGCAAGCCAGCATATTTGGTGAAACAAATTAGTTGTCCCAGAGGTGGTAAAAGGACCAAAGGAAAGTTGAAGAGCTAAGAATATTAGGAGCAGCCAACTTCAATGTGACTGGACAACCTTATCTTGTTTTGTCATTTTCTATTCGTGGATTATTAAGGAAGTTGAGGTTGTGTCTTTAGTTCAACAGCAGTAAAAACTGAAAATTACCCTTCTGGTTGTAATGATATTACTCATTACTAGGAAAACATGTCCTACCCCTGACAAAGGCTATGAGAAAACTACTTTCTAACCTTATAAAATTATTTGTTTGCTCAGATTTACCCCCAGCTTCCTCACTAATTCTAGAGCTTCGGAGGGTTTACTTCCCCAAAACAAATCAATTCATCTGCCTCCCTATTTTCCTGCAGCCTTCTTGGCTACACACAGTATTCTTAGAAGAAGGTTCCCTGTACATCTTTCATTTTCCCTAGAACCTAGCTCTTGGAGTTATGATTAAAACAGAAAGAGACAGCTGACCTTTTTTGATCACTGCTCCTCCTTTTCTTCATATTTCTGCCATTTTTGTAGTCCTATTTTCCAGTATCTATTGTCAATATCTATCCTTGTCGCTACTTCAGGTTAAAGAAAACATCAATTGAACCAGACTTACGAAAAAGAGAGATCATTAGTTACTGTGAACACATTTTTCCCCTCCTGGGCACAAACAAGGAAAATCGATATGCTGAATATAAGGAAATATTAAATGAAAAAGCTCCAACAATATGGGGAAGTGTTTCATGTTACAATTTTCACACCTGTGCATCACTGGCTTCAAAGAAATGGTTGAAATGACTTTGCCTGTCACAAAGGAACTCTGAGGGGTGAGTATATTTCACCACATTTAAAACACATGAACAACGATGGCAATATTATACTGAATTTTGACTTGATATAGTGCTCAGATGAATTTGCCTCAGGCAACAAGTAAATTATGTTTTATTTCCTCTCAATGTCAAGCACACAGCAATGCAGGGAACAAAGTTACCATACAATTTTACAAAATTGGTACTGTTATGAGCATGCCTAACCATTGCATATCTGCTTATATTTTCTTCCTCCTTCAGGGTTCATTACCTGTGTATTTGAGGAAAGTACACACCGTACCATGCTGCATCCTCTCTGAACTCTGGGAAAGGGAGGACTCTGTTCATCACAACCATCGCTTCCTAAGTCACCCAGTTCAGATCAGGGCTGAGCAGGCATCAGCTTGCGCATGCTTTATTTCGTGAAATAACTGCACCTCCCAAGACACAGAGTGGTAGGTATTTTTTAGCAGGGCAGTGTTTATTTAGGCACTCGGTGTACCTGTGAGAATGTATTTTCATCTGTGCATCTATGAAGCACGCAATTCCGTGTGAACACTAGCTCGACAACATAAAAAGTGGTGAGGGTGCAGCTCCCCTCCTGTGAAGAACCAAACCTCCAGGGTGGAGTGCACTGAGCCAAAGTGGGCTCAGAGACAGTGTAACTGTAATTGAACAGTGTAAATGCTGGAAATACATATATATAGATATGTATCTTCTTAACCTGAAGAGAGTGTAAAAATATGTGTATGGACATTGTAACTACTTGGTGGTGTTCAAAGAAACAGCATATAACCAAACTCTCATTGATGGCAGTGCAGAATTTGAACTGAAATACAGAAATATGAACTTTAAAAAAAAAATTATTTTCTCTAGTAAGTTAGAAGCCCTCTGAGTTAAAAGAATGAGTCTTTGGGATTGAGACATGATCAAATCATGTAAAAAGCAAAAACTTGAGGTTGACTTCGGTGAACTTCTGTTCTTGATATAATTTCTTCGGTTTGTTTTCCTGATCCAGTGGCTATTTTGTGTCAGACTAGTTCTGGTGATTCCTGACTGCAAATTAGGAATTTGATGTCAAAGATACATTCCTCTCTTCTAGATATCTTCTGTGTCTCAACAGACTAGATTCACATACTGGGCGGGTAAACACTGAGTGATTTCTTTCTGATCACAGCAGGGGAGAGAACAGAAGCCACTCTTCTCTTCCTTCACTCTGCCCTAACTCTCAGTTGGGAAATTACAAAAATTGCTTTCCTAGAACCTGTATCTAGGACAGAGATGGTAACAACAGAAAATGTTATTGGGACCTAGGATTACATTTATTTAAGGGGCATGCAAAAAACCCCAATAAATTAATTAGTGGCTCTTCAGTATACAATCACGCTACGAGATGTTTCTCTAAAAAAGTGCTTATCTTGATGAGTATTTTCCCTCTGCTCACCCCTTCAATAAATCTTTTACAAGTACAAAGGTTCTCCTAAAATCATCTCTTGTTTTGCTTTCTTTTGAGCTAAAGAAACGCTGCAAATGAAAAACTATTCCAAACCCATTTCCTTTCTCTCTTTTCCCCCAAACACATATGCTTAAATGATCTATTATTTCTGTCTTTTGTTTCATATGTAACTACCTTTCAAGGAGCCACTTTAAACAAACTGGTTTGGTTGAAGATGCACTTCTTAACCAAATGGACCTCCTTTCTCCCCAGCTACCAATCTGTATATAAAAATACAATGATGTGCCATCCTCATGAAATTTAAAAGATCAAGATCATCTGTTATGTATTACTCACAAATTATGCACTGGCATCTTTATATGTGGACACACAAAAAACCAGAAACCAAACCACATTATTAACGTTTTTAGGATTGGGAATAACACAGATTATTCTTCCCCAGCTACACCTGAAGTTTTTAATTTTGATCCAGCAAACCCTTGCTCATGGTAATAGTTACAGTGCGCGGGAATATGGAAGTACTGTTTCAAGCCCTTGATTTCACACTAGGCCACGCTACACAGCTATTAGTACTGTACCACCACCCCTTTTCCCCTTCCCTTTTATATACAAGGAGTCTAGAAGCACAGTCACACGAGTATATACACGAGTACACAGACACCTGGAGATGCCTCCAAACCTTGGAGAACCTGCTTTTTTCTTTTTCTTTTTCTTTTGTAAGCAGTGCATAACAGCTCGTATTACTGAACAAAACTATTTTAGCAGAGTGAAACGTAAATGGGTGAATTTACTTCAAAAACGGTTCTCTATAGAAATGGTTTAAACATTTTACCACTGACTGTTATCCAGGTGATTTTCCCTAGTCTAATCACAAAATAATTTCTAAATTCATGAAAACAAAATAGTTGTGGAAGGAAATGCAAACTGTTTTGTTTACTGACCTGACCATTTGTACTGCAGAAGTCACGTTTGAGATGAAAGGCATTTTCAGCTGTCAGGGGGAAAGAACATGGAGAGCTGCATTATTATGTGATACTCTAAGATGACAAGGTGACACACAAGGGAATCATAATGTGGCCCAGCAAGACTTCTTGCCAGCTGAAATATTACAGATAAAATTGTCCCAAGTTCACAAGATGGGTCCTGAGCTGACACCAAGTGACAGAGCAGTGCACTGCCAAGAGAATAAATATTGGAATCTCTTCGAGCATTCTGTAAACACAGCCAGCCTGCATGCATTGCACACAGAACACACAGGATTCCTGTTATAAATGAGATGGCAGAAATTCAGTTTTGCAAAAAAATCCATTGCATTATGGTGCCTTTCACAAACTGCTGTGCATTTTCAGAACATGCCAAACAGCTTCTTCAGTAGTGTCCAAACACATGGCAATGTCAAAAACAGCAAAGAAAAAAAAAAGTTTTATGCCTGCTACTCAAAAACTAAAAAAACAAAAACAAAACAAAAACCCAACAAAAAATGTTTCCCTGACATGGGGCTTTTCTCAGGTCTCTGAGCCTGTCATGGTTTGTATTTCCTCAACCATTAAACAAGATCATCGACTCCTTTTGTCCTGTGCAAAATCAAATGCATGGATGATTCTTAGGAAATAATTACCTCCCAAGGGGAGGGCAGGAATTCAAGACTCCAAGAAATGCCTTCCATTTTTTAGCTTTTTTAAACAATAGGAAGGAACTGAACATTAGGATAAATGGCCTAATAAGTGCTTTGTGCTAAGAAACAATACCTAATGAAAATTAGGGGTGTCACCAGAGTTCATCAGTATCAAGTGCTGGGAGAACCACAGACTTGCACCTCGAATCAGGACCACGTGTCAAATGCAGAGTGGAATCCTGCAGCTATAGCAAGACTGGCAAAGGTCTGAGACAGAAGCCCAGTGCAAAGTGGGAGAGACCAATCCTAAGCAGGGACATTCCAAAGCAAGTTCTGCACACAAAGGACTAAGTGCTCAATGGGATACAAAGTCAACAGCTTGGAAAGAAACTTCCATTTGCAGAGAATGTCCAAAGGGACAGCACAGAAAACGGGCTGTAAACTTTGACTTAAAAGAGATACCAATTCCCCAGCACAGGTTGTGATTTGAAATACCGAAGCTAGTGAGAAAGCTGTGGGCAGCAGGTCATTAAATCCACTGACTCTCAGAGACAGGGGGAGTAGAGGGAAGAGGGTGTCTTGTCTTCCTTTTCTTTCCCTTGCCTATCAAACTAATTCACACGATGTTTTTGGACTGTACCAGCCTTGTAACATGTTAGGTTCCCTGATACCAGCCTTAACATATCATCTAAGAACTCTCAGAAATTAATTTCCCTACTAGAGTTTTTGTTAAATTACCTTTTGTTTATTCAAGACTCATAATATTTATAAGCTTCTGACTCAGACTTAATCACTATACAACACCATATAAATTATTCTTATCTGTGTGCTTTGAACAACTACATATTGCCACTGAAATCTAAAAAACTACTTCCACAGTTAAAATGGAGTGCACAACCAAACTTTTGGACTGAGGTCATAGTTTAACACTCTAAGATTGATTCTGTAAACACACACAGAAAACAGTACCAAACAAAACCTTTCTTCAAGGGGAGGCAGAAGAAAACAACAACGATAAGTAACTTTGAAAAAAGATTAATCCATTTATAAAATAATAATTAGATTTACGAGCAAGCATGTGGTTAGCTGAGATGATGCTTCAAACACACCACAAGAAAAACATTGATTTAACATACCGGTAGAGCAACTGGCAAGTTACAATGACTGTTCTGGAATCTATAATAAAGGCTACTGTGACTACATCAAAAGAAAGTTAATTTACTTATTACAGTAGCTGATAAGACTCTTAATATGCACTAATAACAACTGAAATTTACATTTATTGTGTAATAAAAGCCCTGAGTTCCTCCTTTTGCTGCTACTCACCCTAGTATCTTATGCCTTTTGAGTATTCCAGGAAAATAGTTCTGGTAGAGAAGTAGGTATAAAAAGCATGATTTACATACGGCCCCTGTTTCCAGATATAACCAAACAGTGAATTCTCCACTTTCTCTGACATTATGGAAATGTCACTCTAGGAGACCTGGAGATTTTTCAACTAAATTACAGGAGCTGGAAAGGGGAGGAAAAGAGCCCATAATTCTAAGCACAGCTTTTCTCCACAGACTGTATTAACAAGCTGTAACACAGAGCCTGCCTGGTGACAGAAATACCTTGCTGGCAACACTGTGTAAATACCTGAAAGATGATTCATTTTGGAGTAGGCAGGCAAAACTGATAGTATAATAGTTGATTTCACAAGGTGATCTAACTTAAACAGTTTGACAAGATAAAATACAGTATGTGTGACAATACTTATTAACTTTGCCTTTTTGGCACTAACATGAAAATAATACAGCAGGAAGCTGAGCAACCTGCTTTTTAAAAGCACTTCTCATCTCTTTATTTTCTTGCTTATTCTGAATCAATGTCATACTGACATTTATTTCCTTATCAGCTATCACGGGAATATTTGACAGCAATTGCACGTTTTCATCTGTTGTGCAAATGCTTACAATTCATTTATATTCTAAAACTAGTTTATCCAACGTATTTTAGTACTTGTGCAAACTTTTAAAAATAGCCGTGGAGCTGTTTTCCTAATCACAGATCGACAAAGTTATTTTGCAGCTAATTTAATTTTTCACAGATAGTGAAAAGAATGGCAGAAGTCATTTACTTCTCTGGCTTCCATATGAACTAAATATGACTACAGTTTCTGCTCAGGACCCAAGACTTTTTTCTCTGGTTAGAACTCTACAAAGGATTGGAATCTTGGGCTTGATACCTACCAAATTTTCCCGAAGGGCTAAATCTCAATTACTGAATAAAACTACTAGATGTTTTAAGCGAACTCAAGTATTTTACATGTAGACACAATCAATTTGAAAACATTTGAATTTGCTGATATGCAGAGTGATGCAAACAGAGGGGACTTCCAGACCTCCCTGTTTGACAGATTGCCACACAACCTTCTTCAAACACAGAAGAAAGTCTCTCTAATGCAACCTTAAGTAATTCCTAGCTTTGTGCCTTCACTTTTTTTCCTTACGCACATCAGATCCACCAAAGCTGAAAATCTAAAGCCAAAGTCTCACCATGCCAGACTGGAGGCATGACATTCTCGAACGAGGGGAAAAAAAACTTAAAACAAAAGACATGGAGAAGGGGAGACTTATCCTCAAGGTGCTGCAACAATGGAACAGGACTTTGTTTCTAGATTTCTCATTTACCACTGGAATTGGACAACAGTGCAGTCTGTCCAAGAACCAAGAAAAGTCCTTGTTTCAGCCACAGCTGAGATGTGACTGCCAGTGTCTCTCTGTTCCCGGCATAATGCTGCAGCTCACACTGCGAGTTCCCTTCTCCCTGTGCCTTCACTCAGCCAGTCCCACCATGCCTGCCAGGAGCTCTACAGGGATCCAGGTGGGCCCAGGAAGGCCCAGAGAACAACACACAGGCAGTTCCCACCCTGTATGCCAGCCAGACACAGCCTTTTAGAGCACAGCATAAAAATCCCTGTAAACAAATAAAACCACGAATTATCTGTCACAGTTGATGTAACAGTTAATAAGCTAAAGTGTTTTTAGGGAAGGTGTGATGACAAGTGCCCAACTGTAGGGCACACTGTGTTCATTCTCATTTTATTTCTCCTATTAGCTTCTCACATTTATTTCAAAAGTTCCTATCTCAGTGTCACCAACTGCTGTCATCACCAACCCCGCACTATTTGCCTTGTTCAAAAGCTTTCCTTGGTGGCAGCAAAATACCTGAGTTTAACTAGTCCACAGATTTCTTCAAACCTTGAGTGCAAACTACTGACAACTCGATACCTACGTGGACAACAACAGAGCAATAAAGAGACACGGCTGGGAACAGGCAAGGATCACTGGGGAGAGCCAGATCAACATCAAAACTTCAGAAAAATCCCAAAGTACTACTGTATACTCAGCACTGAGCTTTCAAAGGAACCTTAGAATATTAGGAGCTCTACTCCCTATTTCCTAAGGTCTTTCGAGAATCCTAATCTTACTTAGTTAATAGAAAGCAGTGCAAGTTCTGCATCAAATTTGTCTTTAGATGGTTTTAAGACAGTAACACGTCAAGCATCTGTCATAACGTCAAATCAAACTGATTTACAAGAGGAAACTTCAAAATCTATCCCCCCTCTTTAAGTTCAAAAAAGGTGAATGTGTATTTCCTATAGATGTATGAAGCAAATCCGTTCTTGTTTTTTCACTCCTGTATCAATTCAAATTTGTTGACTCAGATATTCTTTTGATGATCAGTTATTACGAGTTTAATTAATAGCAGATGTTTATCTACTCTGCCAATCCAAAGACACGAGAAATAAAAATAAATAACAAAAAAATCCAACCACCACGAAAGACAAACCAAACACCACCAAACCCCACAAACAATAAAAACTAACGCAATGCCATGGAACTTGAAATCGAAAATAAAATCTAATTTAGAAAAAACCATTCCTTTAAAAATCAGTTAAGGCTGCTAAGTCACAGTAGTTTTAGAAAACACAATTTACAAAATAAGCATGATGAAAAGCAAGGAGATGAGAAATTACTGACACCCTAAATGCTTCACTGTCCACATGAGAAACACAAACCCAACACTCTAATCTAACATTTAAATGCATATTTTTTTACAACATTAATGGAATTTAGCCATACAATAAAGTACTGCTCTTTCACTAGTTATTGCAGACTATATTAACAGCACAAAAGGCATCTAAAAAGTAATATCAAAAATGTTGTCAGTACACATTAGTGACAGAACGATAAGCATGAAATGGAATTTTAAATATACTATTTATCCCCCACTTAAAGCTATACACACTGATTACTGCAAATATAATTTCTTGAAAAAAGCAATACAGTTGCTTTCCCTGAAAAAAACCAGACAAATGGCTTTTTTTTTTGTATCCTAAATAGTACACTTACACAAAAAAAAAAAAAGAAATACCATACATTTTTATTACAATTTTGTAAGTAACTACTGCAAAGTGCAAACTGAAGTTAAAATTACTATGCTCTGTCAAAGTATTCATCCAGATACTTGATAAGAAAAATACTTTATGTGGCAGACTAGGATTTGCCTTATACTTTTGTTTTCTTGCCCTTAGAGTGCTTATGCTCATGTGACAGAGAAGTGTACTTTTTCTCACTTAGCAACTTTTATCTGCCTCCAAGTTTTATTTTTATCAATAACACGTTCTTTTAAAAAGAAACAGCAGAGATATGAAAAGTCTGAATTCTGCAGAAGTGCTTTCGAAGTGTAATTTCAATTATGTGATCAGATATGAAAATGGACCCAAATAATATGCAGTTCCTTTGTGCACATACCTTTAATCCTCAAAAACATTTATATGAAACCAGGACAGAGGGAATTTTAAGTAACTTAATGATAAACCACCTCTAACAATGAATATAATTTCACAATAAAAGTTAACATTTGGTAAATTTAACAGTAGAATGTACCCACCCCAAATAGAACAAACATGCTTCCACTATGAAGTCATCATCAGCTTTTAGAAACTGCACAAATAAATGGGAATTGACAGTTTTGCTAAGAAACCAAAAAGCAAAAATGAAAAAAGAAAAAAGGGGAGTAATTAGAAGTTCTGTGCATGTGTCAGCATAACATTATCACATAGATATTTTTCCAATTAATTTCTTGGGGTTACTCTATCAGAAGGACTTTTGTATAAGTCCTAATTAGCCTATCCAATGTCCTTTAATTCTCATAGCAATGGTAATTCATGAAACTCGCTACATGCCAATTATACCTCTCATAGAAATGACTTGCAGAACTCCTTTGCTATCTCATATTAAAATGACAGACACTACTGTGTCCTTCACTATTCCCTTGGCCATAAAAAAAAATAATAGATCTCCTTGGATTTTAATGAGGTTAAAAGAAGTACAAATTATAACAGACATATAAAATATTGTTTCTGAAAATAAATCATTTGATAGATCATTTAAAGCTCATAATTTAGAGAAATTAAAAGAATGTTGGTAATCTAAAATGTTCTGTATGACAAAGAAGTTATCCATCTGCCTTTCTAGCTTTTCTGGATTACTGACATGTGGGCCTTTATGCCAGAATTGAAGTTCTAAAATTGTGATCTTTAAAACATCACCCTTATCTAGATATTTCCACTGAGCAGCCCAATTTTTGTTTACTGTTTTTTTTAGAGAAACTGCACCTGATGAAATGCTGTTGCTCAAGCAGAGGCAGATTACTGAACAGCTTTTAACATATATGCAAGTCGATCATGATTATGCCTTATTCACATAGAAGCAGAGTTGGATTCATTTCGTTTTTTGGATCTGGCAAACACTGGGAAAGTCAAGTTCTACTTAGGTGGTACGAGCTGCCTTCAGCCTACCTAAATTTACATTGGTAACAAGGTTTTAAAGCTGAGGATCATAATTCCTCTTGCCAGAATCAAGATCTGCATTACCTTCTACGATTGCACATCCTTGACAGAGACATTTTGTTCATTAGGCTCTAACGTTACATCTTTAATTACTTTCCTGTTTTCAGATTACCATAAATCATTATGGAAAAGCAGAAGTTGGAGGAAGTGATTCTCCCCCTCTACTTGGCTCTTGTGGGATTAAGATCGCATGCTCCATGAAAATCAGAGGTATGATGGTACTCAGAAGGGGGATTTAAAACCAGAGGGACCGCACTGTTCAACACGGAGCAACAAGAAAGACTGACAGTGAGGAGATGCTTCAGTGTCACTGCACCCACATCACAACTGCAAGGGGAGGAAAAGCTCAGACATCTCACAAGGAAGAAAGCACATGCTAATGAACAGGTGCTGGATCAGGAGTCACAGACTTGGATTCCAATTGATCCCAGCTGCTATTACAGCTATTTCCTTTTGAATTTAGTTTTCCCCTGTCATCATCTGCTTCTCACTTCTTTTATTTTAGTTTTTAGCCAATCAGAGCAGGATGTATTATCCTAACTCAGAGTTTTTTGTGGAACCTGAGAGACTGAGACCAGATCCTGGTTGGAGTTAAGAGTTCCTATAGCTGCTGCAACACAAACATCAACACTAGAAACCTGTTCAGAAATTTAATATCTCATTTAATACATAAATTTTAACCATATTTCAAGTACACAAGCCCCTGACATGTTACTATTTCAAGTTAGATATGAGAACAAATATTTCTTAATTTCTTTTTTTCCTGAACACTGAAGAATCTAAAATATGAAAATATAACTTTGGTGGTCCATAAACCCCTCTACTGCAGGAACTGATTTCCAAGGCATAGGTTTTCACTAAGACAAGAATAATTGTAGCTGGTTACCTACCTGTAACAACATTCAAATTATAAATAATAATAAATACTTATTGGCTTAGTGAACAGTTTTCCTACTGAAAAAAATTAAAAGGTTTGGGGAGTGTGAAGAACAGTTTATCAGATACCCAAAGTGTTCTGGACTTCAACATATTCAAGCAAGAGAAGAACAGGTAGCAACAACTGCACAAGCTGAGTGTTAGTTCAGGGTTCTGATTTCTTGATCTGTTGTACTCCAAAGCTGCTTTAGTGAACATATGGCTTACCTAATTGAGGGTTTGGACCGGCACCAAAACGCCAAGCTGCGTGTGCACGCTAAAAATGATACAGCTATATATGCATTACAGGAAGCCAAAAATAGAGGATGAGACTCATGGGTGATAAAAGGAGAAGAAAGAACTAATAACGAGGAAAAGAGAAGTTATTAATTAAAATCATGAGCTTACAATCAGAGCTGGAAAAAAATAAAACTGAATTCCCAGCAACTCAGCATGTTCTGATTCACATCCAAACTACAAACTACAAACACAGCTGCGTGAAGGAAATTCATTCAATCTGCCTTCTCTTTCCCATGTAAAGAAGATGCACATCTAAGCAGTTATGAAAGTAACTACACAGCATTCTCTGGGAGGCATGTGAAAACCAGTCAAACACACACAATTAGCCTTACGGCTGCAACCTGCCTGTGGCTCGTGCTGGAGGGACTGCATTGCAGTATTCCAACACTCGGTGCACCCCAAGCAAGGCAGAGGCAGGACGTTCAGTGTCTGCAACCCCTTGGAGTGCACATCTGTATGAGGGGCAGGAGCCACCCCTGGAGAGCCACAACAAACAGAGAGCCTGGTGATGTGGAAACACACGATCACTTTGGAATCACGTACAATGCATTATCACAGCTCCACCACAAACACTGGCATTTGTGGTCCCAATATGAGTGAGAGGGACTGAAAAACAGCTGAAGGGCCGGGGCCAAGCAGGTATGATCAGTGGTGTGAAGTCTAACTGCAAGGCTGCCACAACTGGTGCATGCCAGGGGGGGATACAGGGCCCAGGGGTGGTGCCTTCATTAACAGCCTGCACAGTGGGACTGAGGCACCCTCAGCAAGTCTGCAAATGGTACAAAACTGGCACGAACGATCAGCACACCAGATGGTTGAGTAGTGCCACTGCTACTCTGCCATTCATAGGGACCTCAACAATCTGGAAAAAGGGGCAAAACGGAACTCAGAAAGATCAAAGAGAACTGCAAAAGATCCAATGCCTGACAGGGAAAAAAAAAAAAGAAACTACTGAAGAAATTTACTTAATTGGAAACACAGACTGAATCACAGTTTCAAATCACAGAATATTCTGAGCTGGAAGGAACCACTGAGTCCAACTCTAAAGTGAATGGCCCATACAGGGATCAAAACCACAACTGTGGCACTATTAGCACCATGCTCTAACTACTGAGGACTGCAAACCATTTAGAATCAACCAGTATTTCATGTTTCCTGATAGATATCATAAATGTGGTAGATTACTTAAACAGCTCATTCTGAAGCATCTCATTTTTGCTTTGATAAAAAAAAAATAGTTTCATTTTCCCTTCAGGCTATTCAGTTCATTTTTTTAACCATTAAATTTTAAGACAACTGCAAATAAAAAACATTCTCACAAATTTATGTCGAAACATTCTGACTTTTGCTATCTCCTTTCTGAGTTTTGTTTGGTTTGCTTTGAAGGTTTTTCTGCCTGCATGATTTCTTCAGTTCACTTTTGTTTGATTTTTCTAGAACTTTCAATGCATAACTGAACTCTGGTAATTCATGTAACTAGAAAACTGTTTTTACCTGGAATGCAGAACTAACTCTTCTTTATTTTTTTAGTCATATTAGACGAAAAACTCAGATTATGGAGTTTCAAGTGTCATTTTTCACACTGAGTAAAGCCACATCCTATAGGTAGACAAACCTAATAAAGACTTGTATTCTATACAATCTCTTTTCTCATCACGATTACGTTGAATATCTCGGAAGTAGATTATATAACTCCTATAACATCGGTTCTTCTCCCCACTAGTCCTATTTTGATTATACAGGACATAAGAACTCAGCAGAACAACAAACTGTCCAGAGTCTAACTCGATGCAGCTCAAGCCGTCATACCAGGACCATAAGATTATCTAAATGAGCTTCTTATTTTAACGAGCTCTCACTCTGAGTTCAGTGAAATCATTCCTTCAAAAGTTTGGTTTCTCCTGGGTATCTTCTAACTCTCTTACGTTGTTTTAGTCAAAGGTAGTTGTAAATGTCATGTGACTTATTCTGCATAAAATAATTAAATTCATTGATGGAGAGTTGGATAGCAAAAAATACCAAAGTTTATGATGTGCAAAACATCTAAATATGTCAATATACATAGGTGTCTGAAAAGTAATTCAATTACACACACCGGAACAAAACAAGGTGATAAAATTGAACTTACCGAAGAACTACAGAATAATGTTTGATACAGGTTTCACTAAAAAGAAATAGTTCTTTAAAGCTGATGTTATTTAAGCCTGGAGAATGGAGAAAAATCCACTGCATAAGAGTATTACACCATATCACAGAAATAAATTCTTCAGAGACAGAATATATTTTCTACCCCAAGGTCAATGTTAACCTCCCTAATCAAACTAGAAAAACCCCTAAACAGTAAGTTAAATTGTGACACAATGAGATAGGGACACGAGTCTACAAAAGCCAGGGACAGGTCAAAAAAGAAAAGGAAATTAAAGAAAAGACAAATTTATTTCAAGGTGAATTACCAAAGCAGAAACTATATTATAGATCAAGGTGAGAGAAGGGTTCTCTTTTCAACGTATTATTTTCTGTGATGTTTGAAAGAAGCCTGAAGGTATTTTACACTGCAAAAGTTTTGAGACATATTGGTTTGGGGAAGGGAGGAAGGTTAAGTGGAGGACAGTTTACAACTTGTTTTTCACTTCAAAAGTGCTTAAACTTCAAAGACTTGTTACAACAGTGCCTGTTTATTTGGGGGATTTGGGTGCTTTAATTGAAGGTGTGTAAGCACCAAATAATCAAGCATGAGGTCTCTTATAAAAAACATTAACCCAGATATTAATAAAACCTATAGCAAAAACATGGGTAAAGACTGATTACCAAAAAAAAAAGACAAAACTTGACAAATTCATTATTTTCTTCCATTGCTCAAAATTCAGTATATTGACTTGGGTTTTTCACTAGTTCATCAGTCATATTTTTTTCAGAATAGGACAAACATTAGTATCAACACAGAGGCAGACCCTGCAGCTTTAAGCCATGAAGAATCTGGAAAACAAAACAAACTTTAATTTCTGTTCATTCACTAAGAAGCTATCATAAAGGGTGAAGTGCCCAGTTTCCATTTCCATGGAACTAACCTTTAGAAACATTTTATTTGCTAGAGCTTGCTAAGAAGGAAAAGCTATTTAGCTTTAATATATTTTCTGAGGAGATGCAACCTTTCCCAACAAAGAAAGAAAACGCTTCTAAAAGATTATTCTTTAAATAAACAATTCACAAGTACAGATGAAATTTTGAAACCATGGAAATTTCCTTTTATTCTTCAATTCAAATGGCTGAGCATAATAAAGAATGGGAGACTTTGTTATTCCAATGTCTAAGAGAAGAGAACTTCCTACAAAGATGTGAATAAGGTAAGGTAGGGGCAAATCTCAACAGTAGAAGAGAAAAGAAAGGAACACCTTTAAGGTGAGGGGTTTAACCAAGTGAATGCAGGAAAAGAGAAAGCAAGGATCAAAACACAGGTTTGGTAACAGCAGTATGTGTTTGACATCAGGGAATTAATCTCTCTCTACCCCCAGCATTCTAAAAAGACATGCTGATCATGGGTGTGAAAAGGTAAACAAGGCTTTCATAAGCTCATGCACTAGATAAGCATCACTTATCTCTACTCTTGGTCTTTTTTCCTGTTTCAAATACTTTTTTTTTTTTTTGATACCTGGCAATATGCTTTGTGACTTTATCAGTGAAAGCCAGAGTTTATAAATGACATCTAGGAATAGAAAAAATCCCTTTAAAGGGGCAAAGCTAACCATGTTCGGGTTTTTTTTTTCCTGAAGACAAAGTGACAGTAAAAAAGTGAAGCACATTCAGCTGACAATGATGTAAGGGTAGGAAACATAATAGCAACAGGTATTTAGCTGCCTTTCTCTTCAGACATCAAGGGTCATCATTGAAGATACTAAATCATTGCTAAGATATGCTGTAAATCTTTATAGCTTATCCTTTGGTTTGAAGAGGAGATGTAGAAAAGGAGAGGATGTCAACAATTTGTATCAAATGAGTTGGAAAGAACTGGTTATAATTTATAATTTAGGGAGGGATAATTATCTCCACACTATCTTCTGGCATACCAACATGTTCCATAGTCCAAACCAGATGGCTCACACTCTCAAAGCTTCATAGTCTTCTTGCGATAAACAAATTGGTGAAAGAGAGGAATATATTGCAGAGACAGAATTTTGTATCATGAGAAGCTGGACTAAAGACAACTATCAGTGTAATAAATGTGGTATCCTACTACTAAAAAAGGACATAACCTTTATGCTCACATATACATAGGATCGCTTATCTTCCCCCAACTGAAGCTACTTGCTGCATCAGAACACACGTCACCAAGAACATCACATGAAGTGGCCAAGCAGGCTCCACGGAGACCTTAATGCTGCCCTTTCAATATTTAAGGGGGCTTATAACAAATCTGGAGACAGACTTTCTTAGTAGGGCCTGTAGCAATAGGACAGGGGGTAGTAACAAATTCAGACTACATAAATAATAAAAAAAAAAGACATTTTTTTACAATGAGGGTGGTGAAACACTGGAAAAAGATTTCCCAGAGAGGTGGTAGATGCCCCATCCCTGAAAACATGAAAGGGTCTGAGCAACCTGATCCAGTTGAAGATGTCCCTGTTGACTGCATGGGGGTTGAACCAGATGACCTTTAAAGGTCCTTCCAACCCAAACCATCCTAGGATTCCATAAAGAATCACAAAATCAGAGAAGAGTTGAGGCTGGAAGGGACCTTTAAAGGTCATCCCTTTCCAAATCTCCTTCTCAAGCAAGGTCTCTTAGAGCAGGTTGCACAGGACTAAATATTACCTCTCTGTGGGCATTGAGTGTCTAGTAGATAATATTCCATGTGACTGATAAAACTGTTTATTTCTGATGGAATATTCATAGGAGAGACAAAGAGATGAAAACTAGACAAAACTACCACTGTCTCAGTTATATAAGGTCTAGGAATCACCACAGAAACCATAAAACGCAAAAGAAGTTGTTTCCTGAACTTAGCTTTCCCTTGTATTGATGCACACTATTTATGGACACACCATACTGTTCAATCAAAAAATTACTTCTAAAACTGGAAGAGAAAACAATTAATATATCCTCATAAGTGTTTGAAAGGATCTCAGAAGCTGGGTTGACGGTATAATAAAAATTTTAAAAGATGCTGACTTATTCAATAGAGTATTCTTTTTCTTTAAGACACAAAATGTCTTTGAAGTTTCTAAGAAAAAATAGCTTGCTTTGTAAAATACACAAACTTGAGGAGAAAATTCTACTTCCTAATTAAATAATGCTACAAATCCTTATTTATGAGGGATATATTTCTATTCTGGATTGTCAAAATGATTGAAACATTGCTCTGAAACTTTGAATCATGACTTCAGCACTTTGATGAATGCATTACTGGAAAATTTGTCATCCTTCTTAATTTGAAGACCACAAGTGTTTATGTAAATTATAGAATATCATGTTGATTATAAAATTATCTATGTATTGAAAGATCTACTCAATATTCTTAAGGGAATAGATTTGCACTTCAAAACATAAAATAAAATATGTTTTTGGCAAATCTAATCACTGGGTGATCAAATGTAAGGCTTGCTGAGGAGCATAGAAGTCAGAAGGCTATAGTGGTTTCTGAAGAAGACACATGAGAAGATTTCAAACGATACCAAGGAGGATATTGCGAGGCGATCAGATGGGAACAACACTGCCTTGAGACAGCTTTTTTAAATACACTTTTATCCTCTGATTTTAGAGTGACAAAAATAAATGTTGACCTCTTCAGTTTCACAATATTTAATAGGAGTGCATAGTAGCTTATATAAATAAAGTATGTGGTATTCATAAAGTAAATTTAGTTTCTAAATTATTGTTTCCCCCAGAGACACTTTTAGATAGAATGTAACTGAAAATCATTATCTACTGGTTATTATTCCAACAATACACTGGCATTCCACAGAACTGAAAAAGAAAGTTCAAGGAGAGAAGTTACCACTCTAATTGAAAAAGGAAAATGTTTTGTATCCCAGATAATTGATCATTCTTATACCAAATAATACCCTCCGAGTTTTATTTCTGGGTGGTTTGTATTATCATTAATCTAAAAATTAAACGCTTTCTTGGAGATTAAGTTTCAGCGACTCAGCTACGCTCTGCAGGGCTTCTACAATTTTCTTGCTATTAAAATAGAGCCACTTTGATAATACAAAGTGGAGAGTAAAGAATAACACAGAAACATGTTGAAGTTACCTTCCGTGCCCTACTGCCCTCGAGACGTGCGAGCTGACTGCTGAGCACAGCAGTGAGGGAAAGACACATGCAGTGAGCAGCTGCCTACTTTGGAATAACATGTGTTTAAAAATACTTTGTTACAGATAACTTGGTCTTTACAGTCCAAAAAGCCTCAGTTGCTCTCAAGGACAAAGCTCATGGTACCAAGCTGCACACAGAAAGTGGTTTTATGATTTCCTGTAGATAGAGGCTTCCCCCCCCCCCTTACACTAAAAAATCAAAATAAAAAGGCACA
>JAWMRA010000005.1:23190952-23726653 GCA_035584735.1 Pseudotriccus pelzelni
CATCGCGCCGCCGGCCGCCCCCACCCCCGCTGTGCGGCCGCGCGCCCCACAGCGCGCGTGCGTGGCGGGCGCGCCCCCGCGGCTGCGCGGGCACGCGCGCGCGCGCGCGCGTGTGTGAGTGTGTGTGTGTGTGTGTGAGTGTGTGTGGCGCGTGTGCGCGCGCCCCTGTGCGCGCGCCCCTGTGCGAGCGCTGTGTCTCGGCGCCGCCTGCGCGCGGGGGGAGCCCGCTCCGCTCCGCTCCGCTCCGCACCCGCCGCCCCGGCCGCGCCACACCGGCACCGGCACCGGCACCGGCACCGCCGCCGCGGGGAGGCTTCTTCATGGGCTGCCACCATGCCTGGGCCCTGGAGATTTCGGGCGAAGTAAGTACCGGGGTCGACTTTTCTCTCGCTCCCTTTCCCCTCTTGTCTCCTTCCCTTCCTCGCCCCACCACCCTTTCCCCGCCAGGTCTTTCCTTGCTGTTGCTTTTCACCCCCACCCCATCCCCCGGCCCCCTCGCCCCCCCGAAATCCACGTCTCCCGACTCGGGGTGCTGCTCAGTTGGGTGGCAGCGTCCGGCTGGGGCTGCTGGCTCGCTGCTGCTGTCGGCGGTACTGAAAGCTGCCTCCAGCCGGATATGCAGTGCGGTAAGCTAAGGGTTGAACTCTTCGGGGAAAAAAACCCACACACGCAAGAAAAATCCCGATGCAACCCCTTTCCTCTTCTCCCCTCCCCCCCGTCGCTCCCACCCCCACTTCCCCCCCCATCCTCAATCTGAACCTCTGTAGGGAGCTGGCGAACAGCAGCACACAGTCACCACAGAGGGGTTTCCAGGGCGGGATTGCAACCTTGCATGTAGCCAGCTACAACTTTATTCTCTTTACCTCCCACCCCACCCCCCTTTAACTAAAAAATCAAAATAAAAAGGCACACACAAAGCAGGCAAGTCTGCAAAAAGCTGAGTTCCATTCAATCCTTTCCCAAGCGATTAGTATTTGGGGTACTCCACAACATAAGGAGGTGCTTAAGAACTCAGACACCTAAAATTCACATAATGAAGACAACTTTAACACTTTAAAAGGTTGGACCTGCTGATATACTCAGTTTTCTTTGCAGAGTCACACCAGTGTAAGCAGCATGCCAAGCCACTGCAAACCGCTGGTTCTACTCCTGGCACAAAGAGATGCCAAGTCCGCACAGAGAGAGCATTTGGCTCCCAGCCCCAACTTCAGATCAGAGGCTTGAACACAGACTAAGGGCACTGCTCTGCCACCTCCAGCTGTTTGCTGGGGGCTGTCACAAGCAGGGACAACTCAGAGTATCGACAAAGACGGTCTGATCTGCAGGGTATCTTATTTGGTGGGAACCAGACTCATGGACAGGAAGAAAGATGATATAAGCTGCTGTTGCTGCTCAACATTCCCCATCTCCACATTGGGCTGTGCTCGTTTAAGTGATTTCTTAACCTCTGATACAGAGTTGGGTATTAAATGGTATTGCTCATTTTGCCAGACCAAAAACTTCATCTTGTGAAAGATGTTTCCCCTCTAAACTTTATAAATTACTTTATATCTTGGCAGCTTAAACATCATCTCATCTCCCCCTACACGTTAAATGATCTTAATCTTTTCCTAGCCTTCCCTTTAATTATTGGAGAAATCAACACCTTAATTGCATTAACAGAAATAAGCAGATTTACACTATTTTCTGCCTACACAATTCAGGATAAAACTATGAGAAGTATTTTATGAGTTATAAAAACTGAGGTTTTTCCATTTCCAGTTTGCCTGTGTATGAATACAGATAAAAGATGTTTTGTACATTTTGACCCTCACAAAACCAAAAGGGACCTGGGAAGAGAAGCCTTTATATACATAATATCTACTTGTAATTTTGTTAAATATATTTGCTATAAAGAATATCTCTATTCCTGATCACTCCTCCTGCTTCCTCAGTCAAGTTATTCCAGGGGACTCATTCCTCAAGGCCTAGGTGACCACATTTCCATCAACTCTGGCTCTGATTTCAACCAAACTAACGTGATGCTCAGTTGAACCCAATAGATACATTCATTCAAATGCTGATTTGAAACCCAAGTCATCAATGGAAAAACAGATTAACATTGGCTTTTGAGGGGACTGAACTGCATTGAACTACAACGAAAGTATAACTCAAGTAATAACTTTAAAAAGCAAAAAATAATTTGTGCTTTTCTTTTCATGGAATATGGTTTCACTACATCAGGTATTAAGATTCTTTAAACAACCCTTGTAACTTTTTCACATAGGATAATATTAATGTGCTCAGACAAACTAGTCACATACAGAGCCACTCACACATCTAAAATTTTGGTGGAAAGGTGAATTGTTTAGGTTACATTTATGTTCTCAGATCCTTTTAAAGTGTTTTTGTTGTAGGGCAACCAATAGATTTTACCTCTCCTTCTCAAATGACAGTATCACCAGTAAACTAAAGGATGAGCTTCTGGTTCTGAAGCAGATCATGCAATAAACTTATTCTTGTGGTTGATGAAATGCTAAACAAACATGATGCCAGGAGTTTTCAGTAATTTTTGCTGGATCTAATCAGGAAATAGTAATTTTAAATTATGGTTTTCTATTTGTGTTCATAGAAACCAGGAGCTTTGGGGTATTTTCACCTATGAATTCAGAATATTATCCTATCATTGGTGGAAAATTCTTAGTGGTTCCTTTTTAAAAGGTATTTCAATAATGAAATTACATTTTCAGCTGTCAAAATAACATCAAACTCATAGTACTTTTTCTTTTTTAGGACCACAGCACTTCATGATTAAGTTAGAAATGAAACCAGACACTAATCCTTTGATATACCAGCACAATATGCAAGTCAGATGTAACTGTTACAGATTTTCTCAGTAACTTCCACACTTCAATCACCTGCTTTTCCCCAACGTCATTTCACGTGTTTTCACACAATGGACGACAAACACAGCTCAGGCACGCAAAGCACAATGTGGATTTCTTAAAAACACCTGAGGATCTTTTTATTTATTTAAAGGTACAATATAAATCCTGAGCAGCTACAGGCCAGAATTTTTGTTTTCCAGAAAACACCCTCTATATCACCGTGATACTCTCTGTGTTCATGTCAGGAATATAAACCTGTTGCAGTACAGCTCGATTAAAAATCCCCCAAACAGCAGCACATTTTGATGGAGTTTCAACTCAGGAACTATTTAATGAAAGAAGTACATATTGCTGAAAGGCCTAACTAAATAGAAAATGTACACCTCTTTTCTGAGGGGAGGGTTGCAAGTTCTGGCATTCCATCTCTCTCTTTATCATTACCTATATTACAAGTGAAAAAAGGATTCATATTCTTATTTCCAAGTGCCAAAAAAGGTTCTGCCTTTGGTGACCTGACATTTATTAAGGCTCATGACTCTCACAATGAGAAAAGAAAAATGGAAAATTTCTTCTAGTCAGATAACAAAATGGAATATTAAAGGCTTGACAATAGATGATAAAATGGTTTACCTAAATCTTTCCTATTCAAAGATAAGTTTGGGGTTTTTTTTTTACAGCATTCTTTTATAAAATCTGTGAAAGTGCATTTAATCTGATTTTCATAATTAAATCTTTTTCATTGTAAGGTGCACAATCATACATTAGAAGCTCTTTCTATAGTGTGAAAAAAATATTCAAGCTGTTTGGAGTTTCTTCAGTCAGAAAGAGAGAACAAATTATATGCCTTGACAATTAAAAAAATTAGACTCAGATTTCTAATATCATTATTATAATGCAAATTCTGAAAAGGATATTCAATGTCTTACACTTCTATGAAGAATTGCAAAAGATCAGCTATTAAGCACACATTGACAAATTCTTTGAAACCTAGGCTCCCTTAAAACTACTGTCAGACAAATCAGTATTAAGAAGCTAAAAATTAACTTTTTTTTTTCAAAGTAAATATAACTCCAACTTGAGCAAAAAATTAAAAACCAACAGGCAAATGACTTAGGCAAACAACTAAACAGCTCCAGTGTTTGGGCTCCTTTGTATTCTGAATTGAAAAGATACAAGCTTTAAACTACAGTTATATAAACTACAGTTTGTACAGTTTATACACACACACCAGTCACTACACTGAGCAGCAATCTCTTGACAGTTAAAAAGCATCAGTGGGACTGCTCAGACATTTAAAAGTTTTGCTGAAGGAATCAGTACTTAAATGAATTATGTCTGGACTGGTGCCTCGGCTGCCTGGACACACAGCTGTGTGTGTACACGGAGGGAACAAGCTGCTCTGATTCACCAGCGCATTGTTCCTGTTCTCCTGGCTAATCCTGCTTAAAGCAAAGAAATTCCTGTCACATGTCAAATGCACACTGTTTTGGGTGTCTCTATTGCATGCAGGATTTGAAACCATTCAGCCACTTCTCCAAGAAATCCTCGTGCTAATGCTGCTGTTGCTAATTCTAATATAAAGCACAGAAAGATCTACCGTATTAGAGCCTCCAATATTTAAAACCTTTTCTTGTCAATTGTATTCAGAATTTCTATAGGGGGCAAACTCGCACATCTCACCACAAATGTCTTCTGTTTACTCTCTTGTATTCAATTTTGCTTTCCTTTTTCTTCTAAATATCACAGGGTATGCTCATACAGAGAGAAGCCATTCCCATACAAGCTATCTACAAGCCTTTTAAGTAAGTACCATTTCAAGCATTAACTAACAAATTTTTTATTAAGGAGACTTAGTCCTTCCTCTGGCTGTAAAACTGTACTGATAAGTCTGAATTTTTAGTCTTGTTTTTTCTTTTTTTCTTTTTTTTAATTTTCCACATTCTAAGTGAAATAGATTAAGCTCTGAACAGACAATGGCTCATAGAGAAAGCACTGAACCACTGAAAAAAGGATTCTACCAAAAACATCACATATAACATTGACCTGAAAAAAGATGCATCAATAAAAAAGTAATATCCAGATTTACATAAAGGGTCAGAGTTGGAAATGTTTACTAAAATTAGGACATATTGCATATGAACCTGCATTATTATGAAGCTAGTAAGATCTGTACTGAAGATTTATGGTAAAGTAGTGCACAGTGACTTCCACAGAATTCTCATTTCTATGTTGTTTAATACATTTGAACAAAACTTTTTGCTTTTTTCCCTCTTCACATTAGCTGCTCCTTCTCTCGGGTCAAAAGGGAAAAAGTGTCTGTTGATGAGATTTCCAGTAAGTCCCTATATTATCACAACTCTAGTGTGGATTGTGCTCCAAGAGTACCCTCTGTCTTTCCACAAGAGGAAAGAGTTTAGCTGAGTACCTTGGACTTGAACTCCAACTATTTGATGCAAATGAGTTCATTTATCTGCGTTTAGTGGTGTTGCACCCAGGAACAGCAAAAGTTGCAAAGCGTAAACTATTCCTTCTCAGGCTGACAGATCGTTCAGGATCCTCTTCCCAGACACATGCTGCTCTTCACCTTCTTGTATGGAGAATGCCAGCTGTGGCCAAGTATGCAAATCTAATTTAATGCTTTAATGGTTTGTGTCATATTCATTAGGGAGCATGCTTTTTTTTTTAAATTAACTTTGCAAAAGATGGCTTCTGACCACTTTGAAGTCAAACACGTGTTTGCAATTCATAAACATGCCAAAAAGAACACCCTGCTTCTTTTTGCTGACATTTTTTATACACTGTTGTCCTACAGCAGATGGCTGAAGAACCCAATAAAGCAATTTTGCACAAAGCAACAAAAATAATAAGCTAAGGTCAGTAGCTATTGCAAAAAAATTACAGAACTCTCCAGCTAACGTTTGGATGCAATTCTTGCAAAGCATTTAATGACCTTGTACCATACTATCAAAAAATCCTTCACTGTATCAACTCTCTCCAGTCAAGAAAAGCTGCAGCAACAAAGTTCAGGTGGTTTTTACTGAACCCTGTTCCTTTCTGACCTGGGCAGTGACAGATAAATCCATCTCTTCTCCTTCTTAAGTACTTCCTTTCAGGCACTTCCTACTGAATACTCCCTTCCACATCCTTAAATCAGACTATGGGCCCTCTTTCTGACTACTTTTTTCACACTTCTATACACCTAAGATATGAACAAAAAACAAGCCTGGAAAGAGAGTTTACATGAGAATATTTGTAGAGTCCCTCTTAAAAAAGGTTAAAAATTAACTCATGGCTTCACATAGGTAAAAAGGAAACTCCAGATGGGTCAGTTCCCTCAAGTTTGGCTTTACTGAAAAAGCCTTTTTTAAAAAAAACAAACCTGTTATTCAGCTTTTGATTACTTCAACATCAGAATAAGAATCCTAACTTCAAACACCACCAGGAATGTAATTAAGCAGGCACTATGGTCGATTTCCTCCTTATTTCACACCAAAGCATTTCCACTGCATTTCCCTGACTTGGTGATATGATTCTTGCGTACGATTTTTCAGGTTTTACTTAATTTCACAGTGCAACCACTGTGGCAAATTGCTGCCTTCATTTGCTAAGTCAGATCAAATAGTTGTTCTCTTTCCTGGAATTCGGATTATTTACAGGGTAAACAGTAATGTTAAATATATTTTAGAGATAATTGTTGAGGAGGCTAGTCTTTATTTTATTTTTTATTTTATTTTTAATTTCAGATCTAAGTAAAGATATCAATACTGTATGTAAGTTCAACCTGCAATACGACTGGATTCTACAACATGCACCACTAAGAAAACTGAAAACCATAGTGGCACCATTACACATGGAATTCAGAACTCACTGAGGAAAATATGACTAGACAAGTCACACTTGGCACAGAGAATGACATGAGGCTTTACAGTACATATTCACAACATTTCTGAGCTGTGTGTTTATAATGAAAGCTCCTTTAACCTCTGAAAAGGAAGATTATTAAAACCACTTCTGCATGAATAACACTTACTTAAAAAATCTGATCAAATCTTTACATTTTCCTTCCATGTGTGATGAAAGTTGGCCCTGCTGTGGCTCAATCAAATTTCAGCTTTCAGCTTAAACCAAAATTTAATCAAGTCATAGCTGATTTTTCCTCTTCTGCTGCAGCTTGCCTGACAAACATGTTTGTTTATTTAAAGTCATACTGCTTAACTCACATGTCAAACAGAAAAATCTGCAGAAATATACCCGCAAAACTCATAATCTGCTTTGGAACAATATGTAAATATTAACTAAGGAAATGTGGGAATACATTACATATGACAAATGAGCAGTGACTGTTCAACTTTTTATGTTCCCACTATACCTGTGGTCCCAGAGAAGCCTAAAGGAATACCTGTACACCCTGACTGTATCAAATTAACTGTAACACGTATGTGCAGTGAAGTAAGACAGCATCTAAGTGTTTAAGACCAGGGAAAAAAAATTTATAGTACTTATCCCCACAAAACAGTACATTCCTTTTAGTCAGGGTTTTGTCTCCCATTTTTGAATCAGTTCACTTATCTATAAAGACGAGAACCCAGGCTCACTCCACTGTCCTTCTCAAACACAGTGTTTTCCTGAGGAAACACCTTGCATCTGTATTTGCAAGTGTACTTGCAGAACTACGTAAACATAACCAGTAACTGAAAAAGACAGGTAACAGAAAAACACAGAATTCTCCACTGACTGTTTTTTATATTTTTATATATGGGATATTACCAGCTTATGAACTTTCAGTATAGGATGGGTCAAGTAACAGCTCCATGTTTTGCATTCTTCTTTTGTAATCACACAGCATCGCAGTGCAGGGCTTGAGTCAAAGGCATCAAACAATTTGATCTCAGAATTTACTTTTAAGTATTTTCATAAATACTTAGACCTTACAGAGCTAAGAGCAATGGCTACAGGAAAGGAGAGATGGCAAGAGGCTGGGCTTAAACAAGAGATTAGATGACCTCTCTGAGCTCTCCTCTGCCCTCAGCAATTCTGTGGAAAGGAAACAAGACAAGATTTCCTCTAACATTACAGATAATTTCAACAGTGATAAATGAAAACAGCAGTCAGCTTGTGAATTCATTGAGTTGACTGTGTCTTGAATTTGCCTGTGTAAAATGGGTTTCTTTAAACTTAGATTAATGAGTAACCAACATGAAGTCAAATCTTATAATCAATTACAGCGCGCTTCCTAGCAGTTACAAACAGATTAGGCTTAAGGGTCTTATTTCTGCTGTCAGACGTTTAACATCTTTAAGAGAGACAAGAAAGTTGTTAGAAATGGAAGAGAACCAAGAAAAAAAACAAAAAACCCCAAAAACCTAGTAGAGGAACCACACAGTTGCCACTTGTAATAATTCAGGGTGTTTCATGCTAAATAACAAAAAAGCAATACAAATATCACATAAAACAAGAACCACCACAAATAAAACTAATAATGCCACAGAGGCCTGAAAAAGACTGAAATAGAAGTAATGATGAAATAAAACACAGCAATATGGTCAATAAAAAGGCCCTAAAGGACAAAAAATAATTTTACCTTAATGTCCTTCTCTCATATTTGTTTGGGGTTCGTGCTGAGGGCAAAGCATTTGTACAGTATTCTTCACATAAAAAAACTAAGAGGAGTTAACACACTGTAGAGTGCTTTACAGAAACCAGTGGAATTATTTCCACCATTGTTTTCTCAACCAGGAACAAATATAACTAAGTATTTTCACACATCAAGCAAAACATTTTTGCTACGCAAACAATATTCCTGTTAGTCACTCTGAAAGCGTACAGTAATAAAGAGTTTGACACTGTCAGAATAAAGATCTTTCAGGGTAGTTTGTACTAGACCTAATTTTAATTTTTTTCTCTGAAATATGTATAAATTAAGGTAAGAAAAAAGAAAAAAAAAAGCTTTGTCTAGAACTCAGCCTGGCCTCTTCCTCCTGTTCTCAGAGCTGTTTGCTGAAGAGCAAAGCAGGATGCTCCACCATTTGTCTTCCTTCTAAGCGTGCATACAAATTAATATCAAAGTGCACAGAACAGCTCAGTACTGCAAACACTGATACAAACAGAACATTTTGTATGATCTGTGCCAGTTTGTTAACACAAAACAACCAGTGTGGGCTTTGTGCTGTTCTCACAAGGCTGTTCTGCATAGGTCAAAGCCTCGGTTACTCTAATAAGTACCTCATTTTTCCCACAAAACAGGAATCTACAAATTTTTTTTGGACTAAGAGCCCACGCTCAATTCTGAAAATCTAGTTTCCTTAACAGAGTTCATCCCTGAGCAGCACAAAACTTACACGCTTGACGTGCATACAAACAGCTACCTCAGCTAACAGTCCCTTTTCTGAAGTATTTTATGGCTGCAAGCATGTATCAAAACGTCATTAAAATTCAGTGGAAGTCAGATGACTAATTCCTATCAGAACTTTGGAAAATTCCAATTAATGAGCTTGGGAACATTGAGGCTAATAACTGAAAATGCAGTTATTTTTAATTAAAAGGCACAGTGCTAATAAGGACTGTGAGCATCATAAAGTGCATACAAAGCAGACACCAGCGAAGCAGAATCAGCCCACATAACTCCTTTGTAGACAGAGTGGCCATTTCCTAGAATTCTTTTCATCAGCACTTGACTGCTTGTTTGTTCCAGCAAATTACATTTTGTTAGAAAATATCAGTTTCACTCTGTGGGAATGACAAAAGATCAATAAAGTCACATACACGGGGTATGTATAATACGTTTCTTCAGAGCTAAGAATATTGACAAGTCTGTACGACAGATTGTTTCTCCACTGCTCGAGAATACTGTGACATGCTAAACAGCATTGCTTTTGCACTTCCCAACTTTCTTTAAAAGGAAAAACATTAGACGACTTCAGAGAAAAAAGAACACAAAACAACAAACTGTAAAAACTTTCATATTGAGATTTGCAGATTGAACAGGGAACGTTCATAAAACTCTCGAAAGAACATTGCAAATGTGTCTGTCATACTTTTAATTATAACTTAACACAATGTAATGCACACACCTTACTTTATTGCTTTTGCCTTTTTTTTTTTTACCTGCTGTGCCCAACATGAACATAACAGTCCAAATGTGTCAAACAACCTGAGAACAAAATTAGGCTGAGATGAACAAATGGAAGAACCCAATTTGAACTGCAGGGAGTATATGTTTGAAAATATTTGAAGTTACACCTGTATATCTTAAAATCAAATATTACGACAATCGCCTACACAAAGTTTGGCAGGTAGACCAGAAGGCTGGCTGTAAAATATAGGATAAAGGCACAATAGGCACAACACTGAAGACACCAAATCTATCATCCTGTCTAGAAAGAGTTAAAAAAAAAAAAAAGGCAGCAGCCAAAGAACAACTTGGATGAGACTGTGACCAGCAACAGAAGTCACACAGTTATTCCTCTTTCCCTCATTAATAAGTTAGAAATGTATATTAGGCACTTGACTATTTTAAGAAGTGGTAGGAAATTACCATTATCACACCAGAGAGGTGTTTTCCCCATTTTCAACTACTCAAACAATGAGAAAACCTCTCATGTTCATCAACATACAGGAACTAACTGGTTTAACAGATGGATTACAGGCTTTTTACATTCCTTTTGAAACACAGGAACCAGCAAAGAGAAAAATGGGGAGGTGGAGGGAAAGGGAAAACTGAGAAATTTAGTACAAGTGCAATAAATAAATCACCTCACCCAAGTCAAATCTCCAAATCTTTGTCCCTTCTTTTTTTAACTAGTCTCTTCAGACCTGAAGACAAGCCACAAAATAAGAAAACTGGTGGAGAAAATAAGCGGTATATTTTGGTCTTAAATGTGGTGTGGACATTTTTTGTCTGTTTTTGTTCAAGACTGACCTAAGAGAAAAAAGCACAAACTAATAGAATTGAAATGGCTGTTGCATAACTAGAGTATGGATATCTATATGATACGCTGAGATGCCTCTGACTTGTCTGAGCCATATGCAGTCTCCTGTAAGGATCATTTATCCAAATTAGAGCTTGCATTATATAAATATATATATATATGAAGATACAATGCCAGCCACCTTCTGTATATGGCACACATGACAATCCATTCTCAGGTGTTTTTCAATGTATCAAGTATTGAACTACATTCACATTTAGATTCATAAGCAGAACAGAGCTTTATTTCTCTAGCCCATGGAAGATTTATTTAAAAAATACAGCAAATGGCTCTGCCTGTGGTTTGCAGAAAAATATGTGAGATTATAAATTAACTTCAATTTTATAAATGTGATAGTTTAGTGTTCATATAAATATAGTTCTAATCCATGAAAGAATAATATTTTGGGCATGTCAGGCAACAAGCTGTGTATTTAATAACATTTATTTACCAATTTGGTAAGGGATCTATTGCAAGTATTTAAATGCTCCACTGAGAACAGCATGTAAATAGCTATAAAATTATATTTCATAGTGGGAAAAAATATTAGAAGGTACAAGAAAGGCTTGAATAGGTTGCCTGAGAAACCAAAATTTGATAAACAAATGCATATGTAATTTTAAAACAGACAAGTCAAATTCGAGTTGACTGAATTTTTTTCAGCATTTCACTTTCCTGATAAGGCATTCCTAAACACAGGATAAAAATAATATTAGCTACATTTTATGAAACTAAACTAGTGTTGATAAGCAGTTTTTGGTTCAGTCTGAGTTAAAATTTGCTGTCAAAAGTAAACTGGGAAGCATAGAAAGAGCTTACAAACAGTGGAATCTGAATAACTGTATATTCCCTTCCTGCCAGTTTTATTTGTCAAATAGTTTATTGTAAAACTGCATTTCATTAAAACATTTTCCATGTCTAACAATCATTGGATTTAATCCCATAGCCAGTGAGGTCACTGGTGAAGGAGGAGGGGTTTGGTGCTGGGTCTCAGTGGTCACATTTCACATCCATTGCAATAAAGCATTGAGAGGTGGAGTGTTTGCTGTCACTGTCAAGAGCAAGAAACTATTCTCTATAAACTTCTCAGTGTTCCACATCATTTCCTATAATGTTTTAACTGCAATTTTCTTTGTATGCAAATAATGATCAAATGAGATTAAAGAAGAGAAAGGCATTACAGAACAGAGTAGAGAGCAAAGGAAGATTAGGAGACACTAAGTCTCCTTCTCTGTTTCATTGATTCTTCCAAGCCATTTACATCAGAGCTCAGAGTACAAACACTGCCCAATCACACTGTTATACCTTTCTGTACCTCTTAGATGACAAAACAACAGACAAACAGAGCAAATCCCCTGCAATAAGAGCCTATATAGGTCTATTAATGGGACCAGTCAGTCCACAGATCTGACTCCAGAACACAGTGAAACACTAATACAGAAATGCCCAGGCATGACACCCTAGATTAACATCTACAAGAATTGCAATTTCGGTCTCAGTTTTCACTGTTTGGTTTTGGTTTATATTAAAATTTCTAAACCTTCTTGATACAGAAGGGTTTCCATAAAGTTCATACGGCTGCAAACCCAAAGCATGAGCCTGTCAGTGACACAGTGCCAAGCACAAAGCCACCAGGATAACGTGGATGTCTGGGTGCATGGATAGATGCAGCACACAAAAACCTGTGTACTGTGCACACATTCACGTGCCCAGCTGACAACCCAAAGGCCTGGGACAGGCTGAACACAGAAGCAGCTTAATGCCATTTTTGCTCCTCCATTATCCACAGAAAGCAAGAACTGGCCACTTCCCAGGAGTCACTGCAGACATCAGAGCATCTGGTAACTAGTCACATCAGCCCTGTGCTCACAAGTGTGTCTACCCAAGTTAATGAATACATAATGCAAATCAAATCTTACCTCTACCAATAATATATTGACTGTAATGAAACTAATGGAACTGACTAAAACCAGGTATTTTGCATTCAGTGAAGCTATACAGGTAATGCAAGAGAGAATTTGATCTTAGTGATTATTAGTAACTTATGCTTTTAGCATCCCACTTAAGATTTATTACTGATAATGTGATGTCCAAACCCACTTAAACATGACAATATTTACTGAAGAATTGGTGGAGTTAAAATATTTTCTGTGACACCTGCTGCACTATAGTCTTTCTTTTCAAGGCTGAGATGCAATTACACTAAAGTCATGAAACATCTAGGGAAATTTGTTTTTCAGTGGATTAATTGAAGTGACAAAATTAGCACTACTTAAAATAAAGTATTAGCATGACTCCTAAGACAGTCTAACCAGTGAGCATTTTAAAGGTTATTTATATAGCACTTTAGCTCTAAGGAAAGTAAATAAATCCGTTTATTTGCAATAGATGAGTTCAGAAGAACTCAGGCTATATATATAATGCATACTACAATTATCTGAACAAATAGGCATTTTCTTTTATTGCTAACTTATTTATATTCAACTTTAAAATTTAACTGTTCTACGAGCAACTTGGCATTATTAAATCAATTCCTGCACAGACAGAGAAGACTCCAGTCCTACTTTAATCCAAAAATACCTTTCACATCAGGTTAGTAAAATATAGTATGGCATGAGAAGACTTCTTCCTGAGATTTTTCTTTTTAAAAAATCAATGATATTTATCTTCCTCCAGATATACCTTAGCTAGCAAAGGTTTGTAGACCTCAAATAACTTCTTTGAAAAAGTCTGTAAAGATTACATATAGACAATCCTATGAGTCATTACAATAAAGACACAGAATCTACTGTGTAACACCACATATAATTATTATTACTGAAAAATACTTCAACATTAAAAACAAAACAGATTATTTGGTTTTGGCATTTCTGAACTATTAGCTAAAACTGCTATGGGCAGTGTAGCTAATAATGGCAGATGCAGCTGTGTGTTGCAGTTACGTGTATTTCACATGTAGATTGTTTTACGAGAACTCAATAACATCCTAAGTGTTAAGTATACCTCAAAAGGTACTGCAGTGAAAATCATACTGACTATGTAGGAATACACAGGGGGAAAAAATACTAATCTGTTTACTGTGGTTGGTGGCAAAACTGTTGAATTCAATTGAGCAACAATTTTTCAGGGGATTTGAAGAATCGCTGTTGATGAAGGTTTCATGCAGGATAAGTTAAAGGGAAAAAGAAACTGGTATTTTTCACCAGTGGGTACAAGTTGGAATAATCTTCAGCACCTGCAATTGATGCTAAAGATGCTCAGGGTATAGAAGCTGAGCTTCTAGTCTTCTGTTGTGTATTTTGTGCCCAAAAGCTCTCACAGGAGAATAATTTTGTAATAGACTATATAATTATGCAAAGATAATCAGGCAACAGTGAAGGGAATATCATCCCTTTCCAATACCATAGGCTCATTACTATATTATATGCTCCCATGAATTATATATGTTAAGAGATTTTTGCTCCTTTTTGGTTCTTCACAAAAAATTGGAAAAACTACACTAAAATCCTGGGAGTTACACTGACACTAGAGGTGATACATAAGGTAAACCATAAGTATTGTTAAAATGCTTTCTGAGTCTACTATGTTGTCTCTGTATACACAGAAACAAAGCACTCAGATAGTCCCACCACTACAACATTCCTAATGTCTGGCAGCGTACCATAATTAAAGGGATTATGATGATCTTTACATCCCTTTGAAACACTCTGGTGTTCTTAGATTAGTACACCAACAAATAATATTGAGCCCTTCTGTAGGGCTAAAATCATACACGTGGCAATGAGGTGTGTTACACACAGTGACCTCACTATTATTACACTGCAAAGGAGCCCTGAGACTCTTAATGACAGAGCAGGTGGACTGTAGCCATAGGTGGCTGGATCACTCACAAGTGTCTCCTTGAAACCAAATGCTCTGAGTGGCAATTGCCACGGTCCATAATCTTGCAGCCATGTACAGCGGAACCGTAACGACTGTATAAAAGGACATTTCCATGAAAATATCGGAAAAATAGATGACAATAACCAGAGCTGATGATAGTTTTGGGAGACTTGCATGCCCATAAAGAACAATTAGCTAAATTAAATTCAGACCACCTTGTGGAAGAGGAAGAAAACCAAGGGGTTTGTACTTGCCTTTTTTTTTTTCCTTTAAGCTACAAGAATTTATTTGCTAGTGATTACTCCTCAAGGGAACAGAGCACGATATAGAATAGGGATTACCACGTTATAGATTTCAACTTTCCAGAGGTAGAGTCAATCTCCAAGTTAGGTGTCAAGATACCTTACAATCTCCTGGGATCTCTAGATGGCACTACAGCGTATTAACTGTCTGCTTGTCTGTTTTCCTTATACACAACAAATCTAGTTTCACTTTCCTGAAACAAGGCTAAGACTAAAGCAATTTGCAAGTGCTGCATCACTGTTAATTTTGATGTGTTCTGCCGTCAGGTTGCACAGGATTTTATGTGGTTGGGAGATGTCATTCCTGAAAGTACAGTACAGCAAGTTTACTAACAAAGCAACTTCTGTTAGACACCTGAGCACCACAGGAGAAAAGATTTCAGGCAAGCCAGTGATTCTGGAGACTCCATAGGACTATGCTGAAGAAAAACCTACTGAAGAAGAACACGCTGTGGCTGTCCTGGATAATTCTGAAATCCATAGCACAGACTTCTGACAGAAAAAAAGGTTTTACCATTATTAAACCCAAATGCTCATGCTCAATCTACATAATCAACAACTGCATTTTGAAACAACTTTTGGGATACCTTGTATCCATAAACGATAAAGTGTTGATAAAACATGGTGAAAAAAGCACCAGATCCCACAAACCCCCTCACAGCTGGTGGCTTTCACACACAGTACTTGCTAAGTACAACTGACAGATGCTCCCATGCTGCTGCCTCAGTTCTTGTTTGGGACCCAGAACAGACAAGTTGTTCCCAACACAGATCTTGGAAACTAACTCGGGAGGAATTTTTTTTGCAGCAGTCATGCTTGTTTTTATAAAGTCAGAGTTCTAATTTCTTAGATGGACTTAAGAGTTACTGTAGTCTTGATGTCAGTCAATACTGACAGGAACAAACATAAAAGATACCATGGAAAAGATTAAATGGAACATGGTAAAAGGAACACTGAAGGAGCAAAGAAACTACCACTGCTGTGCATAAGTAGATGAGTGTATTTCACATGCTGAAACTCCAGGGACTAAGAGTGTAAACCTTGCACTATTCCATTTCCTGAATGAAATACATTTCCCAAAATACAGACAGACTTTTTTATTGCCTTCATTTCTAAAGGAAGACTCAGGTATGTTATACCTGGTAGCTATTCAGTAGAGAGACTAGAAAATGCATCAGTCCTATTCAAGTCACATCTGTGTCACTGCTGATGCCACTGATACACACAACATACAAGGCTTAACATTCTTCTTCAGTGTCACATTCCTGAGATACTCCACTTGCATGGGTATATAGAATACACTTATTGGTAAGATCCCACAAGCTTATTATGCAGTTCTGTGCTTGCTGTCATTGTACTTACACCACAACTGGCTGCATTTCTTTTTTTTTTTTTTAATTCATTTTCTCACACCAGAACTCCGCTGCATTTCTGTCACTGTATGGAATCTTATAGCTCACGAAACAACTGGTTAAGAAAGGATAAAAGTATTAAGGTTGGAAAAGACCTTAAAAATTATCAAGCCCTTTAACTGTTTTCCTCACCTTGCAAAAATTTAAATACATGTAGTTTTAGGTACGTAAAGTGGGTGAAAAAGTATTACTGCCACCTCCAAAGAGCAAGAAACAAACTGGGCCAAAATAATTAAACAATTTTTCCAGGCAGTCATGGAAAGAAAAAAAAAAGGGGGGGGCGGGTAAAGTGCCCTCCTTATACCCTATTTCTTTTCCATTGCCTATAAACAAATCCCTTCTTCTCACATCAGCACCTTAGGGATAATGCTGCCAAATCAACCTGGTTGTAACGCACTCAGTATAAACTAAAAAAACAGTGGATCAGAACAACTCCTTCCACAACCCTTTTTAGGAGGCAATCTGCAGTGTCCCCATCTCATGTGAAGCTCTCAAACTGTGGGGTCTTTAAACTTCCTCCTGTGGAATGTTTTTTTTTTGGCATCTGTCGGGGTTTTTTAAATGAAACTGAAGATGAAACTGAGAGGTATCTCACATCAGTGTCGTGGGAGAAGAGAAAAAATTCTTGCCTTATTTTAATTAGGATATGAATCCTACTGAGTTTAATTATCCTGTCTTATTATAAATTTGACATTAAGGACAGCATGCCAAAAATAAGCCTTTTTTTGTTTGATTGTTTTTTGTTTTTTGTTTTTTTTCCCCCAAGAAAAGCATTGGCAGTCCATTTGGATCTTTCAAATTTACAGGACAATGTATCTTCTGACTTAAACTTTGTTTCAGGAATTCATTAAGGAATAAAACAGGACAAAAAGAAGCTCAATCCCCTTTGATCCAGACTAGCCTATCATGTGAATTCACTTCTTCACCATTCAAGCCATAAAGTTTCCTAACTCATGACCTGCCAGCTCTTCCCAGCCACGAGCTGCTCGTCTTCAACCTGCACGAGCAGGGTCAGCCACAGCCTAAAAGCAAGGGCTGAGGGAACAGCCCCAAAAACTCAGTGTTTCATGTGATTACAAACCGGAGAATGGTAATATTTACTAGAGTAGTTGTGTTTATTATTTTATTCAAGTGAGCAACAATTACTTCCTCATATTTAAATCCTACTACTTAGTAATTTCCACTTTAACATGTAGGATTTTATGGTTTAATGTTTTTCCACAGCACTATAATAAAATTCTCCTACTTGTAAACATAATTAAATGCCGCAGATGCAGCCAATTTAAAAAATATTATAAATGCAAGAACCTTTATAACACTTTCTATTATATCCTTATTGAAATTTCATGATTCATAGCAGTGATATTTTCTTTACCTGCGTTTTTTTCCAATATGTTGATTAACTGAGAACTAAATTTGTGTCTTCATAAACAGCAGTGCAGTAATGTGTATGCTAGACATGAAAAATAATTGTTATATTAATCTTTTCACCTTGCAAATATGGCAAAACACGAAGTTAAATTTTATGCTTTCCCAATCCCACATCATATTAAATCAGAAAAAAACTATTTTAATTTTAACTGCAATTTTTTTTTAACAGATACTGCCAGTACTCCCACACACCCATTAGTACATTCACTAGTGGATTTAACACTACCTTAAAAGCAATTAAATGGGGGTTGTTACAGCGCCAACTGTTTTCATTCGAAAAGCTCTAGAACAGATCTGAAATTTTTCTGTAAAAAATATTTGGCAAAAAAATACTCTCAAGTATAACAAAACCTGAATAAGAAACGTGTGTAATAATACAGAACTAACCATATTAATGTCTCAAATGTGAAGAAATATTAAGGAATAATAGAGATGGAAAGTAAGAAGAACTTTTTCCTTACAGATGTTTCTAATAAACTCTATGAGTATTCTAATTAAAGCATCTATGAGTATTCAAGTCACTTAATAATGTGCTTCCTATTCCTCTTAGCTAGAGCTTGAGAAAGAAATTATACAAGGATTCAACAGTTGGGGAGAGGGTCAAATTACGTATTTCATTTATAGAGCATATCAATCTAAATTATACCAGTAAACCTCTTGACAGCGTCAGATGCAAATTCAATGAATCGTAACTAAATATTTGCTTTTCTTTTAAATGCTTTATCTACATTGCACATAAGTTTCCCCCACCTTCCTTTGTTAATGAGTTAGATTATAAAAAGTAGATATAGGGGAAATTAGGGGGAAAAAGGATTAAAAATTACTATTGTTTTATTCCTTCTAAAAACGAAGATGAATGCAAACTAAAAAAGGAAAAAAAAAAAAAGAGCACACCAAAAAAACCCCACAAAACAAAGCAAAGGCAGAAATAATGTTTTCATTTCATTAGAGGCCGAAGTTGCACAGGAATCTTCAGCTGAATTATACTTAAGGGCTAATTTGGATTCAAAACACTGATCCATTGTACCAAGATGCTGACTTAAGATTTCTCTGGGCTATGCACAGCACTGACAACGTGATGGGTACAGCTCCAGCATTCTCCCAAGCACAGAAATGTGAGGATGGAATCCCAGATGCAGTGGCCCATCTTTAAGAGCAACCTGACAGCAACCCCAGTACAAAATACACTTCTGACTGCACCCTTCTGAAAGGAAACCTCAAAGCAAAGACAAGTTGTTTCCACGTATGTTTTAAACAGAGCATACAAACCCCAGCATTATGGCACGTAACACAGTGCTGCAGGGTTTTAGCCCAGGTCAGCAAAACCTCCCACTGATTTGGGGTCTAAAGGACAGAGAACCACCAAGTACTACAGATGAGTCCACTGTAAATCCTGATACTGTGGGTGCTGCTCTGGTTATCTTGTTTATCAAATCTTATACTGCTCATAACATATCCAAACTATTTTCTTTTTATTAGTCAGATATTTTTATAACCTCATGTCTTGATGCATCCAAATTACCAAGCCATCTTCATTTCTTCCCGTGTTCTCATATGCTGTGGGGCAGCAATACAGCCATTTCAAAGCTGCTGCTGCAGCATTTCACAGTGCTCACTTCCAAACTGAGCACTGGCTGCAGCTTCCCTAAGCTGCTGATCCCGCCTTTCTGTATTTTTATGCAATGACTCACACTTATTGCATCCAGGAAGAAGTGTCCATTGCTATTGCTCCTTATTCTCTCACACACCAGTCTAAAATAAAGATATTGTGGAAGGCCTTCTAAGCTGCTCTGTACATGTATGTGACGTTATTAGTGTAGGGAGTCAAGGCCAATGCTCGTCTTCCACCTTCAGGCAAAGCTGCGTACTTGAGTGAGTGTGCTGCCAAACCACAGGACATTTTTTAATTTGTTGTGCAGTTGCATCTACTTCGCACATGTAATGTTTAATAAACACCATGAGACATCACCATTACCAGAATCAGGGCAACGGATATTCCAAATAACTGATTTAAAAGTAATGAAAATTATGAGGATGCTTTAAGAAATTGTAAGCTAGATTTCAAATATAACATATGGTGTTGAAATCCCCCTAACGAGCTTTAACAGTGTTCAGACTAAGATGACCGTGTTAATCCTGTCTTCTGGATTTAAGAACTATGCATTCATGAAGCAGTGATGAGAGAGACCACTTGGAATTAGTTTCAAGACGAAATATTTCCCTGACCCATAACAGTATATTTTATAGCTTTTACTAGCAAAAATCCCTCTTGAAAACAGACTTCTTTGTAAATCTTAACTAAAAAGATAAGAAATTAGTTTCAGGACATTTACAAGTATTTCAGCAACAGGAACAATGAATGCTTCTCCGAAAAGCAATAGAGACAGATGAGCTGCTTAAAACAACAAGGGTAGATAGAACGGAGATTAATGATCTCAAGAGAAAAGACAAAAATATTATTCTTCATCTAGGGAAGTGAAGAAACAGTATAAAAATACATGAAAAAACCTGTTGAGCAGAGGGGGAACCATATAAGGCAAAATTCATCAATCAAGATTAGAATGTGTAAATCAGGTATGAGTAAATTAAGGTTGAAATGAGGAAAAATATTCTAATACTAATCATAAAAATAAATGTTGAAATACATAACAGCTGGTAGGGAAAAAACAAAACAATAACCCAGCTGTTTTACAGTTCACAAAAAGGACTATCTGATGCGAAGGTAGAACCTACATCAGAACTATGCCAGCTGTGACTACCTGACCATTGTTCAGCTGTGTCTTCCAACAGGGCAGAGCATGGTCCGCTGGATAGTTACACAAATATTGATTTGTGATAGAAATAAAAGGCATTTTCTCAGGTAAGCACCTCATAATTCAGCACAAAACAGAAAACTGCACTCTGAAAATGGCTCCACTGTTTACACTGTGCTGGTTTAAAATGGTATAGATTTAGCCAAATGTGTGTAACAATGCAGGAAATAAGATAACAGACCCTGTGAATCAGCAAGAAATTAGCTAAACATAAGAATTTGATTATGCTCCCTCAGTTTCAGAGCTTCATTGGTAGGCTTGAGGGTTTCTGGTTTTTTAGTACAGATGTGTCACTTAAGCAGTCAATATTCCAACCATCTCCATCAGTTAGGTCTCAGGTCTGCAATCCAAAGGTGTTGAATCAGACTTAAGGAGTTACAGAATGAATAAGTCAGAATTCAGTATTTACTACCTAATCCTGTAATTATTGTGGTCAGTGCTGTCTCTGGGAAAGACCCAGAAAACCACCTCAGAGGCCTCGAGTACATGAGTGGAACCAGAACGGACCTTTCAGCCCTGTGGCTGGAACTGCTGTGCTGACCCACCTGACCTTCCTTCCAAACCGCCCCATCTCCCTTGCAGAACAGAGGAGTTATTTGTTTTACAGTGTATACACCTGTGATTAAAATGTTCTGACATCATTTTCGTTTAGTCTCCATGCTGTCAAATTGGTCTCAAGACAAGCACCGCTTACAAGTACTTGTTTATTAGAAAGCACTTAGTTTTTTTGGATACTGCAGTGCTTGTTATGATTTATGACATGTGGAATCCTTCTTCCTGGATTAGTTTTCACTTGTACAACTAGCATCACTTTTACAACTACTCTCGTGAGTAACTGGACAGTTTCCAGAGTTACATTTCAATTCCAGGGTTTTGAACAGATATAGTAAATAGGTTATAGAGAGACCTAAAAACTATTAAAACCAATGTAAATTACTTCATTAGGTCCTTGAAAAAAAATTATCTTGGTGCTAGTTTTCCCGTCATTCACCTACAAAAACCTCCTCAACAAACAAAACCAAGCTGACCAAGATTCTGGCCTGAGGTGCAACGTAACTCTCAGTTAAGAAATCATTAGTCTTAATTTTGAAGAGCCTAAAAGCTCTTAGGAAGCATCAGTACACGTGACTTGCAACATGAAAAGGTAATGTGCATGCTATGATGTATAAACCCCTTCAAACCAGCTATTTATACAATGTATGGCCTGCATCCATCTTTCTTACTCAACGTCTGTGCTAGCATGACTTCAGAGTTCCTAGAGCTAAGTCACAGCATAAACCTGATGGAACATAATGACAGCTCAGATCACATATGGCAAATGCCATTTGCACTCAAACCAGAAAAGATGCATTCATTCAAATTTAGGAAGCTGGCAACATAAGGATGGTGGCATTTTCAGCACTGTCAGTTTTTGAAAGACTTTCTGACTGCATTTATTAGCCACAGAAACAGAATAAGATTGTTTTCTTAAAAATTATGAACTAAATTATCTTTTGTTTGCTTGTTGGTAGGTTGGTTGAACTCACCTTTCCCTCCAGGAATTCTAGGAATCAAGTAAAAATTGCTTCTTATTTAAAATATAACTATTAGCCCTAAAATATTTTCATGCATTGCACATAACATCTAGCTGATAAACGCTTTTTTTCCCCCCAGGATTTTTTAAAATAACATTTGTCTTTAAAAAGCACACCTCTCAAATACACAGCAGGCCAAATAATTGTTTTCTTACTCAGTTTTCAATCCAGAGCAGTTCTAACCACACACTCACTGCAATTTTTGTGAGTTCTCATCACAGTAACTGAAATCAGAATCTGGATTGGTTTTTCAAATACAACAGTTGTTTGTTCAGCTAGTCACGCACTTGCAAGTCATTTCTAATGCTTTAAAATCATGTCAGATCTATCCATCTTTCTCTCCTGCCTCTCACAAAATGAAATTAAAATCTCTGTAGCTCAGAAAAGGTCCAATCCTACAACTTCCTGTCCATTTTCAGAGACAAATGATCCATACTGGTCTCGTAATAGTTGAATGTATTTTTTCCTTACATTCACCTTTAACTAACTGAGCTATTTGTAGCAGCTATTCTGGGTTTGAAATCAGAAGAGGACAACAGCAACAAGCTTATTCAGTTTACTCTTCACATGATAACAAGGTTACTTTCTGGCATAACCCCCCAGAGTGAAGATGTCTGAAGAATGCAGTCAAGGAATTATCATGCATCTATTTAACCTGTTAGTAAAAAAATTCCATACAGATTTTACAGCTAGAATGAAAATGTGCTGATGAAACACCCTGTGAGACTTAAGTTTCTTCAAGTGCACAAGGAAGACATCAGTGGAAACAGACTCAAAAGGAAAAGCTTGCCTAGCAGGAAGTTAATGGAACATGTGGTAGGCACACACCAGAGGCTCCCCCCCACCTCTTGGTAATTGCCCTCCCACTCCTTACATAAGGGATTTTCTTACACAAGGGATAACAGCAGCTCATTTGCCCTATTCTGCTGGGAAGACAGCCCCCAAAGAGGAGTTCAGCTTCATCAAGGGCCTCGTGACTTACTTCTCTGAAAGCTGTTTGGCAATATTTTCCTAATTACCTAAGCTACAATCGTGCCATAATAAACGTTTGCACTCAACTGTGGGTCAAGCATGCTGCATTTAAGACTTGGTATGACTTCACTGGAAGTCTCTGGGAAACAGCAGGAGATTCTTTAACTGCCTTAGAGGTTTACATTAACATTAACTGAAATGCCACCTAATAGCCAAAAGTTCTGTAAAGTATTACAAAGGCACACTAAGGAACTATGAAACTAAAACTTAAGATACTTATCATAGGCAGCACCCAGAGTTTCTGGATGTAGATGTACCTGGAACCTCCCACCATGGACACAAACTCACCCCTGCCCCAGGCATCTCAAGTGTCCCAGTTTAGACAGCATCCCATCACACTACTAAGTTGTTGGCATTCATCACCACCCAGATTTGCTCCTCATGGTGATGGATTTTATGTCCACTAAAGGCTCCTGAGGCCTTCCCTCCCTTCCTAAATATCAAGTCAGCTTTATTTAGCTCAATTTGATGGTTCTTCAGGACTATTGGAATCACTGCTCATGAGCCAGTCCTTTTTGCAAGTTGACATGGCTGGTTAGGCTATTTCATCTGAGCGCCTTGAATCGGAGGGCAATATCCAGTATATGCCATTCCAGTAAGATACATCGTGATGCAGCAGTTTTCTTCTTTTACATTGATTCATACAAGTAGAGCTTAACAGGTTCAGTATTATTCATTCAACACAACCATGCTGCTGACAAGATATTTAGAAAGTTTTTGTCCTCTCATGGCTGCAAATTACAAAATGAGTATTTCTTCTCTTGCCTGTTTCACCAACTGGCACACCACAAAATAGAAATGTCTTACACTTGAGGAAACAATGCTACTTTTTTCCCCCTCTATTTCAGGCTGTTTTCAGTCATCCCTTGGAGTATTTTCATGGGATAATTAACAGCACAATAGCACAAAACATCTAACTTTTTAGAAAGTTCTTCTCCACTTCTTCAGAGAGAGTTGAAAAATTCCTATGGAAGCAATGATTCATTATAATCTGGGTTTTGCTACTCCTGTTCTGAAAGACACCTCCTGCAATTAATTTTACCAATTAACTGGGCATAAAAAAATAATGAAGTAACATCACAGACAATCAGTCAAACACATAAGAAAAAAAAGCCTATTGTTATTCACAATTGGTGGTCAGTTAAAAAAGAACATCTGAAAGCTCAGACTGAAAACAGTACAAAAGCTGAAAAACTCAGTGATTCAAAAGGAAGGCTTTGAAGTCAATGAACTGCAGCATCAGTATCTTATTCAGCAAGATACAGCAATACATGCCTAACTTCAAACAGCTAAGTAGGACAGCTCAGATTATTTGCATTATGTCACCTTTATATAAAAAATGCAAATGAGAATCAGATACATCTACTTCAAAGGGCCTGTTCCTAAAATTGTCATCGGAAACATAGTTGAGTTCATAACTGAATTACACACACTTTACCGTCCGTGTGAAACACTGGAAAGGTACTGCCCTATACTAAAATTCCAGGAACGATTATTTTGTGTTATTTCCTATAGCCACTTCATTTGCACATTTCTGGACCTCTCAGAAGATCGGAGATTTCCATCTATGCAATGAGTAACCCTGAGTTATAGGTGAAGTAATGTGACATGACATTTTCACAAAGCTCTTGAAATGGGAGAAAGAAAAAAACCAAACAAGAAAGTGCAAAAGTTACATATGAATATATGTTATTGCATGCTGCTGCTCTGGTAAAATGCTTGTTTTTATGAAGCAGAATCTTTGCATCAGTGAAAAGTTTAGAAAACAATATCAATAAGATATTACTGAGCAGAGCTCCACCTGGCAAAAACTCAATTTGTCGATTTGTGAAAATAATGCCAGCTATGAGCATGTGTCTGTGTCAAACTGAAATGAATAGCAAGATATTACTTGTTTACTACAGGTTATGAATGTTTCATAGAGACTGCTCTGCTACCTTAATGAAATCCTTGAGGGACATAAAAATAGATAGAAACTTAGCTCAGGGTGGTATCTCAGCAACACAGTCAACTTAAACCCGAGGTAGTATTTGTTCCTCAGTGCATAAAGTAAAATGAATAGCTTAGTACAAATAGTTTTAAAAGTCAATGAAATTAGCTTGTAGACTGCTTTAAGAAGTTTTGGCAGTAAGATGAGTTTATTAATGCCAGTAACTTTCGGAGAGTGCAGCATTATAAGGGTGCTGATGGCATTTTGTTTCCCTCCTTTGTCACTGGTGATGTTCTAATGAGATTGTCTAATAAAGACATAAAATAACCTGATCTAGGAGTCTAGTCTGTACTTATAGGGTTTAGTAACTTCTCAGAAGTGTTGCAATGACAGACTAGATAACGGGAAGGTGAGAATTAATTAAGAGGCAAAAATACAAATTTGTGCAGTAAATAGACTGTGCATTAAAAGGAAGACAAGTTTGAGGGAAATTCTGTTAACTGGAAAACTGAAACCGGTTGCATGAACTCCCTTACTTATTCTGTATCCTCTTCTTCTATATTTATGTGTTTTGCAAGTTTTACCATTCAAAAAAAAAATCAAAATAATTCATATATAGAGTTTCACACTTGAGTTTGAAAGAAATAACCTAAAACTAAAGCTGCTCTGCCCTTTTATGCATTTTCTGTATATAAATTGATAGATGTCCTAATTTCTTTCCCTTATAAATACATACAGGGAATGTTAATATAAGATAAACTAAACAGTACAGATTTTTTAAAACCATCTTTTTCAACTGATTATTTCTCATACTGCACATCAAATTTTCCTCTTAGTCCTCCACTTATCTATCCTCATATTCAGTCACAGGTTTCACTTATGTATCCATTGGTGCAATGCAGGTACCCATTGGTGCAAATCTGTCAGTCCTGGCGACACTGAAATTATACCTTTCCAAAGACAAGTGCTATCATTTATATTAGTTTTTTTGTTGTTTAAAGCATAGTTCAAGTTAACATATATTTTCACAGAATGAAACTATTAAGAAGGTAAAAAGAGAATCATTTATTCAGTACCCTCCCCACTCACAGCGAAGAACACAAAAATACATGCAAGCCCAAAGAAATGTCATTCCCAGAAGCTTTTGGGGAGGTTGGCATTTCAAACCAACTGACTGCGCCTGCCAAAGATGTAATTTTGTATTTAGCACAGTACTGGCTGAAAAAATACTTCAGGACATTTACCTATTCTATCAGGGTGCTCACAACTTACATGTTTTCATTTTTCTTAGAAGCCCTCCCCAAAACAGTATTGCCTCCCAAAGCCTTTTTTGGGTTACATTCTGGAACAGTTACCATTGTCAGTTTTGAAGTCAGGTGTGGAAAAAACCTGTCAAATAACTTATGATAATTAAGACGCTGGTTTTCTATTGTGTAATATTTATGAAATAGTGTGAAATCCTCAGTAACTGTTTTGATGTTCAACATGAAAGTTGAACTCATGATTAGGGACAGGCAGAAGAAATTTACTTCTCTTCACTGAAAACTCCAAACAATTTATCATACTTTCAAGGTCTATAATATTTTTTGTTCTTTTAATTGACAATCTCTTGTTCAAAGAGATTATTTTATTATCTCAATTCATGCCTGGGATTAATATCTCAATGATCCTTATTAGAGTACATCAGGATGCTATTTGATTGCAGTACCTCTGCTGTGGAACATTTGTCTAGAAGGCACGTATATCATTTCAATGTTTATTGCTTTTTAGATAGAAAATACTAATCTGTACTCCCATATCATCCCATATCTGTGTGCTAAGAAAGTGTAACTGCATGTAATTGTCTACCGATCCCTCTTCCTCTCATTTGCACTATTATTCCAAGCACTAGTTTCTTCAGTCATCTAATGCACCCTTTTGTTCCCAATCTCAGTATTTTTCACATCTGCACTGTTCAGTATTCATATTTTCTTTTTTGCAATGATGTTTAAACATCTATCAAATCCCATTTTTCTGTAACATTGCTTTGTACAACAACAAAATTTGTGCAAGTCTAATTTGCATACACAGACTTAATATCTGTAGTCATGTAAGCTATTATTGATCCTATCTCTTTACTGCTGCATTATCCAATCTGCAAATTAAAACTCGTTTTTTCATATTCTACAGAGGTATGTGTTTTCAGTGACAGTGGGAATTAATATGTGAAATGGAATCAGAGAAGCTCAGATGCAGCCATTACACTTCCAGCAGTAACCCTAACCGAGGGGCAAGCTGGGCATCTTAGAATTCAGATTTGGTCATGGTCACAAATACGTTGGCTTAAGACATATGCAAGGCAATAAAATTAGTCCAGAAACAATGGTGTAACTTACAGGATAACTCTGGAGAACAGAGACTGCTGAATTATCACACGTTTAATGTTCACTGCAACTCAAGGTCTCAGCATCTTCATATCATATTTTCCAGTTCCAAGTTGACAGTCCGCAACAGAACTATAGTAAGCTATAGACCTGTCATTTTATGTCACCTCATTAAAGTTTGTTCTTAAATACCCCATGGACTGTACAAAACACATCCACAGAGCACGTTTGAAAACACTCAATTTCCTCCATTGCCAGCAAGAAGGCCCTACTGCAATGCAGTCCCCCTGCAACAAAAGGATTGACAATGAACTGAAGCAAAACTTTCCTCCTGAACAATCTGTACTGCCTAAGTACTGTAAATGCAGTCTTGGGACTTCAGCTGGACTGCTGTGAACATGCCTGGGGTTCATTAAGGCTTGCAAAGAGCTGCTGCAGTGCTGTATTACTCATTCAGGGCTGGTAATAGTACTTTTGTCACTTACTTAATGTAAAGCTGCAAAAAAAGCGACCATTCAGACTTATGGGGAAATGAAATGGCATCATTCAAAGTTATTTCACTTGCCATTAGCTGAGAGATACTTCTCAAATTAGAGATTACTTAACAGAATGTTTGTTCTGCAGGCTTCTATAACCTCAGCTCCCCCTACACACTTACATGTTCAACCAAAACTCTGAGCACTGCTAAAATACAAACCCAAAGACTATAACAATCAAAATGGACAGGAACTAGAGACACAGAGAACACAGGATAATGCATAAGATCATCCTGGTAGGATTGCACTACAGTAGCATAAAAATCAATTTCAGTCACTCAAACCTAAAGGTTATTCCCAGAATCATTCAATAAGTGCTTGTCAAAACACTCATTCTTTGACGCATCAGAACAAAAATGTTTATCAGATATTGATAACTTGTATCATCCTATCCTCCACCTGTATTCAAAACAGAACAATGGTAGGGGACAACTGATTTAACTCAGATATCAGGTTTGTGCTTCAAAAACAGGCAACTTAACAACGTGAAGGCTAAAGAATGCACAGCACAGAAAGCAACAGAAGGTAGAAGGTCTCTGCAAAATAGAAGAGATCCACAGATGTCACAGGCTGTAGCTGAAGTGTTCTTTTTGGACTGAAATACAGACAAACTAGCAGCTCTAAGGTAGAACCTATGTGCTGACTGCACAATTGGCAACTCCATTTTTTCCTCTGCACATTTGATTTTAAGAAGTAGGCTAAAGGTAAATCTTGCAAGGTTAACTCTGGCAATTGTCACCTCCTAAACTTTTTCTCCAAGGCATAAACTAAAGCTTTAGCTACCTGCGCTATAAAGAAGTGTTACTGTTATTACAAATGATTTATTGCAGATTCTTTCTATTTATAGCTATATTTTGGAACAAAAGGAAGTTCAGGAGTGTCATGAGGGCTGCTGGTGAAAGAAGCTTCAAAATTTTATTGATACTCTGAACGTGGTTTATGTGCACCCAAATAATTTCATAATATCACTGAAACAACACAACAGAAACATTGCCAAGATCTGCCCAAGACCTACTTTGATCCCTTCAGTAATTACCATCAGTGACACCACAATAAAACACCATCTGGGTTCCACACAGCCTAGAACGCACTATCAATCTCTGGCTCAGCAATAAGCTTACCTGGGTTAGTCTCTTGCGTCCAAAAGAGAGACTCTTTCAAATATTTGACAAGACTAATCAAGGTATAGAAGCAAAGTACATTACTGTAACTCATAACAGTTTATTTCCCACACAACTCTCCTATGCAAACTCCATCACAGTTGTCCTAAATTACTGTTTCAAGCATTGCTAAAAGATCAAGTGATTGGACATCTCCGTCCTTTACAAACAACAAAAATAGCCATCCCAGCAAAGCTCTGATTGAGCTCAGAAGCCTAAGTTTACCTCCTAAAACTGATTTGATAAATAGTCTCTGAATACTGTTAATCACAGTCCTTGCCAGTGATACTTGGTCCAGCAAACAAGATCAATTATCACCATTATAAGTCCAATAAACTGTTCTAGTGAATAAAATACAATGGTAAATAGATTTGCTCTGTTTAACGATACCCAATCTGAGTGTGCTACAAACACATACAACATTAGCTTTAAATTCTCATGGCATTTCCCTTGTTTTGATTTCAAACTATTACTGTTTCAGAAAAAAAGTTTCATAAACACAAGAGAAACATCTCAGCCTGTTCTGCTTCTGGAATTCTGTATCTGAGATGCAGATAGGAACAGGCAAGATCTTTAAAACCCGATTCTCTTGTATAATGAAACACCTTTGCCATGTCAAAATACTTCAGTGCAATTTATTTTCTATGATAACAGTATACACCAACAGATGAAACATTCTTTTTCTCTCTCTCCTTTGTGTCAGCATGCAAGTCAAACATCCACAAAAACAGATCATCTGTTTTCATCTGATGTTTTCCTCCTTTCAAGCATTCTGCCTATACCTAAGTATCAGAAAGGCAAGATCTAGTCAAGGGTTTGAAACACATTTGTGGGACTCTGTGCAAATTGCAGTGATGATTTCTGGAACAATATTCCATAGACTCCTCTGTGTTATTACTTTTCCCAGAGCATTCTGAATTTTGTTTGCGGAGACTCAGTGACACAAATGGGTGATTTCGAGCTGACTGTTCTCACGAACTTCTAGTGAATAGCAGAAGGCTCTTATGAGAGCCTTAAGGATGAATAACAACACAGAGGGGCTGGGGTCAGTCACCAGAGTCTGGCATCTCATCACATAACAGCACTGTACTGTTTGAGAGGCAGATGAAAGCCACCTTAATGCTTCCTGTTGTGCACTGATTTTCACATTTAAATTCAAGCCCTTCAAAGCAAAAGGGGTAATAGAAACGTTATTGCCCAAGTAACATGACAGAAGAGCACAAAAATACATAAACCATAACATCACTTTAACTTTTGCTGGATTTCTGCAGCTCCAACTCAGACAAGGCAAAACGCCTGACACGAGTCCCAGACGATTTCAGTGAACTTAAACAAGAATGGCAGTGACTGACATCAACTGAGCATTTCTTTCACTGCTCAGGAAGAGATTAGCCAGGATAGGAGCAAACAAATCTGCCCATTTTCAATTGATTCAGCCTTAATTAAGAAGAATGAGATAGAGACAAGAGCATCTGATAGCACCCTGCACTATCCTTTCATATGAATTTTGGTCTTAATTCAGTTTTGAATGTTGGAATAACCTGTCTGATCCCTGTGAGGGCTTCTCTCCTCATTTGTCAAGTTCAGTGCTTGTCTGACAGAATTGCAGAAGATATTGAATAAACAATCATGAGAAAAAGCAAACAGATGGAGATTTATGAACATAATGCACGGAAGAGGATATCTTCTGGATATGCCATTCATTAGAATTTTGCATATAAATTCCACTGAACTTCAAGGAATAATTTTGATAACTTTTAACTACCTACAGGGCAAGGGGCTTCACTCTTTGTTGCATGTTACTAAAGCAAAATCTCCTTCCTACATACTTACTAGATACTGAAGGATAACTTGACCCAGTTACAGAGTCCTCACTTTCGTCAGTCGTTGGTGACAAACCCATGTTAGTGTGATTAAAAAGAAAATTCAGTATCTCTACATTTATAATGGTATGCATGGACACCGTTTTGGAAAACAATACACTACTGAAACAGAACCAGTTTCAGATTCCAGTGGCAAATAATGATCCTCTTTGGCAACAAATGATACAATAGAAAGAATTTGTCATAATATTTATCTATAAAATAAATATCTAAAGTATTATACATGTAGAAATAGAAAATAATGATAAAAGTGAATTACTTATACTCAAATACAGTAAGATATCACAAGCAACTCCAGTGCAGCTTGTTTCATTAGATAATAAGAATCATCCCAACTTAGTATCATTTGATTCTTTAAACCCAGTTACTCTTAGCTGGCATTCAAGAAATGAAGAAAAACAATACACCCACAGAGTTATCACTTTGATAAGAAATAGTAACTTATTATCCTAACACATCCTGATACTCATGAATTTAAACAAGGATTGGAACTTGAGCTAGGATCCAGATTTGACACTGTGCACAGACTGAATTCTTATTTGTTTTCCATATTGCATGCATTTGAGTAACAGCAGGTACGAGGCACTCCAGCTGCACTGTTTGCACAGAAGGCACAGAGAGAGCTTCCTCCACCACTTTGTCTCTCAGCCCCAGCCCATCTGCCTTCATTTTCCTTCTGGCGGGGGCAACGGTTTCTCTATGTTTTTGTTTTAAAGGACTTCTCACCAGGTTAACAGGAACAGTGGTAGAGATGATTTTGCCCCAGTCAGTCAGATAGATCCCATCCCTGATGGACAGTGGCTGGTAGAGACCAATGCCAAGTACGAATGGACAGAACAGTTGGGACACGTTCGTACTTTCAACTTTTTAGCACAGAACTACCAGAGATATGAGCTGGCAAGGTCCTAGATGTCTTTCTCTCCAAGATTATGGAACCTCTTTGATCAAATCAAAGAGAGTAACAAGTTTATTGCAACACTAGTCTGCTCTGAAGTCTGATTTCCTAATGAATTTATTCAGTTTATTTCTCTTCAGCCTATTCACAACACAATTTGCAAAGGAATAGAAATGAACTAATTTCTTTCAAAATCCAGGGCCAACGGTGTGGGAAGGAAGTAGAGGCTGGGCAATAGAGAAGTTCCCATAATTTCCTGCATGATATCAACAAACAGCTCCATATGTTCAGGTTACTTACTATTTGTAAAATGAATCCTGAGCTGTAGTTTGTTATATTTTCATAAAAGCACTCAGATTTATAGGATTAGACTGCACAGATGACTGTATTCCATTGAGCAAATCATTCCAGCCAAGACACACACGAGACAGTTCCTCTCATAAAGCTTCCAAAAGTCAAACACCTAACACTAACAAAGGCAAGCCAAAATAAACACTCCCTTCCTATCAACCTTCAACCTATACAGATACACTGCCAAATTACGAAGTATTCTTTAATGATCTTCATAAAGAAAGTAGATAATATTGTGGCCTGCTACTGTCACACTGCAAGTATGTGCAGCACCCATAAACATGGGTTGTACTTAAATGGAAATCATTAATTATCCAGCAAGTATAATGCCAAGTACTCAAAAAATTTCAGCACCTGGACAGTCTGACATAACTTGCATACAATGTAATTTGCGCAAGAATGCAGGAGAGGTGTTTTGCCCTTGTTTTGGGTGAGGGTTTTTTGTGTGTGTTTGGGATAGGACAGCTTCCTCATCCTATTTTTACTCCTGCCCTGCTGAAGGGAGATTTCCCTCTGTACCACACCAACTCATTTATTCTTATTTTAAGATAATGCTTGTGAATTTGTTTCAGAAACCTTGGATACTTAGAGACAGAATGTCTGTAAACAAAGAGTAGTTGTATTTAGGGAAGACACCTCAGTGCAGAGAGAAAAACATCTCACACACATTAAAACAACACTTCGAAGCACAGGGCTTACACTATTTCACACAGCTATAATTTGGCAACTCGGCCCTCAGCAAACACTCCATAGTAAACACCCTGCAAGACACTTCAGTGTCACTGATTTGGCCATTTCTTGAAGGTCTATATCTGTGTCCAGGTTTTTATAATCTCTTTGCAGCTTCACATGGCAGAAAACGGCTGTAAACTTTCTCTGGTTCCCATCCTCCTTCCTACTCTCAATACAGGTTATATCGCAACTGGCATTTGTAGGCAATGTTTTCCCTTCTCTAAACTGTAGCTACCAAAGAGAGATTACTTTGGCTGCTTTATTATCAACTTCTGTGAAAAACCTTGCCATGCCAACAAAACAGTACAAATTGAAGGGATATTGTTCTCAGATGCAGAAGTCAATATTACAAGGGGAAAAAAATCCTATCAAAGAAAAAAAACCACAGATAGGCTGAAACGATTTATCCCAGTGCCTGTTCCTCTACAGCAAGGAGACACATCACAAAAAAAAAGTTCAGGAAGAAAAACTGGTTGGCAATAGAAGCTGCTCAAGAATAGGTCAATTCAAGCTGAAGAACAGCTGCAATCTGAACAGTCAGTACCTCAGGACAGCTATGTTGATTTGTGTAGAAAAAGAAATTATTTAAAAGTGGCTTTTCACCTTTTACATGGTTTCCTTGAAAATAACAGGGTGTAAGAAATAACATCGTGCACAGTCACCAGGAAGCCTTGATGTAATACTCACTTCATTAAGATAAAGATTTGTACATTCTTACAACAGATTGCATTTATCTAAATTTCTAAGGAGAAAGCATAGAATAAAGAAGCATAAGTTCTACAGGGTTAAACAGAGACATGGCTGGTTGGGTATTTTTCCCCTAATGAAGAAGCAGACCCTCAAAACTTTATTTTCTTTGTAATTGGTTCATGTATTTGCTTCTGAAACTGTTAGTTTAGAGGTTTTTTTCAGAGCAAAACGGACTTGCTGCTCAGAGAGGTGAACTAGTTCAGACAAAACTACCTAGCAGTAGATTAGAAGTCAAATGTAGAAGTCAGAATTCCAATTCTCCAAGTCAGAATTCCATTCCTCAGTTTCCATTTTTAAAAATTGTTTAATATCCTCCTGGCAAAGATATGTAATGTCTGCTACCAAAACCCCAGTAAGTCTGTTGACGCTATCCCGAGGAGCATCCGGAGGAAGAGCTCCACCCAGAGAGGTCGTTCGAATGATTCAATAGACTACACGAGACACATCAGCATTAAATCAATCTCCCAACATGGCTGAAATCAAGGAACTGTTTCCCACAGCAACTGCTGCAGCATTCCAGGAGTTACTTAGGACTTTGCCTGAAGTTACCATATTGGTCCTTGTTAATATGCAGGAAAAGATGCAGGCCTGACAAGGGTATTCAATGAAGAACCACATATTGAAATAAAGCTGTAAAAGATGCCCAAGTATCCAATGCCATGATGGTTTGCATTATCAAGTTACAACCTGATGGTGTTAAGTATTGCTTCTGTCTCAGTAAAACACGTATACAGAGAATTTTTTTATAACATGCTTTTAAAGGACAACAAATATGGCTAAAAATGAGCCAAAACCAGTGTACAAAGCCCACAGCTATATATTAAGGACATATTAAATTGCACATTCTCAAGAAAGCTGAAAGTCATTTCTGCCAGCCTCTTGTCTTCTGTCATTTCTGATTACTGATGCAATATGTGTCAATGTTCAATAATGACTGCTGAAGTCTTCATGCTTGATGGCTTAGGATGTTATAATGAAAGTACAAGCTTTATTAATCCTCTCATCAATAGAAGCCACAGGGTGTCTGTCACACTTCATTTGTATGTGCCAAGAGTAAATAAACTGCAGCAAATGAAAACTGTGTTTATAAATATGGACAGATGACAAGTGGTTTACATAATTACCCATGCTGCTATTTCCTATTATAGGTTACCAGGCTTTACAAAAAAGCTGACAGAGCCATACTTGAAGATGCCCATACTTACAGAGATATTTTATATTTATTCTGTATAAAATGAAATAAAAATTCTATTAAATTAATGGCCAAGTAGAAAGAATTTCAGATCTTAGTCTGTCTCAACACTTTCATTTAGCCAGCAATTGGCTATTGGGGCAAATTACAATATTTAAGGATCTGATTTTTTAATGACAGGCACAGTATACAGACTCACCTACAGTATAAAAAACATGTACTTTCTTGATTTTAGGTATTCAAGTGAGAGATGGAAGATATTCGGTTGAGAAGTGCGTGATGCAAGCTTACACAATCATTTTACTTAGCAAGAGATAGTTGTTATCACTACTTTAACAGTACTGAAGAAAGTCCACTGAGATACAGAGCAGATTATACTGAAAGGCAAATTACGATTCACTCACTTTACACAAGGAAAGTTCAAGACAAGGGGAGATGATGTTTGCTCATATTCATTTGTTGTTTTTATGGCACAGTTTCTTGATTTGTAACCTAATGGCCTTACAAAACCTTGTAGAAATCACCATGATCTTCACAAAACCAAGTCATTTGGTGATAGAATCAGAAATGAAAATTGATTGTAGTTGAATATTGTTAAGGTAAGGCACGTAGGGAAAAGATAACTGCAATTTATTATATACAATGATGCCTGAACATCAGCACTCAAAAATGAGACTCAGGATACATAATCCTACTGGGGAAAAAAGAGTGATCTCAGTAATGTCCAAAAAGCAAACCAAACACTATTCACTGACACTGCTTACAAAGAAGCAGAGCACAGGAGAGGAGATGCAGTAATGTCATCATACAAACCCATGGAGACAGACAGAAAGCATCGTGACTCCAGCCAGACAAAGTTCTTTAAAACTCAAGTTCCAAAAAATATCCCAAAATTGCTTTTGGCAGCAAGTTTAAGAAAACTTGAGTTCAACAGCAATCATATAAAGAAAACATGATATTGGGGTTATTGTTGTATAAGCAGAACTGGAATAAAAATCTAGACTGAACACAGCACAAGGCTGGGAAAACATTTCTTCCTCCACCAGAGAATCATGTCCTTATTCTCTTTCACTTCTTTGTTTATGAAAAAATATGCTTCTTTTGTCTTAAGCTAGAAACGTAAAAAGGGTTCTGTCTTAATAATAAATACAGTTCTTGGGGCTGCCACATCTCTCAGGAAGCTCCTGAGGTGTATAAACTCGTACCCTTCATTTCTTACATGCACAAAAGGAAGAAGGAAAAGGCAGCACACAAACAGTAATGACAAGCTCACTTTTAACAACACAACCTAGAACATTGTTCGCTCTACTGATATTAAAATGGAGGATGGCAGCAACCAAAAAAGTGGCATTCTAGCACTGAAAAATTAAAATGAAGGGCTTTAACGCACATTAGATGTGTCTGCATTCTTATTTTCATCGGTTCAGGCTGAAAAATAGGCAGAGAAGGCTGGCAAAGGAAAATGTGATAGTGAGGAGGAGAGAGAGCAGGAACGAGAAAGAAAAATATGGAAGACGGCATATTTACAGAATGGATCAATATGCCCTCATGTTACATCAACATCTACAATTTACTAGAGAAATCCTGGTAGAGTGGCAAAGCACCTCGGCAGAGTAAGAAGGGAGGTAATTATATGTCTGTTTGACAAAAACTCTTGCACCTATTATTGTGACAGGGCATAAACTACACTATAAAACAACTCTATAATATCTTTGTGCTAGAGTTCTGCCCAAGATTTCAGTGGCTTAGTACATGCTAAATACTCCCTTTGGAGAAAGGTAGCCTCCAAACAGAAACACATTTGCCAACTCAAACCATGTGACAGTGAAGGGCTGTATTTTTTCTCTGCAGTGATCATGCCCTTAGCCAAAAAAATGAGAAGCAATCACTGATAGCAAAATACCACTGCTATACCTCCAAACACATTAAAAGCATATGTGAAACAACTGATATTTGTTAGTTTAAAGGAATAACGATACCCCAAAATACCAAAATGAATTCACTTTATATTAAGCTTGCGATTGCAGTATCAAACCCTAGTCTTACTTATGAGCAATACAACACTGTTCGGTTGATCTGATCCACACACTCCAGTGAGACCAGCTCTTGCTGCCCAGGATCTCCAGTGAAGCTCCAAGTGTTTCCAGGTGCAAACCTAATTGTTGTAAGCTTGGTATGGAGATTGCAAGGTCTCCTAACAGATGCTTTTCAGGTGTGCTTTTTCTGACCGTTATTTCACCTGCCCTCTGCAGCTTTGTTCCACCTGCTTCAGCTGTAAACAATTTTTCTAACTGAGTGTCTATGACCAATTTTGTTTGCACTTACCTTTATATATATATATATCTCATATATATATAATACATGTTTCCCTTTGCCTCTAAATCAGATTTTGAGTGTAACATCTTATATGAAGGGAATAGTTTAGGGAATCATAAGCAAATAGAACCACAGAGATGTTCTTTGTACAGCAGTTCATAATCCTGATTAGCTGCTCAGAGCAACAGCTGTAAACTACCCTAACAGTATCTCATATTTCAGAATCATTTATGTCACAATTATCCTCAGCAGCAACTAATTAACTCCTGCTGTTCTCTACGAAAGAGTCAACAGCTATTTCTAAATTTATATCCATTTCATACTCTGACACCTGAAGTTTAAGAAAATAAAGTTATATTTCTACTGGAATGAACTCAGGATTAAAAGTTAATTCAGGATATTTCACAAAATAAATTAACTTCTTGTATAATAATTCAAAAAAATCAGACCTTGTGATAGCTCCTTCAATAAGCATTTTGAAGTAAAACTTTTGAAGTATTCTATGAAGTTTTTAGACTTCTTGTGGACATAAAATATTAAGGAATTTAATTTATAAGTCAAATACAAAGACTGTAGTTTTTTCAGAACCAAGAAAGACATAACTGCTAAAATATTTTTAGCAAGTAGTAATGATACAGAAAAAAAATTTGGGGAAAACTAGGAAAAACATATGCAGTCAAGCTTTCATTTTAATAGTTTCTCTAGCATTCCCTTCCTCAAGCCACACTCATCTTGTGAATGAAAGATATTAAACCCTGTATTTCTTATGTCTTTTAGGAGTGCAAAAAAACTAAAAACAAAACACTAAAACCCCCTAAAGACTGCATTCCTTTTGAGAAGAAAAAAAAAAAATCAAACAAATAAGAGCTATTTAATTTGAGAGACTTTTGTTACTTTTATTGTGCTATTTTTTCTTCAACTATCAAAAATCAGTCTTTTCCTAAAACACAACTGTGCTGTATTTTATGCCAGGCTCAGAATCTCAGACTGCATAATCCCTGTTCCTTTGCACTCAGCAGATAAAAGAAAAAAATTGTTCCTATAGAAAATCTACTTAACAGATTTACTTTTTTTTTATAATGAATACACACAATGCCCAGCACCTTCTACAGTGATTATACTTCAGATCTGTTATTTCCTTGCTTTAAATGAAGACAGGCAGAACTAAAAAAAGCTTTGGATACATAAAGCTACATTTCTAGCATATAAATCACCAAATCAGAAGCTGTTTTTTAACCACAGCCACTTGCAAACACTCAAAAGCTTTGCCTTCTCCATGTGGTTGCCTCTCTATCAAACTGATGGATGTTTTTCACCCGCTTTAGTGATTGGCCTGAATTACCAAAATGTTCAATGAAACTTTTAACAGTTTAACACATTTTCCTTCATGCATTTTTAAATGTACATGAAGAGACTTACCACGTGTGGAATCAGGAAGGCAGAGATGTTCCACGAGAGGCCAGAGCCAGGATCTGCAGGCAACCCCTAGAGCCTGAGCAGGGTGGGCACCTCAAGCAAATACCAAAAGCCCAAAAGGAAGACTATGCCCAAGCACGGCCTTAAATAGCAGAGGGTGGGACCCAGGTGTGGCTCCTCAAGGTAATTAAGGCCTATTAGTGAAGTCACAGCTTTGACTTGTTGGCTCAAAACACTTTCACCTGTGGTTAAACTTGTCTCCTCTTTCTTGTTCCTTTTTAACAGGAATGGAGAACACATCTTCCTCTTGCAAAATAACTCAACTATTAATAGAAATTATGTTCATGAATCAAAAGGAAAACTTGCCTTACAATTATAAGGAAAAGATCATATCAAATCTTTACTAAATACCAGTGTGAGGCCATTACTTACACAAGCATCCCCAATAAAGCATTATGATTACTTTTTAAAACCATTTTACCTGTGATATTTTAATTAAAATGTACTTTAAAAATCGGGCAGATTTTTAAGTTCGACTATAAACACGCTAACGCCATTATTTCTTTGTTTGTTAACTGTAGCTGTTTTAGCAGTCTTTTGGGGAGTCACACCTACTGCTTTCTAAATGTCCAGAAGGGGGATTTCAAAATAACCCAACCTGAGAAAGAGTCAGACATTTTTCCCTGCAAAATATTTCCCTCATTTTTGTGAAACAAGTTGCAGGAAGGTTTAGCACACTGACCTAGACAGTAAGGACTTGATAAGACGGGACATAGTACTACTTTTTGTCTCTCCGGGCTGAACCTTGACACGTTACTTTCACTTTTTCCTATTGTATAAGACGGTAGGAATGGCACTAAATCTACTGTAAAAGCCATTAAAGTTGCTCATGACCTTTCATACTGGAGGTATACATAGTGGTTATAAACTTAATGTAGGTAATAACATTCTAGACCATTCTAGAATGTTCTAGAACATTCTAGAAAGCAGCAACAAGGGTTCCATCATGTTAAACTAAAGCCAGAATTTCACTTCAATTCAGAAAATTACATGTTTGTGCACAGATTCATTTGTGCATATCTTGTGTGTTAGGGCAAAGCATGGTTTCTAAGATCATCATTTATACTATTTTTCTGCTCCCTGAGTCTAGCTAAGGCTATTCATTTGTTAATTGGAGTAACAGAGAGAATGGGGACATCAACCTCTCCCTACTTCCTTTTCTGAAAGAACATAATGTGTTTTCGTGCTTCTGGTAAATACAGAGACAACCATTTTTTTCTGAATACCAAGAAAAGAACTTAAGTCAGCACTGACTTTATGATGAAGTCACCTTTTCATTGACCTGTGATTTAGCAGGACCTGATGTTGATGCAAGTCTTTCAAAAACTCAGTTCTTTTCTGGATCTTTGCAACCACTGTAAAGTTAAAGGCTATTTTCATATCCATTTTATCCAACACATTACACAGAAGATTTATGTTTCTCTACATTCCAACCTTATCATTGTAGTTCATACTAATTCAAAATAAAAGTTCAAAATTAGAAGTGTTTATAATTTCAAAGGTGAGTTACATTCCAGGACACAGTCCTTTCAGATAACCTGATAAAATGAAAATATTTTTGATAATAAATTTGAAACCCAATTTCAATTTTCTGTTGTGTCCCTGATCAATGACATGACCATAGAATGTAATTATTTTGTATATCTTAATCACATGTCTGCAATGGAAACAGTATTTCCTTATCTCTTAGAATAAAGGGCTTGTAGATAATTTGTAGGGCTTGTAGATAGCTTTCAAATGCCATAGCTAGGATGCAAAATCAGTCTAGATTTCTCCTAGATTACTTTCAAGGAGAAACTAGCAAACTTGTCTATATAATTCCATTGAACTGGAAGCAAACTAGCCATAGAAATGCATTACTAGGAGTCTTAATTAGCTAAGGTATCCCACTAAGTTAATTTAACTATATTTGTACAAACATTTTTGTTTGTAAAACAAACATTTCTGTATTTTGTTTTTAAATGAACACAGATTCAGGGAACTCTCTATCACATACTGCACCCTATGGTAGATATGTCCATCGATTTCTGTAGGACCTTCAATGTGGAGAGTGCTAGGACTAATGAAAATACATATAACATTCACAGTTCCCATACTATTACATATATAAATAACTTTAGCCTAAATTAATTTAGTTATGATCCCAGCATTAAGAGGAAGGACTCTTATCCTACACCATATCCTACTGGAGAATGCAGTTTGCAGTGAGAAAGAACCTTACAAGATTCCCACTGAATTCAGTGAGTGAAAGATCAGGTGTCACATGCACCATACTGATATCTGCAGTGGAAACACAAACAAATAGAGAAGGAGGCATTTGAAGCACTTAATGCAATTGTTTTTTTACAGAGGATTAAGTTTGGTATAATGTTAGAGAGGGTACAGTACTGAACACGGAGCAATTTATATCAAACTACAGCATGACCACAAGTAAGTTCCACACAGTGGGCTCCTATGTAAGCTCTAATCCTAAAAACCTACTGGGGTGTAAGGAAAAGCTAATTTAAATGACTAGTGTTTGTCAAACTGTATTCAAATGAAGAAAAGAATGTTAGGACACTGTAGGCAACAAGAAGTAAGACAGCAAAACAAGAAAGCAAGCCGATGTGTGCTTTAAACTGAAATAAAAGCAAACAGGCTGTTTTACATTTGAATGGTGAGGACTGGCTTTGGTTACACTCCAGATATTTCTGTTTTTCACATTCAGCAGCAGAACTCCCTGTTGCAAATGTCTCTACAACCTCTGAAAACATGTGTCTTGGTCCTGACTTCATTGTGTGGAAATGGAGGGTTTTATTCACTCCTCTTCCTAGATCTGTGCAAGCAAACACGGAGAACCAGAAAGGCAAAACTAAACAACATTTCACAGTTTCTTCTGCTGTGCACAATCATGTAAATAATGAGATATGGCTGCCATTTACTTCACTTACAATAACCATCTTATTGTAAACTCGTCAAGGGAAGAAAAAAGGTTTTATTTTAATATTCATTTACATTCAAATGCAATGTTTGTGTGCCTCTCTTCTGGTTATAGCCCAAGTCCAGATGTAAGATAACTGAGTATTCCGAGGTAACTTTGCTTCTGTGTTCCAAAGTTATATAAATAATACTAACAGCAGTAGATTGAAAATTGTCCACTGTCCTAAAATATTTCCTTTAATTTATATTGAGAAGCTAGAACTAAGAAATATCTTCATTTTGGTATGCTATGGTAAAAAAACCCTACACCAAGCCAAACCATTCCCCATAACTCCCACCCCAAAATAATACATTAATTCATTAATCTTTAAATCTAGGCTGTCAAAACCAGACGATCTAACACTAATTCTTAAATAATGTCCAGTGATGATGTGTGAGATTTTGGATCCTGTTTTGTTCTGCATTTTGTTACAGTGCCATAAAGGGGCTCTACTATTTGTAGAACGAATATGATGAACAGGCCATTAATGAGATTTGCTGAACTTTTGGTGGTAAAAGGAGTTCTGGGCAGACTAATGTAGAATTAAGAATAGTGTATGGCACTTTTAAGTACATTCCTGTGCATCATACTGAAATAAAAATCCCTCTCTCAGTAAAGTAATCCTCAGAGAAAGCCTATGGCAGTTAATAAGAGCCCTTTCATTCATTGCAAAGTCTCTAGCAGGCTCTATAAAACTAGTAAGTGTGGGTCAGAAATGTTGATTTGCAGTCCAAATACAGACAGGATGTGGAGGCTGTTGTAAATTATTATTCCTGTACAGACATGTAAGAATGTTACGGCTTTTCCACCAGCTGACAACCAGAAGATTTAAACCACTGCACTACATGAGGAAAACACACCTTCAGACAGAGGCATGTTCCATCCCTGTCTGTAGAACCGTGGAACAAAGGCAGTGTAGGTCTGTATCGCAGTGCAGACAGAAGACAAAAACTGAACCTCTCAGAGAGGAAGTCCAACTCAAAACTCTAATTGTCTCAGTAGTGCATACAAGCATCAAAACAAAAGCCACAGTCCCACTGTACTTTCTCTAAGCTGGTTGTGAAATTCTGAAAAGGACATATTTGCTGAAGATATTTCCTTCCCTGAAGGAAAACAAGGGAATTTGACAGAGCTGTGTCGGTAATTCCATGGCATTTCACACGTGTTCGTTCACAGAAGGGACTTCTCTGTAATTTTAAGTAGAGATCTAGACAAGGAAATGCTTAATTTTGTATAGAGGATTCTTAAACCAGTAGCATTTCTTTTAGTCCAGTGGGAATATTTTCATTAACTTCAAAGGAAATAGAAAACGAGCTCCAAAGCAGATAGGGGAAAAGGAGGTGACAGTATAAATAGAGCTGTTGTTCAGAAATAGATAGAAAGGACGAGTATATTAATGCACATTTCTTTCACATTTACTATTTTTAGTTTATTTCCACTTATAAATCAGGTTATGTTGTATTTCTATCTTTAGATGAATCAATATTTACTAAAATAAATCTCCACATATTCTTCTACAACTCCATCAACTTTTCCCTATAAACTCTAACTTTATGAATTAAAGTAAGCAAATTACTGAAATACTATTAATAGACAACCTCTACTAAAATTATACACATATACTGGACAGAGGCTTCTCTTATTTTTGTGTCTTCTGCATTTACCCAGCTCATTATGATCTAATAAATGAAACCTTGAAAAACTAAGCACTCTGTTAAGTTATATTTTACGGTGCAAAATCTATAAATCACATCTTAAAGAAGCTGATTACACAGCCAGATACAACATCATTTCCAAAGACAACAACAGGAAAGGTCTTCCCAGAAATGGTGTACTACAGGATGGAACTGGTGCATCTCAAGACAGAGGCAGAAATAGACCCACTTGTCTTAGTGCTCCAAGACAAAAATATGTATCCCCTACGGCCCTGAAAGTAACCACTGGCTGACAGGAATCTCCTTAAGGTTTTGAAACCTAGGTAGAACAGATACTCAGTCACTGGAATTATCACAGTCACCAGGTCTTTGTTCACTGCAGAAAAGCAGAGGCAGTCCTGCCAGCCATTTTCCACATGAAGGGTGATGTAAGCTGGATAAAGGATTTGAGGAACTATGGATCCCAGATGGAGGTGACAGCTGGCCAGTACTGTACAGCAAGAAATGTAGAACTGAGAAAAGGGGGAGCTGAGGTATCTCACTTGCCTGCACAGTGGTAGTTCCCTCTGGTTAAATTACTCAGACATTTCTTCACAAAGGATAATTCCCTTGGCATTGCACAGAGTTCAGCCATTTCTCCCAGAATGAGAACTTGACCCAAAAGCAGACAGCACCCAGCTGATTGCTGTTGTAATGGTCTGTATTGTCATGCTCACATCCCCGGGTGCAATGTGCTTATTTGTGTACTCTGGACAGCACTGCATCTGTCATTACCAGATTCACTTTTCCTTCACTTGTCTTGACTGGTCAGGGTATGTTCTGCCTCCTTTTTCAAAATATTTGTAGAAGCTTAGGCTCAAAAATGTACTGGCATCCTCCTCATAAAGACATTTTTTTCTGTAGACAGATGAGCTACTGTGACACCAGCAATATAAGTTGCATTTTACTTTACTAAATGGATGATTTCTGAACATTTCTAATCTTATGCTCTGCTAAAAGCAGAGAGAGGTAAAAATCTCTAAGAAATCTTAGTAGAATACTTAATAATTTTCTTCTCTTTCCTTAGACTTTATTACTTCTGTATAAAAAAATTTGAGAGATTTTAGCTTAGCCTTCACATTTTTTGCTATGTCCTTTTGCACCCTGGCAATTAAAACATTTTTCCCCTTTTACCTTCCTACACACACACACCCCCACCCAGCACTTTATAAGGGCTGAAGTGCCCACAGGACCACAATAGTGAGAATATCTACATCTACTTTCTAAATATAAACAAGCAAAGTAGCTAATTTTTGTGCCTTGCTAGGGTATTTTGTGGAATATTGAATGGCAGAATATTTGTAACTATATATATACATAAAGTTTCATGTATTTATTTACTGTTTCAAACATTTTTATTTCCACAGCGTAAGTAAATTTTTAAATAAATCTCTGAAAAAAATTAATTTTAAGTAAGAATTTTGCACTAATAATTAATTTCATAACAGAAGTTCATTTGCTGGTTTTATTTTCCTTTGTTTTGGTTTTTTTTTTTAGTTTGTTAATATAATCTGTTCTATTAGCATTGTTTTTCTGTCTTGATGCTTCGGCCACCTGCTGTAGCTGGCAAAATCAGGTGCCTAATACTGGACAGCATCTAGAAGTTCCTGTAGTATTATTTACTTATTCAAGTGTGGTAGAGATGGAGAGTTCTAGCTCTATCACACTCAAGGCTTCATAAATATATTTTCTCATGACTTTACAATACATGTAAAAAAACCCAAAACACACCAAACAGGATCCCTTGAGCTATAAAAAAATGCTGAACTATATGTATGTGAATATAGAGGGATACATATTTTCTCCTGGACTTGACTATATTTCAAATTTATTTCCTAGTTAGATTTTACCAAATAAAAATCCTGTGGGTTTTATTCCCTTCTTTCAGGATATCTTAAGTCAGAAATTATTCTACATCCCTGTTCATAAGAGACCTCCTGGGAGTTTTTCCTTTCTAAATTCAGCACAACTGGTCGCTAGCAAAAGCCATTCAAAGAGCAAAGAAGAGACACACTCAGTCAGCACTACACCAAACAGTATATTAACTCCTTGAACCATTTCCAGCACTGGAAGTTGGCACATATCATACAAGCCACTGTTCTTACATGATGCTTCCAATTTCTTTCTCCATCTTGAAAGTAATTTGCACAAGAAAACAGTAAATAAATGCAGTTTGTAATCTTTACACAGTTTAGGAAATGATGTAGGTTTACCGGAGACCAAATTAATGTATAATGATGAAAAACACTGTATTTTTTATCAGTAATAATCTGATATATATATATCAGATATAAGAAATCTGACATTTATTTACATCAAGAACATCATATCAGGTAAATTAAACTAGACAGAGTGAAATTTAAGAAGCAAACACTGAAGTATGAGTCTTTATATTTGTCAGAACATGAATTTCCATCAAATGAGCCTGCATTGTTGAATACTTCCTAATATTATATAATACCCTAATATTTCTATAATTCTCCTTACAGACATAAGATTATATTTAGCAGAATTTTCTTAGCAAATCTTCTTCTAGTAGTAAACCAAAACACGTTTCTAACAGTCTGCAACCATTTTGCTTCATCCAAAAGAAAAAAAAAATTGCTAAAGAAGAGTTACATATGTTGAAACAAGACTAAATATATCACATAACAAGAACTGGATTTATATTTAATTTCAATTCACTGAGGTAATCTTGAGTCTTCACTGCTCTGAACCTTAGGCAGCCTTAATACTAGCAGCAAAAAACCAAGGAATTTTCCCTAAAAAGGATTTATTCTAAAAAATGTACTTTGTTTTGCTAAATTACACGTTCAGGTGTGGTAGCAAATGATTGTAATTTAACTGTTCTGGATGTGGAAGGGACACTGAAAGCTCCCTAAAACCTTCATTTACCAATGGTGAATCTCATTTCCATCAATGCAACAATATTTCTGTGAGCTGGATGAACTTTAGGCAGTGCTAACCCCTCTGAAAGACTTCTGGTGTAAACTATTTATTTATTTATTTCGAATCAGAAGACAGTGGTAACTTATTTACTATGGTAACTATTTGGAAGATTAAAAAGAAGGTTCTAAAAAACACTCCTCTTTTCAGCAGAGAGTGACAATTAACCAAGCAGACAAATCAAAGGGAAATCAATAAAGACAATCTAAGGTCAGCAGCGGGAAAGCCACTGGTACACAGTTAAAGCCAGACATCGGCAGCAGATTAAGGGAGGAGTAACACTGTGAGCAAACACTGGATTTTGCGTGGGCACTTCCTTCCTCCAAAATTCATATATGCAGCTTACCTGATTCATTCAGGAACAGGTGCCCTTCACTGAGTCAAATGTGACTCTAAATCATCAAAGCATTATGGAAATATATTTTTCTGACATAATTTAAATTAATGTAAAATAAAGATGAATGCAATCATATGCAATGAAAAATTAAATTTTGATAATGCCACTCTCATCTACTGCTCATTTTATGTCATGAATGTCAAGGATGTAAACTGATATTAAAACTGCAGTTTAAATAGGGAAGATACTTATCAGAAATAGCCTGCATAGAAGAGTTTAGTGAGTTCTACCTTCTCTGTGAGGAAAAGGGGGGGAAATGGGGAAAACTGACACCCAAAGGCAAACATGATATTCCAAAATAAGCCCAACAGCAAAGAAAAACATCTGAATCCACAGCAGTTAACATCACAAAGTTACACAGAACCATTCCTACCAGGAAAAGAAAGTTGATCCAAGGGAAAATTGTTGCTTCACTAACACGTTTAGCTTAAACAGTGGCGATACAGCTCATATTACCAAATCACTGTATATTTGAGCAGGGAGAGAATTCATGAATTTCTTGAATAACTTTTTTTGTAACCTTCCTTATTTTGGCAAGAAACAAAGCGGGTACTTGCTTCTCTTTGCCAGGTTGATTACAGGTTTGGCCTTGTTCCATTCTGTTACAGGAAGTGTCACGTGCCTGTATGGCTCAAGCAGACACATTCTGATGCACTTACAGCACTTAGTGTGCCAGAATTAGCAACTCAGATGACCTTATTGATTAAATCTGGGAAGCTGGATGGGTGAAATTGATTTTAACACATCCAGTATCTTATCCAAGGGCTCTATAAGCTGTCAAAAGGCTTCAGCCACCGAGTCACCAAAGATCAACCTATCTATTAGAAGTATGAGTCTACTGCAGATGTCAAAAAAAAGACAAAGCAAGCCGAGTTCAAGAGTTTTCCACAACCTCTGCTTTATATATGCCATGTCCTGTGATTCTCAGATCATTGTGTAAGCTGTCATTCATTGTCTGGGAGAGTTATTCTCGGTAGTACATTTCTGAGTATATATTCTTGAAAAGTCTTTTGTGAAGACATTTCTTCTAGAAAGAAAGGGTACTGCAAAAGGGTTCCAGCTTCAGTGACACACTTGGAATAACAGCAAACAGGTAGCACAATTCTGCTCAGCAGAGCTAATCTGCTTAAGCCAAGCAAAGTGTCTTTTACCAACCCAGAAAAACTGTCTCTGTGTAACACTGACTAACTTCATCATTTTAGAATTTCAGTCCACTAACAACTAAAAAGATTTAAAAATAAATAATCTGTTCCTATTACTTACTTGTTCAATTTCAGTCCCTTTTTGATTCTTACCTATCCACAGAATGCTTCCTAGGCTACCCTGAAACGCATCTTCAAATATATACACTTTTAGTATTTTAATATAATCATCTGAATACTGAAAATCTTTAACTTTTGTTATTCTGCTTTGTTTTGAAGTTAAGGAACTTTGAATCATATTTATTATAGCTGGGTTTGGTAAGGTATTTATTTTTTGAAATAGTACGTGTTCTTCCACATAATAAACATCTCATAAATCTCATGTGATGATATATTTGTCCCAGCATCCTAATAGCAACTCCATAAACATAACTGTCAGCTATTTCAAAGTGTTGGCCAGTGATGTTTTATGTATTTCAGGCTGGCAGGCAAATTTACTGGGTAGATTATGACTTTGTACTGATACCATAATTGCTCTGTAAGATTTGTTCGGCTCTGCTTTGGTAACAGAAACGCTTTGTTTGACAAAATTTAGAGCAGGTCACAAGGAAAGCTGCATCCCTGGCTGAGTGCAGAAAAGCTGTTAGAGCAGAACACTGGACCACCAGTGCTCTGTTTCTTTGGTACTGAAAGCATTGGCATTTTAAGAAGAAATAATGGCAAGGAATGAGAAACATGACACTAATACGTGCCTTTAAGATAATAATTCTCCCCCTTATCAACAGTATTTAGTGCTTCACACCACATGCAGAGATGAAAAATGAAGTGGTCAGTCACATTCATTTTGAGGTTGGTAGGATTTTAATTATTCACTATTTTCCCGCATTAAGATCTAAACTTTTTCTACCTTGCAAAGACTGGAAAAAAAGGTTTTCCAAATCATTTTCATCAAGAAAAGGGGATACTGTAAGGTAACTCCTGTGGGTAAGGCTTAAAAGGTTATTCCTAAAGAAAGCTCAACTAAAAACCAAATTATGAATCACGTTTTCATCTATGCCATGGTTAATAACTTCTACTGGAATAGGAAATGACCTTGGAATACTGTAGCTGCTGACATGGATGCTCCCTGAAAAATAGAAGACCGTTTAGAAATTTAAGTACTTATATCAAAATTGGCCCTAATGTTGCAAACTAAGAATAGCTAAGCTATTATGTAGACAGAGCAATTGAATCACAACTTCAGTGCATTCTAGAATTACATTTGACTTTAACAGTCTTACTTATCTGAAAATTATTCCCTGTACCAGCCCTGTGCAATCAAGGGGGAACTTAAGTACGCTACTAGACAAAACTGAAACTTTTCTATTACGGATTACTACTTTGTCCTGCAGTTTTATTTTATAATCAATAAATTCACCTGCTTCATTTACAGCAAGACATGATTTTTTTTTCTTTGCAATAATTTCCTTATTCAATCTGATAAAATGTAAAGGTGGAAAAATACAGAGGAACATATATTAAACTAGTGGCAATGGTATAACATTAGATTCATTTGTATTTAGAGATAGCCATAATACAATTTGCAGTTTCTATAAAGGGCATGTCATTTGTTCACAGGTACAGTAAAATCATCTTCAGATTTCTAATTTCCTATTTGCAATTGTCCGACATGCTCAAAATTTCAAAACAAATATATACTCTATCAGTTAAATTTCATTAAATAATACCAATACAAATAAATTTCATTTATTTCAGATGTGGCTATACTTGTATTATATTATGTCTGCTGCTTTCTCTACTCCTTTCCTCCATTCACACCCTACTGTTGCTTTTTGAAGAGTGCATAGATAACATGCTTCTTGTTCTAAAAACATGCAACTTTATGAATACTGCCAAATCTTTTAGCAACTTTAATCCTACAGCTTCAAACCCTACAGCCATTAAGAGACTGCGTTACTTGATTTTCATATGTTGTTGCTGTATTTGGCACTTTCTTAGCAGCAAAGCAACAGAAAGCTCTTTGTTCTAACACAAGGAGCAAAGCATGTTTTTATAACTTTTTTTTACTCTTCTTCAGGCATCTGTAAAATATACATGGCTCAAGATCAAAAACTGTCTTTTACTAAACCAAGAACTGGTATCTTCTGTTTTCCCTAATCTGATCTCAAGAAGAAAAACCTTTCCAAATTCTACTGTTTACTTGCTGCTTCAAAATTAGAATTTTCTGTTTCTGAGACACAAATACTGTGTCCACGCTTAAGGACAAAGAAGTCAGATAGAAGACTACCCAATCATCAGCAGCACAACTGACTTAGCTGAGGATCAGCTCTTTGCAGAAGAATTTCAAGTTTTTAGAAGCTAATTAGAAAATGGCAGATGAGTTGGTTAAAAGGAGTTTGTAGAGACATGTATACATAGGAACAGATTTTTAAGAGGCAAGTCTTTGGGCAACATCTGAAAAGCAGATATAATGAATTAAATATTATTAAAACTTTAGTAATAGGGCTAACATGGGATTGACAGTGGCAAACTGATGTCTGAGAGCAGCAACAAAAAGCAAACTGTTTTCAGATTGCTCAGTCTTACTGCCCAAAGGTAAAGCACTAACAATTGAGGAAGAATTTTTGTTAAGTTGCTCGTGAATGACATGAACCAGAGGTGACTGAACCCAAAACACGGGCGAGGTTTGCAGTGAAGTGAGAAAGGAAACAAAGAGCAACAGCAGAATATCCCTGTCCCCACACCTTTTGCCTTTTAGTGAAGTCTGGTGTGTCAATCAGTTTGACTACAAATGAAGGAAGTCATGCCCAGACTCCCCATCTGACCTTGGTGTTGCTCCTGCACTGAGCAGGACATTGGAAACGGCTCCTCGGAAACAGTGTGATATTATGGCTGGCACTACACTGAGACTTACCCGCTGACAGGGAAGAACACAAACATTTCTGCTCACCTACTTTAACCTTCTAGTGGATACCTCTCCTAGCTAAGACTTAGGGCTATCAAAGGAGGACAGAAAAGAAAGAGCTAAAACGCAATTTTGTCCCCCTTACTGCTGAGGGAAAGCAATAAAGCAGCAGAAGTTTTGACTGAAGAGCTTAACCACCTTCTTATCACATCTGTAAGGAAGACAGTGTGGCAAAAATTCTGCTGAGTCCAGCTCAGTAGGCATTTCAAATTCCTGTCCACATTCAATTCATGAATTTTATACATATTAGGTGTGATCAAAGAGTACTTTGGTATGTTTGTTTAATAATGGATGGGTCTGTTTGGACTTTCCTTGCGCAAGAATGGGGGATGTTTGTGTCATCACAACCGAGCAGTCTCATTTGCATGTAGGCATCAATATTCCCATGGCACTAGCAAATTTTTTAAGCAAATTATACTGGAAGCATTCTTTCTTCTGCTACTATTAGGATATCTTCACAAGTGGCAGCAGAGAATGCGGTAATCATATAATGGTTTCATTGAGTTAATTGCAATTTGTTCAGCATTTACATTATTTAAAAGTATTTTTCCTCAGCAGTACAGGTTTAAAGGTGGTTCAAGCAAACTATCGTACTGTTCTTTAACATCACAACACAAGTCATTAGATGAAGAATAATTTGATTAGCTTTTGCTCTGTTCTTTTCTGATTACATCAGATCAATGCCCATAAAGGTGGAAATGAAAGAACCTGAACAATAAATATATAGAATAAATAATATCTGAATAAACACATGGGCCTGGAAACATTTCTTACATTACATTTACAGTACTGCAGTATCATTGATTCCTGAGATTGATCCACAATCATGCAAATGAGAGGAAAGTCCAGGAAATCATCATCCAGAAACCCAGATTTGGAAAAATAGCTAAAAGGCAGCTTTTCTTTCTCTTCAGTGTCAGATAACAATTTTGATGTACTGCATTTTATTTTCTAAAGAAGAATTAATCCTGTGGGATTTGTTCAGGAAAAATGCCTTTTCAAAGCAGTAAACATCAATGTCTCAGTGTAAAAAGAAATCTATGTAGTTGTCATATGCAATAGAAAAGGTTGGCTTTTCAATACACTTTGTATTGCTGACATGCAGATACACATTAATGTACCAGCTACAGTGCTCTAGTAAAAACATCTTTTCCAATGCTTAATCCAGCCTCCCAGAAATGAGTGTCTGACACTAAAACCCTTCACACAGCTTAGACTCTCAAGTGGGATTTGTGTTTTATATATAATTGTCATTGTAATGGAAAACACACTGTCCTAATGCCAGGTTCTTAAAGTGAGGAGGGTCCTTTACAACAAATATAACAGTAATGCCAGGATTTACAAAGTAGTGGCAGTGAGGTTTCTCCTAAGGATGGATTTTAGCTAATCATGTAAAAGGATTCCGTGCTTCCTTCAAAGAAATCCCACACTTTTTTAAAATTCAAATAAGTATGAGGCCAGGTCTAGTGAAAGATGTCCCTGCCCATGGCAGGAGGTTGGAAAGAGATGTTCTTTAAGGTCCCTTCACACTGAAACCATTCTATGATTCTGTGAAATACAAAGTATTTATAAAAGCTTAGGTTGATTATGGAAACAGGCACAATTACACAATAGGGCTGTGAGGTTGTCTGTGGAATTTACGTTCAAAAACCTTTTAAAATCCATGAACTCTGTGTATATACTCAAGGCTGAAAACATCAGTGGAACTTCAGTAGAAAGCTGATCGTCACTCCCTTTATTCTGTCTCAGACTCCAATTCCTAAGAGTTTCTGTCGTAAGGCTGAAAATCCCTGGTTTTATTCTAAAACATAAGAACTTGGACTGAGGACTCATTGTAAGGTCACTCTGGCAATAAAGTCACCTGAAAAATGTCTGTGATAGTTGATGGAGCTTTATCAGTGAGGAAACTCTTCTTAGACTCCTTCAACAGCTTGAACAAATGGGAATCTACATATATCAAAAGCTATGGAGATAAGGTTATAGTTAACCCTGTCTGTGGAGACAGGGCTTTCACTACCTCCATAGACTCTGGGCAATTATTATATAATCTCATAAAGGCAGAAAGAGCACTGCAGGAGTTAAGGAAGTCTCTATTCAGAAAGCTCACTGATATGTAGCTTCTGTTCTAATCCTTTAAATAAATGGTAAGGTTTAAATGCTCCACACAGCCATTTGTTGATTTTTTTTTAAACCTGTTTGTACATTTGAAGCTAAAGTCATAAGCATTAATAAGGATTAAATAGCTGAACTGATCTAATAATCCCTGTGCTTCAAAAGAAGTAATCCTTTACTCTCATATACCCTCCTCCTTCTCTCTCCCTCTCTTAGCATATTTATTTCATTCTCTGCATGAGCTTTCTGTCATTTGAATGCTCTTGTTTGCTCTTGTTTCTGTCATTTGAATGCTCCTTTGCTCCAAAGGAGACGAACCAAGAGATGAGGCCCAGACAAAGGGAGGGAAGGGCAAGGAAGGAGAGCATGGTCAAGAGTGAAGAAAGACTTAAAGGGAACTGGAACTGTCTTTAGAGGCTGTTTAACCATATCCTGTTCTAAACTGCTGTACCTCAAGCAACAGAGGCTTTCATTTGAGGTGACAAACCGGATATATTAGTTTGGTGAAAACACTACATTAAAGTGACTACATGGCCTCTAATACTCAAAATACCTTATTTAGAGGTAACTAAGCTGAACTGTGATGGGACTGGTAGCCAGATCTTACTCTGTCTGCTTGCTCATCCTGCTGCTGCTGCAGGCAACCCAGTACACTTGAATTCTCAACTTCAGCAAGACTCTGTGAGGGGTTTTAGTAAACATTTATCTGACAGGGGAAGTCTGACAGAGTACAAAACAAGCAAATGCACTAAATTCTAGCTCTCAGAATGGAGTGCTATATAGGCAATCTTTACCTCTGAATCAAACCCAGACATTTTGTGTGGGTTCAGTGGCAGCATGTGTACTCAGTACAAAAGCTTAAAATATTTGCAACTTATAAATGATACCTGGAGACACATCAGACAGGATGCTTGACCAGATCCAATCAGAAACCAATAAAAGACCACAAGGATCCAAACTTGAGGACTAACACAGACTTGTCTGGTTTTAAAATACATATTAAAAAACCTTTAGCAGTTTGACCGGTGCAAGACCAACAGCCAGAAGTTAATAAATGTTTCATAAAAAATTAAATGGCACCTTTCTATTAAAGAGGAAATTCAGTCTGTTTTATTGAAACCACTGTAATGAATACAGTCCGCTAATAGCATAGAATTCCTCACTGATGAGTGCAAATCTGAGAGGGCTTCATGTTCTGTTTGGAGAGGTAAAAAAAGGGGCAAAGACACCATTTATCTATCCTAATTGACAAGTCACAATCAGTAAAACAGCATGGCTCTGTTAACAGTGTGAATTCAATGGAGCCATTACTGGTATACAATGGAATATGCTAAAAAAGAGTCAGAATCAGACCGTGGGGTTTAAAGCTGAGTTCAAAACAGGGAAGGAAAAGAGCCCCCTGGTGTATATTAACACAGTGTAGTATAGATCCATGGTCTGTAATGCATTGGCTTGCTTTTAACTCTCAGCCTGAAGCCAAATCAATTTCAACAGTTTCTGCTGGACAGAGACCAATTGCTAATCTTCTTTCTCCTCTTTCCTGCTGCTTAACAGGGCTACAAGTAATGGTTTAAAATTACTCTCTGAGACCTACCCACATGACTTTCAGAGCAGAAACCAAAGCAAGTTAAATGGTCAAAAATCACTTATATTTCAAGTTGAAATGTCTTTGAAATACACAGAAAACAAGAATATTGGATAAAATTAATCCAGAAATACCAGTGCAGTCATTGCAAGGGTCCTATGTGGATTTGCAACCATGCAAAAGATTAGGAGTCAAATTTAAAACATGTTCAAAAAGAGGAGAGAAAACTTAGCACATATCCAGGTATTGCAGAACAGTCACCATCGCTCTGGCATTGCAGTACAACTATTAATTTGGTTAACTGCCCAGCTAAGCAGATTTGGTATCTGCTGAGCATGGCTAGAGAAGCAAAACAGCTGGAGCACGAAAATTCTGGTTGTGTGCAGATTGGGGCTGATGCGTTTAAGGCCTTTACCAGACAACTCTTTCTGATACTGTTATGTGAAAACCTACAACTGTGCACCACAACACCCAGAAATCTACATCAAACTAACAGTGCCCACCTAGCATAAATTTGCTCTTAAGACCCAAGTCTCACTTGCAAGAATATTTAAATGATGATACTGTATTATATCTGCTCTGCATTTACGACACACAACACTTAGCAATGCAGACAAGTTCAGAACAATAATTAAATATTTCCTCAACTTCCAGAGAGGGGGTTACTCATGCAGCACCTCTTATATAAATTGCTGAAATGAAATTTAAGCCTAAATATACACAACATTTACAAAGAGGATGTTAATTCTTACTTCAGTCTTAATGTAATGAATTATAATGCAGCTTTTAATAGTTTACCATCTCACAGAATTTCACTCATCAGTCTGCAATTCTTCTACCTTGCTCTTCCTGATCGGATGAGAAAACAAGTTTTGGTTGTGTTTTCAACATACATGCAAGGAATTTTTGTATATTGTCTGACAGTTTGCAGAACATTAGTTTGGCTTCCAACATTTAGTCATACATGAGCATAGCATGCGTCAGTAGGAGTGTCTGCTCAAAACTTTTGAGAGCTCTGCAGTCTTCAGTTTTAATGATGATCCTTTCCAAAAAATAATCTGATGTGACATATTGTCCAGGAAACCAAAATGTTTCCTGTTTTTATCCATACAAGGCATGATCAAGCAGTAGTTGAACTGCTAGAGTTGGCAATGAACACAATGCTGTGCTACATTAATAAAAAACTACTGATTTCATGAAGTATGAAAGTAGTCACCTACATTAGACAGGTAAGAACTTTCCAGGCTTGTCCACTATCAGACTGAAAGGAAGAGAAATTTCCTCTGGTTATATCAAATACATAATACAAAAAAGACAGTCAATTCTTGCTTGGCTTTAGAAATACAAGGGATATGGTTGAGTTCTCAAATAAAAATTAACTTTTTATGCACTCTCAATATCTTTCACTAGTTTAATTCCACTGACACATAAGACACCTCTACTAGTACCTCTACCTGCTAATCAGAATCTGTAAGACAAAGAGTTGTGCTAAAAGGGATTTTGATAATACATGTAGTTTAAAGATTTCTTACAAATATTTCCTGTGTATCTTGTCTCTGAAAAACAGGAGTTTGTTTCCGTCTTAATGTAGGTTTTCATTACTTGCCTAGTGCTTTTGGTCAGCTGCTTGCTGAAATCCATCTCTAACACAATTTAAAGTATTGTGGAAGAGGCACAATATTTTTTCATCTGTGTTGTTTCATTAGACTGGGAAAAAAGAATCAATAGTCCCTTATTACATGAAGACATAATGCCTTAGATTGAAGCAGTGACATAGGTTAATCGATATGAAATGAGTTCACACAAGGCTACCTAAGAACAGAGAAGAATGTGAAACACCAAAAAGCGGCATAGCTTTCTACTACAGCTCTGGAGAAGTGTTATGCTTGCTGATTTGGAAATACCCACTGACTTACAGATTCGCATTTATTTTGATTAGAACAGAAACAGTGTGTTTTATCTGGAGCAGCTTAACTTAGATTTTCCAGAAGGAATTACTCAAGGAAACAAATTAAATAACAAAGGATTGAGGTCTTCGTAGTATTTTCCTTTATAGAGCCATATTTCTGTTTTAGTGTAAGACTGAAAAAAGTTTTCTAGCATAATACTGTTTAGTAATTCATAACGTAAGTTATTGCTATCACATGAAATAACAGCAATAGCAATCTTGGGAATCAATTCATTCAAACCTCAATTTATTTATTTCATCAGGAGTTCTTATTTCTCAGAAAAGTGGTAATAGGAAAAAAATTGACTCAGTCCAAAGTATGCAAAAATATGCTTGGATTTGTCACGTACCTATCAAAGGTGCTAAAAAATTAATTAAATATTGATCAACAAACCCACATTTTTTAATAGTATCAGGAATTTAATTCTGTATTTTACTTCAAGAAGATATTTGCAGGGTTCAAAGTTGAAATTTATTTTCAACTTCAGGTTATTTCTTGAATTGGCATAAAAACGACCAGCTCAGCTGTCTAAACTGACTGTAGATCATGAAGCCTTGTCTCAAGTTACTGATAAAACAACACAAAGAACAACACAAGCTATGAGACCTGAGGTAAGGACTTTGTTACATAGTTGCTTATTTCATCCAAAATTCCATGTCATTATCTGTTATTAAACAACGTTTTCACCGTTTTCACATTCCAGATATTTAAACTAAAGCAAAGCCATCCCAAAATATGAAAAGACATGCATGGAAATAACCTGCTTGAAGTATTCAAATGATCTATTTATATTCCAGTGAATCCTGAATTCAAATCTTAATCCCACTGTGGTTATCAGTTTACACTCATCCAATTTACAGGTAGTTTTCAATGAACAGCACATGCATGGGCTGGGGCTGCTATCTAATGACATTTTGAAAAATTTGTTTATTCATCTTTTCCCTGTTTTCAAGTTGCTGTTACACCATTTATGCACATCTAGCTTCTGAAATTTGTCTTTCATTTCAAGTACTGGATTTGAGCTGGTGACCTTATTTTCTCTAGTAAAGCATCAGAGGACATTCAAACTCACTTAATGTATCAGTTTGCAGCCCTTTTTCCTGTGCAGTGGGTAGGGTGCACCTTGACCTGTCTAAAATAGGGAGATCTACATCTTTAGAACTCTTTTCTTATAATATGATCACCTTTTGTTAAAATTTTAATAAAGAGGAAAAAAAAATTAGTAGTCCAAAGATTTGATCAAGGATTTTGCTTATTTTCTCATGTTGCTTTTTTTACAAAGTTCCAGGGAGCTTAAGGTTTCTCTGCCATGTTTCCCTCATCCTCTCTCCTTCCCTTTTACCAATCAACAGCCTTCAAACATCAAAAGGCTTGTGAAAGTTTCCCATTAGAGAACAACAGCTGTTTTCATGGTCAGTAAAACCATCCAATTTATTCACCAGCTTCACTGAAATCAGCCAGCAGCTCAGGCTTTTAAAAAACCTCACTCTACAATTACCCTGAACAACAAAATTGAAAAAGGGAGAAGAACACCCCAGACTGTGTTATTGGTACTGTAATATTTGAATTACAGCTAAGCAATTTATTAGAAGGGAGGATTCCTCACTCATTAATTTTCTGTCATTTGCTGCAAGCACTGGAGTTGAAATGCCACGTTCTCTGGTTTCCTCCTCCTCCATGTTCTAAAACAGCAGAGCTCTGGCAGTTTCACTGCAATCAGACTTTTCTACTTATATATGCTTTTCATTAAATTACTAGAAAAATAAAAATAAAAACAAAGCTGGCATGAAATTAGGTTACACAGTACGCAATTATTTCCAGCAGCCCACCAAGCCCTACATCAGGGAAAGTCATAGTGCCTGACTCTGCAGAATTTATGCAGCTTGACTGTACTACATCTGGAGGTCGACAGCTGGTTATTATGTACACCTAATTTAGCCAAGCAGTAAATACCACAAGTAGAGAAATCTATTCACCTAAGGCTTATGGTTCAGTTGGTTTAGTATTTTATGTTTAAAATAAAATGTAAAATCAATTACGAGCAGCTCTTCCCCACACTTGCTCAACAGCGCACGAGGCTCCATAATGTAAATACACTAAATGAAGCACCTTGGATCTAATTACAAATCTGCCAATGAACATGATACCTGAATGGTTTTTTTTAAATAATTACAATAATAATTTTAAATTCTAACACTTCTTAGATAAATGACAAAGGGTATTGGAACAGTTAGGCTACAAATGGCAGCAAAGAAGGAAGGACTGGAGCCACCACTACTTTGCATACCTATGCTAATTCAGTCAGGTATCACTCAGCATATGCAAACATAAATTAGAGATTTAAAAGACTTAAACTCTACAATGGCCTTATGAGGGTATGTCTAAGCATAATAAAAGTAAGTTGACTACAGAGAAAAGCATCTGAGGAATGATGTTCTTGAGATAATAGTACTCAATCTCACTGAAAAACTAGAGGTAAATATACCAAACTTTTTTGTACCAGCTTCATTTTAATGACCAAAAATATGCATCTAAATCTCTCCTCTTTTAGTTTAAAACTAAAACATTCCTCCTTGTACTATCATTATCTGTAAAAAGTCCATATAAAAAGTCACTTTCTCTCTTTTTTATAAGCCTCCTTTAAGTGCTGGAAGGATGCAACAAGGTCTCTCCAGAGCCTTCTCTTCTCCAGGCTGCCCTCATAGCAGAGGTGCTCCAGCCCTCTGAGCATCTTTGTGACCTCCTCTGGACCAGCTCTAACAGGTCTACATCTGTTTTTCTTTTAAATGAAATGGTTTAGTCTTTTGGGGACTTACCAGGCTTGTGTAGGGAACAGGGTATAAAAATCTACTGGTACATCTTTGGAAAAAAAAAAGTTGCTTTCACTGACTTCTTTCCAAATAGCCTACACAAATGTCTTCACTCTACAAGAATATGAACCGGAAATTTTACAGAACACTTTCTAAAAACTAAACCTGCCATTTTAAAATGAAATACTAGTCTTTTCAAATAATTCAAGCTAATTTTTAATGAATCAATAATTTTAAAAACTTCTTTCTTCATAGGGGACAATATACAACAGGAGGTTTGGGGTTTTTTTTTTAATATTTGGAAAGAAATATAGCAGTAAACATTGAAAAAACCCTCAAAGTTCGAGAACTATTTAGAGAATTTATTCAATATCCAGCTACCAGCAAAGGCAGGTCATTACTTTGCCAACTCGATCTCCCTGAGATTGCTAAATCAAGCCATAATTTCTTATTCTATCAAACACATGTGCAAAGAAATACAGTAAGAGCCAGACTGAAATTTCACTGCCTACTGTCACTCCATTATGCCATTACATTTCTTGTGAATATATTTCATCTTCATGCAAGTGTTCACCCTTGCTCTCAGCTTGTTGCTCCTTCTCAGATATCACTTACTCAGATTGCATGTATTTATCTTCTTAATGGTATCTCATAAATCATTCTCTAAGATAAAAAATCTTGGGTTTCTTTATTCTCATCTCTCCTTTAGCACATCTCTTTTCAAACAATTTATTTGTATTGGTTGTCATTGAATGCAAAAGTCTCAAAATCTTAATAATATATTAAAAAAAGCTGATGGGGGTGTTGAAGAGGAGCAAAACTGTTCAACGGGAATATATTTTTTTTTAAATAGCAACAATTGAAGACCACAGTGGTTTCTGAAGAAGTTCCAAGCAATTTCCCCCATGACTGTAAATATTATTTCCCTATTATTGTACATTTCTGTTCCTCTGAATTTTATTCATGCCCCATGACATTATGTTTATACAGTACACAGAGAATGAAAAGACATGTCTTTTTGCCTATAAAGCAAAGGACATACTAGCATGGAACGGGATTTTCTTTAGCTTAGGCTATAAAATCTTAAGACAGAGACAGAATGAAAAATTCTACTTATCCTCCAGAAATGGAGTCTGACCGCTCCTTATAAAGAATATGATTATCTACACACTGAAGTAAAAAATTATTAATACAGATATCAAAAAGATATAGATGAGATTTGAAGCTGAAAGACCCTTGACGGGTCAGCACAGTTCAGTCAAGACTAAGCTTACTAATACAATGTGCATTTGCCACAGAGGCTTCTCTCATGAGCACTGTAGCACAGAACATGCAATTATATGCAGCACATGTGTTAGGTATTTTATGTCTATGCTATATATAGTTATATACAGCATATTTGTAACACAATTGGACTACATTATATATCTAAAATATAGCATATCTATCATAATATATAACATAGGTTATAAAATTACGTGTGTCATACATTTAACATGTGAGTGTGTGTGTGCAACACAAATCTGTAGCAGACCTCCTGATGTTTGAAAAACTTCTTATCAAAATTTTTTACTTCAACAAGTGCAAACTCAAAATAACTGTTAAATGCAAAGTGTCTGTTGAGACCTGAGCTTGCTGGACTTGATACAGTTTTCTGTTCTTATTTTCCAGAAATTAGTTTCATTCTCTAAACTTTACCTTAAAAGACCTTAATTCTCCTACTTAAGCCACTGGATAAATTTTGCTGGCTTGTCACTCCTCTGGCATTTACTAAACTCTGGTACACATTAACTCCACTAAAATATCAAATACATTGCCTCTACAAAGGCTCTGTGACATGCTGAATCATCAGATTGGTTAACCAGGTCCACCTTTTTGTCCGTTTCTTGTTATTTTCCTTTAAGTAGTTCCTTGTCTTAAAAATGCTTGAGGAATGAAATTTTCTGGCTGCTTTTCTTCCATAGAGATGTTATATGTAAGTCCATTATGATCTCTCATACATCCTGAATCAGATCTGAATTGAGTGCTACATCTCCTTTTGAAGATTTTCTGATTGATTGCTCCAAAGAGGACTGACTCAAATTTTAGATAGAGCAAAAGCAAGCATTCTGTCCTGGTATGACATTTATCCAAGATTTATGAAGTTAGCGGAAACTTCTCATTATTACTGTATTTTTCAGCCTTCTTACTCTTTTCTGTTTCATGTTCTTTGTCACTTACCATCATTGCATGTAGAAACTACAAATTTGACATAATTCTCTCTGAAATTGGATACTACATTTAAATCCACGGAGACTCCGTGGGCCTGCTGAAACAGTCACCTTAACTATCCGATCTCACTATGTTTTAATATATCATGCCTGTCATAAACTGTAGAATCCACCATAAAGGTACAATGACATCTATTTTGGAATTATTTGGAATCATTCCTATCAAGATGACTACTTTATCACTATCCTCATTTAAATGCACCCAGTTAAATTCAGTCATTCAAGAACAGTCTTTAGGTATATAGCCTTTATGCAGGAGTACACAATGTGCTCAAGTTTATGCCCATTTACCTTCCCTAATTGAAACTTTGTAAAAACGTTCTTTTCTATTTCCTACTCCACTGTTTGCTTATTTATTACCTATGTCCTCTACCTTTTTTCCTGTGATATGTGGGATTTAAAACTTAATCCTGAAATTGTAGACCCTCCTGTACCACATGCTATTTGTATTAAGTGCCTTCATCCAGAAATTACTGTAAAAGTAATACAACTACACATATATTATTTTAGAGACACTCAGGACCATTTAAGAGAAGGAATAAACCCAAGCTTACTGTTCTGATCCCTAAAAGTTTTCATCCTTCCTCTTCCTCCATGAATGTCCCATTTAATTGTGCAGGATTTGCCTGTAGTAACTTACACAGTCAGCTACTGTAGTGCAGTAGCTCATTTCTCCTTGAGAAAGAGAAATTACGATCTACAGGTATGTATTTCACATTTAAATTTTACAGCAACAGCAAACATTTTTCTTGAAAATTCGAAGTCGGTAGATGAAATAAAAATGTGTGTTTACACACAGTTCTCTTTCACATGACACCAACAAGAATGAAGCAATAACACCAAACCTCTGAGTGTTGCAAATTCTGAAGAAAATTCAGTTGGGTCACAAATTGCAGACTGATGGTAAAGCTGATAAGTAGAGGGCACAGACTATGTCACAGAGTAAAGCCAGACACAGAGTGTGTCAATGGTTTTTCCAATTCACTGGCACTCATGACATTAGAATCAGAAAACTAATGTCCATATTGATTAGTCAGAAGTTTTGTTTGATTTAAATGCGCTTATAGAATAAGAACAACACTTTTCTACTTATTTCTACTAATCACAACCATTTGAAATGGTTATTTAAACACCTTTATGACTGCCCTGCAGGCCCTCTGTGTTGTTTACTTGACATAATGTGTTTTTCTGACTTTCCCATTATGTTTGTAAAGACGGCAGCAAAAGAATAAAAATACATAAATTCCAAAGAGCAGCTGCCTGTAGTTTGTTTTCCATTACACAAATTGATTTATAATGCCTGTAAGATGCATTTCACTGTGGAACTCTACACTGCGTAAGCACTCAGCAGGCTCATTCCGTGCTGCTGCTCCATTCTAGCTGTAAAACTTTGGGCTTTGTCTGAGGAACTCCGACTGTCTGTATCCTCCACCAAGAGTAAGTTCACAATTATAACTCCCACAGTACTGATCAAAATCAATTTTAAAATTAAAATTAAAGTCTAAAGGATTAGTGGTGATTTGCACATTAGAAAATAGTAGTGACTCCTACCCATTCAAGTTTTGTATGTGCTCCCCAGACCAGTATTGTGAAGAATTATCAGCATATGTGCTGACAGGAGGTGTTTCTGCTGTAACCTGTAACTAATCCTCATCCAAGAAAAACTGCTCAACTTTGCCAAAATGCAGGCACAACTGTCTCCTGAATACTGAACACCCAATACTGTCCTCTGAATACTGAGTACCTTAATTGAATGCTACTCAAGTAATCTAATTCTACTGGCTAATAAGGTACGTAATTTATTCGAAGTTTCTACTACAGATGCTTCATCATCGTACTACAGCTCATACAAAATGGCAACTGTTAGCATTTCTGGAAGTGCCTGTCATTACCAAATCTTTTCTGAAGGCAGCTTGCAGGAATCCCCAAAGTCTACAGCATGGCAATTTGAATATATCTTTTAAAAAAAAAAAAATTTACCTCTGCCATTTAGCTATACAATTATATCCCTGCTGGCAGCCATACTTCTCCTGTGAAATCTATTCTGATGCACATTGCTACCTAAGAGGATTAACTTCTAGCTTGCTCTAGCAGCATTTTCAGAAAGAAATTAGTTTTATACAAATATTTTTATAAAAGATTAATAAATTGTAAGGTTACTTTAAGCATGTATATTCGTGCAACACCGTAATCAACACATGAAATCCATCCAAATTCCTCTAGTCCTTGCACAAAAAAAGCCTTGAAATATACATTCAGAAGAACTAATATACATTTCAGAAATTTAGCAACTCTGTAGTTAATTCTGTAGAACTGTGTTTTAACTTCTCAGGAGGCAGTGAAAAGAAAAAAATCTGTTTGCATTAACACAGTGAAATGAAGTGCTTCTTTTCCCACAGTATTATACTACATGGCATGCCAAGTGAGTAAAAAAGGGGCAGCAAAATCACATCAAACTAAGTCATGATCCCAGTATTCAGTACTATTTTCTCAAATCAGGCTTGAGGATGATTAGGACATCAAGCTTACTCATAGATCCTGCAAACTCATAAGTCATACAAATCAATTTACTAAACTGAATCCACTGTAATTTAAAGGAAAATAATGATTAAAAAAAAGGGAAAAAGAAAAAGAAAATAAGTTACCCAAATTATTATCTTGAAGTACTCACTTTCAGTGATTAGATGGCACTTTGCCTGTATATCCAATATTATACACCTTGGGGTCTTTTAGTTCATTCCTTTAACCCTAAATTTATTTGAGCTGACAAGTTAAACGTACCATCTTTTTAACACATCTACTTAATGAGTACATAATTTACTACACTTTTTTCCTGTCGCACTACTAAACTTTTTTCCCGTTCTATTGCATGATAGGATTTGGCAAGAATAGATAAAAACTTATATTTGTGAGACTACAGGCACCACAGCTTCTTCAGATATAGTGACGAGATAAAATGACAAGAGTCAGATAAAAGCATCCAATATTCTTTTTTTTTTTTCTACAATAGACTCTTGAGAGAAAATATCTTCTTTCTTCGCCCAAAGCTATACTGAATCCTGCCTGAGGCAATTTCTAGACTATTGATAAATTATTCCTAACATTTAGGAATTCATCAGATTGCCAACCTAACATTAGAAATGAAACTGCATTCCTAGTTTTGAAACACTTAGTAATCATACTCGATTAACAGCTTATTTGGTGATATTCCACATAGTGATCTTAATTTTGACTCTGACAGTTCACCACCTAAACTCTCTCATTTTTTGGAACTGAGAGTGAAAGGCCTCAGATTATCCAGCATCCAGGTCAGACAGATGTATGTGTATATATGTAAGAGAGAGAATCTGCTCCCAGTAAGAAAAACTGGAAGAATATCATTGCTTAGTGATGTAAATTGCCATTAATTGAGTTAACAAATATAACATCTCCTGATCTTATAAAAATTCTAGCTGTGGTTAAACTGTGTGTAAAAACCGCAATAGAAAAAGGTCTGAAAGTTCCACGGCATATGAACTATGTTGATGGGGAAGAACTAACAACCATAAAGGGCTAAAAGAGTCAAGAATCAAAAAGTTGTGAAGTCACCCATCTGATTCAGTTAAATCAAGATAGCCATAAATTATTGTGATTTGAAATCTAGCACTGAGTAATGAATCACACTAACTCCAAATTCTTGGCAAATAAAGACTGGATACAAAATTGTGCAACAGCTTTTCTTCTGAAACAGTACATCCTAAAAGTCAGGAGTATTTCCAGAAGTGGAAACCTGATGTATAGCTTGTTTAACAGGTTTTTTTTTGCAATTGTATGGTTTTTAAACAGTCGCCATCTCCTTTTTTTTTTTTCTTTTCTTCAGGGATCTTTTTAATTAGGCTCATTAGTAAGTAAGGCAAAGAGCACATGAACTCCAGAATCACAAAGTATTTATAATTGGATTACATAACTTTTGTGATTGGATCCTTTCTTTCTAATGCAAATTTCTTTTCCGTTTGGGAGCTCTCTGGAGTAGCTAATGATTGCCTCAAACTTATTTATTCTTAGATATTATCCACTAAGTGCTTTTGGAAAATACTTCCTGAGATACAATTAAATATTCCATTTCTGACTCAGTGTAGTAAAGATGAATGAAAAAACCCCAAAACTAACCATCCAGCCAACAGAACCCAAGTAGTAGCGTAAGTTCAGCACTAGGGTGATTCTGAATAACCCACATATAGGAAACAGGTAACCCTGGGAAACAGTTCTGGCTCAGAGACTGTGTTTCTCAAATTTCTGAGAGAAAGGGTACTTGTTCAGGAACTAGGACAACTAATTCTCTTACCTAATCTTGCTTTGCTTCACCAGTTCCTTCTCTCACCTGCAATGACAGAACCTTGTGGTTAACACAATATAGCGAAGATTGTAGCCCCAGTTTCTCATTCAACATTCATCTCCTGTTGTCTCTTGCTTATATAAAAGAGAAGCAAAGCAGACTCACAGAGCTGTCCTGTAGTTGATTTGTTCATTAAAGGCTGAAATATTAAGAGCTATGCCAGATTCTGTGGCCAGTAAGACACATGTGTGAGGTGCAGTATTTCCACTGGAATTAACTGGGCTACACTGAATTAATTAATTCTGGTGGAATTAACTGGGCAGAGATTCCCAAGCTACTTCCCAAGAAGGTTACATGCTGTTTCTTGACACCACTTTTAAAAGCAATCCCTTAGGAATGCAGCGGTCAATTTTGCAGATTATTTAAGAAATAAGAGTAACTCAAGAAACACTTTCTGATTTAAGTTTTGCTCCCCAGGTGCTGTTCCCTTGCCATTAGAGTACAAGACTGGGACAGGATCACCAGGTTTCACTGGCAGAGGATTACTTCTAAATAATTGCTTAGAAATATTATCGCAGAATCACAGAATGGTTAAGGTAGGAAGGAACAGATTTCAGACAGCAGTGCCTCATAAAACCAGAAATAAGTCCGCTAATGTCTGAGAGAAGTGCACTTCCTTTTGTTTTAAGGTTTACAGAAAGAAATTCCAAGCACAATGGGTTTTTTGTTTGTCATGTTATGAAACCTTTTTTTTTTAGGCCAAAATATTTTGACTTTTACGAATACTGAAAATTGTAAAGTGTTGTTTTTAATGTGACAAACTAGAAATGCAAACATAACACTATTCAAATATCTACAGACTTGAGGTTTAAAATTCATGAACATTAACTTTGGGTCCACTGTCCTTCTCCATTTGTCTAATGATCTATCTAAATATAAGATTTGAGCCAACTGTAATTAAGTAGAAGAATATATAGTAGCAATTTATTTTGTGATACCACAATCTCAGATGGAGTTGTTTCTGCTTCATTACTAGTCACAGCTAAATAACACAACCAGCTTAAGCACTGTATGTTCAAACTTTAAAAATAGATATTTGAGAAACAAAGTTTTAAAATAGACTGTATCTATCTAATATAATCTATCCTTTCTGTTTGCATTTTACAGCAGTTTTCATAACTTTGAGGAACAACAATGAAAGTAACTGGAACCTTTTAAACCAAAGTAATTTGAAAATATAGAGCTTTTTAGCATAGATTTTTGTATTATCTGTTCTGACAATAATAACTGAATTCTATACAGAAGCGTGTTATGCTTTCCTTTACATAAACATTCTGTCCTTTATCTTACTCCACCCTCCTTTCCACACGCAGTCCCACTCTCAGGGTTTCGATTTGTAGTTTTGATTGCAAAGGGACCAAAGATGTCAGGGGATCTACTTCAGGTTTATTTTATTCTTATGTTCATGCCCTAAGCCTGCTCTTGAAATAATGCAAAACTGTCTAGGTGCCTGTACAGTACAGGATTAGGAGGAAAGAAAAGACCAATATATATATTAACTGACATTTATTCTCTTTGCCAAGTCCAGCTAAACTCAGAACTGAGTTGTTCAATACATATTTTACCCTGATCAGTCATGTTAAAACATACTCGAAAAAAGCCACAAACCCCCCCCCCAAAAGACACTTCTTTTTTCCTATAGAATGTTCTGAAAACAGACAACTGAAAGTGCATCTGCTGAGAACAGTCAAAAAAATGTTGCTCATGAGAGTTAAAATGCCTCCCATTCTGACCCAAGCTTTCTTTCACATTTTCTTCCAAATAGAAATTCAAATGTGGAAAGGAACTTGCTGTATAAAAATCCTTTGGCATTTAGATGTCTATCTGCATATAAATTAATATGTTAATTACACTTATGAGCTGCATATAATGAGATTTGCAGAGAACACTTAATGTTAGGCTTGAGTAGTGGATGTGGGATTCTATAAAGCTCTTTTATAAACTTGTCATTTATATAAACTTTCAAATCATTGCCAAGTGTAATAAAAGTGATCAAGTGCAAAACCAGACAAAAGGATAGTCACCAACACATCTTGATTAAGAGCATTCCTAATTTATCTGATCTGCTGGGTTGCTGCTACTTTGTTACGTTCAGGTATACAGTATTAAGGTGCAAAATACCTCTGTGTATTCAGGTCAAGGGTTTCAAAAAAGATTAAACAAACATTCCCAAATTTTCAGAGGATAAATATTCTGCACTCATGAAAAGCTTTGTCCTCTTACAATCATGGAGTTAAAAAACAAAACAAACAAAAAAACAACAACTCTGAAAAATGCTAATCATTACATACAGCATACAGGCTACACGGTTATTCATGGGACATACAAATTCTACATTATGGCACTCCACAAGAACTAGTAACATAAATTCGGGCCAGAAGAATTAAATGCCTTACAAAGGAGGACTTCAAAAATATGCTGAAAGCACCTTACAGAGCTATCACTAAACCTCAGTGTAACAGTAAGAACTCAGGGTAAGAACACACTAATAAAGTCAATTTATTAAAGGCACAAAACTTCTTCCACCACTCAATATGCTATTGATCTAAAACAGTCTACACATTTAAGTGTTCAGTTTAAAGTTTCCTCAAAAAGCATGGAGAAGAACTGCAATAATACACAGAAATTTTCACTTCTGATTCACAAGAATATACAAGAACTGACCAAGCAAAAGCTTTCCTAAATCCCTGCAGCATCTTTTAGTACACTGGCAACTCAGCTTTCTAAAGCCTGAGATGAGACTGAAATTTCTGCGTTAAGAACAAGGTTCAATGCTGATACAAACTTCTACAGTTAAAGCAATTTTCACCTAATGAAGATCCATTTCCGATGATAGCTTGAAGAAGTGCCTCTCTTTAAGCCATTTGAAAATAATAAACATCAACATGTTCATTGTTTTGCAGACTATATTAAGAAGAGCTTGCCCAATATCTGCCACAGGGTTTCAGACAAAATCTACTAGAATTCTGCTGTGATAAAGCTTATGAGCTATAACATTTCTGAGTTGCTGTGGGTATTCTTTAACTGTAATGTGTTTAACTGAAAAAGTTAAACGGCAACCTGTTAATTAGTTGGTTTTATCTATGCAGTAGATGAATGTTCATAACACTTGCTACTATTAAGATTGCAAGTTTATCCTGAGTATCCCAGTTATTGCAATATTATTGAACGATTAGAACCATTCCCTTTTTTTCCCCCCGACAGTAAAGCTGAATTTTTGACCTCAAAGCAGAAGGTGGGGGGACTTCCTCTTACTGGATGATCCAAAGATTTCAGACACATGTTTGAGTTGCTGATATTTCAGCTACCGCTTTGAACCAGATCTAAGGCAAGCATTGAAAAAGAAACTTTACTTCTTTAAAAAGAAAAAAAATCAAAATAAAAAGTGAAAGCCACAAATTTCTCCTTGGAAATAACAGTCCTCCCAAATCTGAAAGCACAATATATTGCTGTTTAATATAACATAGAGGTGACTGAAAGAATAATTAAATGTGTGCACAACACCAATCTAATAAGCACTGTATCTTCAAAGGTTGAGGTACAACAGATGTTAATGAGAAATTCCTTTGATGAGCTAAAATACACAAAACCCTCCACAAATGCTCCTTTCAAAGCAAAAGAACCCTAGCAGTTTTAAACACATACAGTCTCCAAACACTGCTAGAAACCTAAATCACTTAGAAATAAATATGAAAATGTTTACAAAAATTAAATAGAGGTTAGTGCCTCCTTGGACACTAAATTTCTTTTTTGTGTGTAGTGAAAACATGATGATAGTCTAGAAATCAGTCAGGAAAAATACTAACAGCAAGATAATATTTTTACAGTTTCACTGATATGTCCCATTTGCTTGGAGAAGGACAACGCATCAGCAGAGTGGGATTTCAGCCATGAGATTAGTCCAGTCTGCCCTGTAGAAGATTTCCCAGTTACACCAGTGAGTTTTGGCTGATGAAACAAACAGTAAGAATAAAATAAATTAATAGGAAGTCTTCAAGCTTTTCGGCACAGCCGAAAATTCTACCCCTCTTGGTATCATGACATGCTAACTAACACTGACTATATTTCCTCTTCTCCACCTGGTGCCTTGACTCACTCACCAAGAGGCTTCCATTCTTACATTTTAGCTTGATATTCCATAGCTCATTCTATTACCTACAGACACACACAACATACCAGTAGCATCCCTGCATCCTTCCATTTCCCCCTCAGTTGCTTAGTGAACCTGCTGCTCTCTTCCTCCAGCAAAGATGCTGCATTGTGACTTTACAAGTTCTCCTGCTGTTTTTATCAAGGACACACTTACTTTTCTACTCACACAGCTGCCCTGATCACAAGGATGGAATATAGTTATATTTATCTTAATAATTCATTTCGTATTCACTATAACCTGCAGATGATTAAGAATTCATGTGATGTTCATGTGAATGTCACAGGTACTTCCACATGAGTTCCACTGTAATCCAGCATATTTAAAATCCAGTCGGCACCATGACCTGATGTAGCTACTAACATCTGAGAAAGTAAAGTGCTCCTTTTGCTATAACACCTATTTTGAGACAATGCCATAAATTGTCATATGACATGAAAAAAGGGTAACATACATACAAACACTCCCATAAATATTCTGGTCAGGAAGCATTAGAATGAAAGACAAGCGTAATCTGATTTTTTCTTCCATCTGTGTACTCAGAATCCATTCACACAAGGAAGGAGGGGAAGAGGGGGAGAAGGACCTATTTGAAACTATTTTGATCACCTACAATTTCTGAACAGGAAGACTGCTCTGTACTACTCCTTCCATATATTAAGGGATGAAAAGGTTATAGCGGTACAACAGTCAATCTGAGTTTCATTAAAATATTTTAAATTAGTAATAATAAGACTTAATCCCTTTCACACTTTACCACTAACACTTCTGAAGTCAGCACAACTGTGTTTAAATCACTGCAAAAGATCAAAGATATTCAGTCCACATACAGATCTACAGTAATGGGGTATACCAATTATTCTAAATGTAGTGTGAGCTCTAACAAATATTACCCTTAATAAGAAGCTGCTCTGTTTCTAGACACTGCTTACAGTAGTGACAGTATGAACAATTTAATACTTTTTGGTTTTGAAACTAAAGCTATTTCTGTGTTCAGTAAGTACTATTACAAGTTAGACAGCTGGGGCTAGCCCCGTCTCAGAACTCACTGTGGCTTTGGAACATCGACAGGAGTGCTCTCTCTGGTGTGGCATTAGTTCTGGGGGCACTTCCCTCAGGAAATTTCCAGCTCTGGTAACAGTTCCCTCAGGAGGGAACCATTCCTTCAGTATAGAGAGCACCCCACTGAAGAGTTGCAGCCTCCTTCAGTACTTTTAGTACATATACTACATATACATATACTTCAGTACATATACTTTTCTGTTGAGTAATTTTGGCATATGCTGGGTTTTCCTCTCCTGTTCTGGGATCTGGTGTGCAGCAGTTCATGGCCACACAACACCACCTCCTGTGGCAGCCCCACCAAACACACCTGAGAGCAGATCCCCAGGGGGACAGTCTAACCAAGCCCTTCCCCAAACTGCAGGACAGCACAACACCCACAAAACAAATGGCGTGACAGAAAATGATCATGACTGTTGATAGTAGAGAGTCTAAAAGTAAAATATCAAGACAGTTTCTGTCTCCACAGACTCATTTTTAAAGTGCCTGAAAAAATTATCCACGAACAGGCTGATAACTCAGAGAAATGTAGAAGGTCACGCTGATCCCGAGAACTCATCCTTTGAGCCAAACTATTTTACATTAGTGAAGACTTACACTCTACATATTCTGAGTAGTCCCCACTGAGAGCAAAACGTGTTTTATTTTGAATAACTGCTTGTTCTGGGCTGAGATAATTGTGGTTCAGCAGCAGCAGCACATAAGTCATAATCTTTTATCACTTTGGTGTCATCATTCTCTTTCTCAGTTCATCTTGATGTGTAATAGGTCTCCATACCATTATATTATTTGTTTCTTCAGCTGACTACACCTCAGTAGAGCACAACCCGTGTACTTGAGAACTGGAAGAATTTCAAGGGCCGGACTCAGGGCAGCACTGAGGTATATGATGCTACACCCTCAGCTGAACAAAATGAGTTCACAGAATTTCTCTGCTGAGAATCTAGTCCCTATTTTGCTATGTCAGAGAAAAAATTTAAATACGATTATGTGAACTTCATCTATTATTTATAATTTCTATCTTAAATTAGCATTTTTATAACCCTCGTACTTCTTCCTCTAGGATTAGGCTTCACAACAGTTACAATGATGAAAATTATGACTTTTCAGAAACGGCAAGTCAAACAATTAATGTGTGAGGAGCGAGAATTTTTTTTAGAATTACTTTTTTCTTTTCAACTCTCCCACATGGTGTACCTCACCATTTCTAATAAACAGACCTTGGCACTACGCACACTCAGAGCTGTTAGACCCTTCCAGTTCTGGGGATGCAAGTTCCCACATTTACAGATACTGCTTGTGGGTGCCCCAGTGCTGCCAATGTCAAAAGGGATTTAAAATGCTGCTTTGCTGTCATCTGTCTCACTCCAAGGTCCCTCAAATATTGTGACACACTTTATAATGTAACTTTGATATTTCTTTTCAAGGTCCTTCTTAATTGTTTCAAAAGCCTTTTTTTGTAACTCCCTGGCTGCTCTTCAATCTGGATGATGGTCATCATCATATTGAGCAGCACTGATATTTCTGCAAATCCACGCAGACAGTTTGGGTTGTTCCAGTCACACAGAATTACTCTCACATCGCTTCTTGTCAGCTGTTGTTGTCCACGCCAGTGTGCAGCCCTTCTCCCCTGCCCCCAGCAGGGCATATTACTGTTTAGCTCAGAGGTGGAATGAGCACAGTGTGAGAGGAAAAACTACTTGGGGAAAGAAAGTGAAATGGAAAAAGCCAGGGAATGGAGGAAAAGCACAAAAATAGTTGTTAATGTCAACTCCATTGCATTGTCTCATTCAGTCCTAAAATTCATAGCATCTTCTCATAATTAAATAAATCAAATATAAATTATTTATAATTAAACCCTGTGATTCAGATTATAAAAACAAATCAATAACTGCACTTGGTAAATAAAAGAAATGTATTTTTTATCAAGAAGAATTAAGAGACTGTATAAAAGCTGCATTCATTTCCCTGTCTTCTTTTCACCAGCTTCATTTTCTGATTGAACTATTACACTCCATCATGTTTCTTAATGAAAATCAAGTTCATCAGTCCTGGTGCTATGTCATCTAAAGTGTTAGGGGAATGCTTTTTCAGTAATAAAAAGTTTTCCCCGCTAGACATAAGTGGGTCATGTTTAAGTGTATACTATATCCAGTGTAGAGCGTATAAGAGTATAAAAGTAATTTTTATGAGAGATATTGACTCTGATAACTTGACCTTTGAGGACAGAGTTGGACTGAAAGGTCTTTTTTGTTCCTTCAGTCCGTGTATTTTGATTGGATCTTGTAAAAAAAAGCTAGCTGAGGCCAGGATGAATTCTATTAGTCATACATCTGAGTATATCACACAGTAATCACCAGAAGACAAAACAGAGGGAAAGAAAAATGTAAGCATTTAGTTGAACAATTACCATTACTGAGCAATTATTTAATTATAAATAAAAAAAGTTATTTTTGAGCCACTCTGTAATTGATGTTTACAAAATATAGAACACTGTTTTCTGACTCACCTCTTCTTGTTATACAAAGCAGAAGGAAAATAAGATTTATTGTGCGTAGGTTCTCTCCAAATGCACTAATCATAATCTATGCCTCCCATTTAGAAGAAAATGTGATGGGAGGGATCGGGGTGACTTATAACCCTTGCTTGACTTCAGACCAAATTTTCTGCCTAAGCATTTTAAAATATGAAGCTAATGGGAATGTAACCAAGTTTGTTGTTGGTATTGCTTACACAGAAAAGGCCTGACTCAAAGGAAAATAAGTAAGTCCATTTTTAAGCAGTGTAATAACTGCACAATTAAGCATCTTATTTTAGTGATGCCATAATGACGATGCTGTTGCATCTGTGATCAACAGCGCATGGGTCTGACAAAACTAATTAAGTCAGCAGTAAGATTTCTGTAGACTTTTGGGGCCTTTCAAAATAATCTGTTTCAAACTTAGCCAAATTAGTATCGTGTATCAACAGAGAAAATATTTTCTTTAGCGTCAATTATTTTTACTCTGATTTCTAACATCAGAACGTTATGACAAAAGAAATATAATTCTGGTGTATTTGCTCAAATATGCAGTATTTTTAGAATTAGCCCTTAATAATTTATGACTTATCAAGGGAAGATAAAATAATTGATAAGCAAGTATTTTTATAATTGTCACTGAATACTGAGCATTTCTTAGTCCATATGCTGACAGCGTTGTCAGGGAAGACTTGCTCAGAATGTCTAAGATGTGCTTTGGTTTCAGTATTCAATCATAATCAACAATTCTTGAAGGAGTAATAGTTCAAAATGGCCCCAGGGCCCAATAAAACAAGAACTGCTGAGCTTTGTGACCTTGATCTTTAGAAAAGGTAAAATGTTTAAGACTGGATCTGAATAAGAATGTTGACAAGATGCTATTTAAGAGTTTTAGAATTTTCAAATATAATGTGTAATAACTTTGATAAAAGACTCATTACTTTATTGCAATACTCAGCCTCCCTAATTAGATGTAATTTGATCTAGTTTTCAGTACACAGCCACTAAAGAAACAAGATAAATGCTGCAGGAAATGTGGTATGACCTTTTCATTATTGCTTTGTCAGGACATCTGTCAAGAGACTTTTCCTCCATTCCAAGGCAGTCAGACACTGCAATGAATGGTATTAAGGTACAGCTTGTTCTTGGTGGGATGCCAGACTATGTTACCAAGTAAGATTCATAATGTACTACAGTCAATAAAGTATCAAGATACAAGGTACATAATAAACCTAAATTTATCTTTTGAAGTAGTAAAAATCAACAATTCGCTGCACATTTGAAAGGAAGATATGAAAAGACAGAAAAAGACTGCACTGCCCACATCCCTGCTAATATTATCTATGATTATATTCCACAATTTTTATCATTCAAATCTATTTCTGTAACGTTTTTAATAAGCAATTTCATAATATCAACAATGAAAAGCAAATGAGAAATGGTGTCTCAAGATTTGCAAAAGAAAGAATACACAGACTGACAGTTTTCTTACAAAAGGAAAAAATTGGTTAGATTTATCAAATTCTGGAAAGTGTAATAGTTATCGACAGTTTTTAGGAAGCTGCTGAAACTGTTCTGTCATTGTATGTTAAAACGAATTGTTTCAGAGACAAAAGAACCGTGGCAGCTTCACAAAAATTAATGCTTGTTATAGGGGAAAAAAGCGACAAGCAGAGCATGTTTCAGTATGCACACTTACATTTTCCAGTCCCTTCATATTACTTCTGAGAGAATTGCAAAGAGTAAGAAAAATACAAGACACACATCAGTGGTATTGACAGTCCTCTCTATTGGGAATGTTTTAGAGGCTTGGTAATCAAAACCATTCCGGGTATAGAACAAGCTAAAACCTAACAGTAATTACCTGTTGCAACAATACATTCTCTGACAAATATTTGCCATTTATGAGGAGCCACGTCTTTATTCAAAGGAATATACAGTTGAAATATTTAGAATGTTCTAAAACTTTTTACTGATAATTAAAAGTATTTCCATTATAGCTGTCTTTCTCTTTTCTCCTGGTGTTTCACTTAACCTGTTACATCTCTCATTTAATTAAGCTTCCAATCTTGTAAGTGATTATATGCAGAAAGGCTGAACCCAAGGCATGCCCCTTGGAGTCTTCCTACCAGTCATTCTGCAGCTGAGGTGTAAGACTGCATTCTTTGGAAACTAAATGATCTCAAGCAAGTTTCCAGACTTCTTTCTTTAAATGAAAGGAAACAAAATATTTTCTAACTTCCCATTTTAATTAATACCTTCAATTTGCAGAGCTCATAGGTGGTGGGGCGTATTTAGCAGAAGGCAGCCAGTTATTGGAACGCTGTGGGTTCAGTCTCACTATTTATGCTATCAATGTAATGTATGTTGCAGAGACCCAAAGGCTATATAAATAAGCATAAATTAATATTATAAAGAACAATTCCAGTCACACTTATTAGTATATCAGGCAAGAATGCAGGAAGACTAATTCCCAGAGTGCCGTTCATTGCCATTGAGCAATGACACTATCATTTAGCAAATACTTCCATCCTTATTTCATTCCATACAATGTTTCCAATGCTTTCCAATACTTCAGCCTGCTTATTCCCATACTCCTCTGCCTTCTTACAAAGAAACACCCTGGGAGTCGTGCTTAGTTACAGCCCAGCAGCCTGGCTCATTGTCCTTTTCTGGAACTCAGTCATGCTTGGACATGTCCAGTTACTATGATTGCCTTAAACTTTTCACACACTGAATAAAGCTGAACTTGGCTTGATTAAAAAAGTGGAGCTAGAATCATGAACATTTGTGAGGGATCTTACAGTGAGAAAAGGATAACAGTGCAGACCCCTAAACCTGTTTTGGCACTGGCAGAAGTCACCTCACCATCACCATTAGGAAAGCGTAGGTGTTTATTTAACATTTTGTGCATGCTACTCTATCAAGAGTGACTGGCTCACTGACAGTTAAAAACACACAATTAATAAGTCATTAAGCTACTCCAAACCTTATTTAAGTTAAGCAGTTTTCCCTGCCACAGCCTACCTCTCATTTTTACTGTACACAAAGCTTTGCTCAGTGTGCATCCCTGCAACGTGAGACAGCAGAAAGAAAATGAAAGGCACCTACACTACTACGTCTCCTTACTACAGGTATTGATCCTGGCCTGGAAAGTGTGCTCATAGATCTTACTGCTCCATACTTGTCTCTAAACATGTCAGCATACTCCCAGTCGTGTGCTGCTGAAGTTTTATATAAGCCAAGGAATGAACAGATAGAGGAGCTCTTCAAGGTACCGTTGTCTTTTAGCAGGGCCCTTCGAGTTTAAGTGCTCCTTACAGCAATTAAACTCTTAGAAATGCAGGTTCCAACAGGACTTATAGATGGGTTAAATAGATTACTACCTTCAGAGGGCAAAACAGACATCTGAGGTCACTACAGTGAGGAAGCAAGAGAGATTTATTTGCATAAAATTTACTTAATCTACTGAAAAAGACCTATACACTGCCAGTGAAGCTAAGCAGATTCATAAAAGGTGGCATTTCTAATAAACTAAACAAATCAGGTGGGCACCACAGTTGTGGTATAGAGTTTATCACTAGTAGTATGTCAGTTAAGAGTTCACATTTAACCAGCAGTAATCCTTGAACCAAACAAGAAAATAGAGTTAAGGTGAAATCTTCTAAATGAAAATAATATAGGTCAGTTATAATCATCCTTTAGATCTTGGAATATAGAGACCTGCCTAATAATTCACATTCTTCCTATCACTTCTAATGCTCACAATGCCATGCGGAAGAGGCTTTTTTTCTTCAGACTTAATCCTAATTTAACCAAAAAGCTTTAAATACGCAGTGTTTATAATCACATTTTTAGGAAACGTAGGAAATAGGATGAAATAAGTTCAAGAGCAATTAAACAATAAAAAAATGTAACAAATCACTTCTCTTTAATATTTATTATAATTTAATGTAGGAGTCACTAAATTTGAATTTGCAAAATATCTTATAACTTGTGTTTTATCAGTTAATGTGTAGTAACTCTGCATGTGGGTTTTTTGTTTTCTGGTGTTTTGTTTCTGTTTGTTGTGGGGTTTTTTTTAGGCTTTTTCCCTAAAGTGTTCAACTAAGTCTGGACAGCTTTTGATTACTTTCTAGAGAGGAATAAGTAACTTGCATAAGCCAGCGACTACAAATTTAATCTGAAAGGACCATGAACTGAAAAAATCTCACATCAGATATAAGCATTTAAATTGAAGGGGGACTCAGTTAGGAAATAAACTTCGAATAGAGAGTAGCTGCACAGGGTTTTTTGAGAGTTGTCTTTTACATTACACTGGAAGAACTTTCTCAATGACACCCCTATCGCTGACATCGTCCCACTGTAAACACAAATTTCTTGGCATGGTATCTGAGTATATGCAACAAACCAATCGAGACAAAGAATATCTCGAACTAAATATTTGCTTTAGGATGTCACAAGTGCCCCAAGGACCCTAAAGACTGACATTACTTTTAATTAGAATGTCCACTGAAGTTTAGATGTTGATTATAGCCAAACTTATACTCTGACCTGTGACTTTTTCACTGGAAAGAAATTACATAAGTAATTGTTGTATTTGCAGATATATAAAGATTGTGACAAAGATTAATGTAGTGGAATAATGATGATGAAAAGCCATCTTTATCAGAGGCTAAACTAGGCAGGAGTAAAAAACATTAATCTTTGTTATCAGCTAAATATAAAGCTTTATACATAATAAAAGAATATACATAAATTAGTTTGTGTTCTTTGGGGATAGGAAACCGCACTGGGAAGAAGTGATATCAAAAAGAGCCCTGGGAATCACGAGCCTAAACTCGCAATGACACTGCAGTAGGAGGTGCTCAGCCTCAGCTTTTACTGCATACTTAGAACAGCTACACTGTGTCCTTAATTTGCCATGATAAAACTGCTACTGGAACTGTGGCCAATGTCACAGTGAAGAAAGTGTTGCAGAAACTGGAAGGGTTCAACTAGAAATGTCATTGAAGGTTTGGAAAAACAGAACAAAATGCTTCAGTCTTGCAGGTTATTTTACTGCAGATGGATGAAAGACTAACCTAGTAATAATGTATAAATAACTACATTGAGAATAAAAGGGTAAAGAAATTCAACTGCCAGAAGATCTTACTTTTTGCTATTTAAACTTAACTTCAAAACATTTTGGTTTTCTCCCTTTTTTGTAGGACAAGGGGGAGTAGTTGCTTAATGCAATTCATTGACTGACTCTTGGCCATAACTTCCCTGATAATGGAAGTAATAATACAGATATTACTGCAGTTTGCCTTTATATTGGGGATTTAAATTACTCTCCCACAGAAAGTGCAAGCAACACAGTGTATTTTTTAATAATATGCTAATTTCTCTAAGAAAATCTGAACTTAATCATATTCAGCATAACTCTTGCTACATACAGATGAGTATCAAAAGATTCAAGGTTTTTTCCTTATTGAAACATCCCTTGGATCATTATTTCAAAACTTTATAGTAACAAAATCAACTTTAACCCTTGTAATTTCAGAGATTCAGAAATTAGAAAATATAATTTTAGAAATTATAAAAGATTACATATTGGACCTTATACTCCAGAAATTTTTTTCAAAAAAAATAAAAGTTTTTATTGACAGGCTTTTAACGGTCTTCATGACTCCACTGTCTGATTGTTGACTAGATTTCATAAGAGATAGGATGTAAAAGATAAAGTACAGTATGGAAGAAGGAATTAGGCTAAGAGCAACAGCGACAGTTCCACATAAAAAAAAAACAAACCAGAAGAAATAAAATTAAGATTAAATGGAAATTGAAACTACTACAGCTATATAACATGAAATAAAGTAACAAATACTGTGTGTTCTGTATGTAGCGAAACTTGACACTAGACATCTTGTAGGAGGAATTCATAAACCAAAAACAATTATTTCAGTATAATTTCAGAAGATCTTTAAGTATGAACCTCATTGGAAAAAACCCTTTCATCTAGCACAATATCCTAGTTATCCATCTGTAACTGATCATGAATCAGCGCACATGGAAAAACAACCATCATGGAAGCGTGGGCTAAGATGATTGGGAATACTGAACACTAAAAACACATCACAAGTTATTGATCAGTTTGAGTCTATCCTAATTACAATGAGCAACACTCTTGTGAAGGAAGTCATCTCATCAAGCGAGTAAACTCATAGAAAAATCATCAGTACCAATACCCAGCCAGAGTTTCAATCACCTGTTTTGTTATTTAGGAAACCTTTTTGTAAAAGGGAAAAAAAAATATCAAAACCAAACAAACAACATCCCAACAAACAAAACTGACAAACAAACAAAAAACAAAATGCCAACCACAACAGAATTTTACCATAAATATCATTGAAGTGCTTAAACTGCTTTTCTGGAGATGAAAAGTAACTCTGAAAGACTGTGATACTGCTTTTTACGGTTTTTTTTGGATACATTCTCTGCAATTGAGAAGACCAAAAAATAAACCAAAGAAAATGCTTCAGAATTTGTTTTAATGGAAATTTATAAGAATATATATAGGAAAGAGGCATCACGAAAATAACATCACTGCAATTTACCCAAGAACCAAATATTACAGCACTTCCTTCTGACAATGTGTCTACTTGGCCACATTTCCTTATTGCAAAATGCCAAAGCAGAGCTGTTGGTAAAATACTTCAGTTTAGGATGATGTCAAAATAATTACTTAATAGTCAGATGACTATTATTATTAATTATGTTTAACTATCCTGAAAATAAGAAACAATCAAAAACAGGGAAGAAAACACATTGGACCAATATTTCACCTCCAGTTAATTGAAATCTTATCTTTTCCTCACACAGATTAACACTTATGGAGATAAGAGCTGATATTTTTAAATGCTTTCGTTAAATCACAGAGACCAAACTTCTGTCTGCTTTCAGTTTTCAGCCTTAGGGTGCAGGCACCAGGAAATGTCTAAAAGAACTGAGAAATCTCTTATTATTGATGGTTGCACAAATTTCTGACCATGATAGCACCGCACTCCTTTCCATTTTTGTTGTGACCGATAAGCCTACAAAATTTCAGTTTGAAATGGAAGATAAGCAGTAAGCAGCAAAATGTTTGATGCTTATTCAAAGCTTATCTGAATTGCCCACACTTCCTGAGACCAGAGAGTCTCATAAGATCTACAGTTCTTCCAAATTCCAGACAGTTCAGAAGTACCAGGAAAATTGTTTTTAATCTCTGTTTAGTTGACACTTTTTGTCTTTGGAGGTAAGACTTGCAAATGCAAAGCTGTGAGCAAGTTAAAATAACAGTAAAAACCACAAACAATAAAAAACCACAAACAAATAAAACACAAGCAACCCCTTCAAACAAACAAACCACAAAACCCTCAAAGTAAATTTGTGCCTTAAAACAGCTGTTTGATTTTTGTGGACTATCATCACTTTTATTTTGGGACCTCTCAACTGCCATCCTATCCTCAATAACAGGTCATCAATCTGACTGCCCAGAACATAAATGCTACTAGTCACATCACACAGTTCTGCATCTCCTCAGTTTACTTTTCAGTTAACAAAATGGCTTTTTAACAGTAGCAGCAAATTATGCACTCCAAAAAAATTTAGCTCTGGTATGGGAAAAAAGACATACACAAAAAAGAAGTTGCCCTTAAAACAATAATCGGGAAGTAATAAAAAAAAAATCATTGTAGGTTTCATCAGAATAATTAATTCTAGTTTTAACACCTGTGCTACAGAAAAATTGAAAAGCATATTCAAAATAAAACAGTTAAGCAAATCCAGCCACACTGCATTTTCAACTGCACTCCTGAATAAAAGAATGAAATTTCTAACTTACAACTCCAGCCATTGCAGGCAATCTCCCCCACCCCAGCCTAGCACGTCCTGGGAGAAAATGACTGTTTTATACCAAAACCAGAGAAATCCATTCTTAATAACTTGCATGAGGCATCATGAATTCTGAATTGAGAATGCAGAGGGAATAGGTTTGCCCATGGCACTTGTACTGCACTTGAAACACTAGTTAGCACCTAGTACACAGGCTGAAGTACCAGTCAGGTTGAGATATTTTTCAAGGTACAGGATTATTACCTTCTCTTTACACAAAACTTTCCCTCATTTGGAAAGTGTCCTAGCACATCCTGTTAATGTGCATTTCCTGAGGATTTAACTGTGTTCTAAGGTATAGTCTGTATTGCCCCATTTGAAAAGTCAACCACTTTCTATCTTCTAATCACAGATGATTTTGGCTTTGATCACTGCACTACTATCTAGGAATGTCCTGGAATTCAGAAAACAGAGGCCAGTGCATAGAACTTCCACATAGACAATGGCTTGTTCTCAAAGAAGACAGCTTTTCCCTTCTTCATTTCTATTGATTCTCCCACCCTTGATTTTTCCAAGATCAAGAAACTACGTCTAGAATTCTTGTATTTTATACCTTCGTGATCTATTTGCCAATGTGGTTAACAGTAATCAACCCCAATTTGCCCTCCACCTTTATTTTTACCATTTGAAGTACTTTGTGGTTATTTAGAACTGGATTACCCAATGAATTAAACCAAAGACTCCAGCTTTTTTTCCTTCTAGACTAGTGGACTCCAAATACTGAAGCTGCAAGCTGCCCCCATGTCTGAGTATTCCAGTTTCTGCCAAACCATATGGCACATCTTTATTTAAATGTTAATGATTTTCATGTTCAGTGTGAACTCTTTGAAGTAATGCTGCATTTGTCTTTGATACAAAGTAGCCTGATATAAAATATCTTAATTAAAATAGTTTGATATGAAATAGCTTAATTAAAAGTTAATTCAATAAGTTTTCAGCGTGCTATAACTATAATTCTTCAGCACCAAACTTTCCAATCAGGACATATTTTTAATTGGTAGAAGTGTTGCAGTAGTTTTAGGAAATCTTTTTCAATTAATTTGGAAGCATTGTTCCAGTTAGTAGAATCAATGCCTCCTGCTATTTATCTTCAGGGGAATGTTTTGTTTCTAAGCAAATTAAATCCCAAAGGACAGAAAGCTGTACTTGAGCAGGCTCTCAATATGTTTTCTGTTTGAAATAATTGCAAAAGTGCTGGTTGCTTTTAAAGCATATAATATGGCTTCAACTTCTGTGCAAAAGTCCGTGAAAGACATTTTGGATATACCGTTTCCCAGGGGAAGCAAATCCATTGTTTGAATAGAAATTACATCAAGATTTCCATGCAAAAAGCTAACATACACTGCAGTGCTACTGTTAGTCTGACAGTGCCTTTCTGTTCCTGTCATGGGTTTTGTTTAGCCTCATCAAAGCTGGACTCGACGGAAAGTAAGTGACAGTGTTCTAAACCAACTACCAGCAGGTGGTCACGTCAAGAAAAGTTCTTAACAAGCCCCCCTAGTTACAAGTAGCAGGAGTTAGCACTACATCCCAGGAAGAAGAACATCCTTACAGTCAATTAGCACTTTTGGCAATGTAGCATAAGGGTTGGTATTTCTGGCAGCAACATTATCCACAAAACAACATGCCATCTACTTCTAGTATAGAGCACCTTCTTTACAAGTGACCTAAATGTAGGACTATTCCAAGAGACTGCTTGTTTTTCTTCAAGAAGTGCACCTGTTCTGCAAACTAACAAGCAAGTTTGAAATCCCACCCCACTGGATCCAAATCTCATTTGGTTCCTTGACCTACAAGCACCTTTGTGATATTTCACAAAACATTTATGAATTGACTTTTCACTGAAAAGTATCTACCCTGTTCAACCAGGTCAAGATATTTGTCCAGCATCATCTAGCAACTTAATTATCCTTGATCAAAAAATATTTTACTAATAAAATAACGAATCTCCCAAAATAATATAGGGCCATTTCTTTTCTATAGCACAGTTCTTTTTTCCTTTGGGAATCAAGCCATTCCTTCATTTTCCCCAAACTACATTTCATTACTGTTGGTGTACATTTATGTATGCCTTTTTTCCTCCCAAACCAGAAAAATCAAGGTAAAAGTAGGTTCACATAAAAAAAAAAAACAAAAAAAAACAAGCAGAGCTTTTACAAGTTTATGTTCAGTCTGTAGAATGTTCAATAACACCCAGTGGAAATCGTCAGTCACCTATCTAACCCTTCCTCAAACTTTGCCTATTCATTTTCCTATCCCCAGCCTTCTCCTAATTTCACTACTTTCTTTCTCATACTCTCTTAGCCCTTTACTCACCTCTCAGATCTTGATTCTCTGATCATCTCAAACCACAGTGCACTCAGCAAGTTCTTTCTCCCTGGAGGCTGAACTGTCAGTCCTTACTGAAGTATCTATGACACTGTTATAGATTCAAGTAATAGCAAAGCTGAATTAATAGTAAAAATCCAAGAAAAGAAGACTTAAAAAGTTTGTCTCCTTTCTCTCACGTGTCATGGTGAGATGATAGCAATCCTGTAAGGAGTTCAAGCTGATGCTGTCAAGTGTAAAGCATTTACTGTGTCATGATTATTTACAATGACCTGTCATGCATCTCCTTCAAGAAAAGGTGAAATGAGCTGGTGGAATATAAAACACTGTACAGTGATCAATGAAGAAAACTCAAGAGATTGGTCACTTGTCAGGTAATATTAATTCCTTAGAACTAAAGAAAGGATGGCCATAATAATTCATGAATAATGTATCGGAAGATAAAACATTTGGAACAATAATCAACCAAAAAATGAGTAGCTATTCTGAGCTAATTAATGTCCCCATTTAAGTACTGATTGACAGTCTTGCATTAGCAGGCATTCTCCAACAGATAATCCACAGAGGGCAGTTAAGCAAGAGTAATGTTGCCTCCCATTTCGAAGCTGTGTGGCTTTTCTCATTTGAAAATTTTTATATGCATGAAGCAGATGGATTATCTGATAGGAGTTTATGGATAACTTTAGTGTTTCTATTCATAGTACAGTCAGTAACATATATAAAATTACTGTAAAAGCTTTTTCAGTAGAAGAATGCTACAAGTCCAACACAGCAGGTTCTATCACAACACATACAGTTAACATAGTATTTGTCTTTCGAGGAAGTGATACTTTTCCCCTCTACCTTTTCAAGGTCAACATAGTTTAGTAGATCTATATCCTCTCAACATTGTATCACAGTTGTTGGCTCTTCATGTTTCTTCCCCATAAAAATTAAGATAGCATGCAATCTGGAACCACCACATCCCAAAACATAAAACAACATCCTGAAATCAAGTTCAAAATACCTAACATACCTATCCATGTAAGTTACTCCTCTGGGGAATTCCATTATTCAGAACACACTGGATTAGAATATAATGAGCTATAAGGCAAAATATAAGAACTTTACTTTGTTAGTAGCACGTTAGAAATAATTACTAGATATTATTTCTGTTATTGTTTTACTGGGAAATCATTGCATCATTCATGTATATCACTCAGATGAGATATCTGCCTCTTCCCACTCTGTTTTCTTTCCTCTCCTTGACATCAGAATAGATTTGGTGCAGCACCATAAAGGAACAAGCAACTTGGGCATGTGCTACCCATTCCAAATTATTACTTTCATTTCACTGCTTTGCTAAATGCAAATAGCAAGGACCTGAGGAAATCATTAACAAGGTCTTATTCTGAATTTTAGACGGTAATTGAGCATATATAGACAGCTGATTCATTACTCATTTTTCTAGGAATTAAATAATTCACCATTTGAATGAAGCCATTTGAAATCACTTCACTAGTTAGTTCATGGAATGTTATATTTAATCACTACCCATTCAGCTATGATAGCCAGCTTTCATTAGAAAGGCAGGGAACACGTCCTACCTCACATGATGCAACAAGACTTGGTTCCCACATCGGGTTTAGGACTGTGTATATTTCAGAATGACTGTGGGCTGCAATATGAGAAGTCAATCAAATAGTTCTTCTAATTACCTGTATGAGTAGTACAGACACTAGAAACACCTGCACGTGGTCAAGAGCTGAGGGTCACAACTGTTTAGAGAAGACTTTTTTTTTCTTTACCTCCCAAGGCCTTCTGAGAGCAATCTGCCTATTTCTTAATGTTGCATGTTAAATGCATACGGCTTTTGGATTTTGGACCCAATGTGACAAGTATAGAGAGCACCAATTCTGACTAGATGGAAAGCCATGTCCTCAGCCTGCCCCTGTAAGAGTAAAGTCTTGCTGTGTGTGCTCAATGAACGGGAAAAAACTCATTGAATAGGAAGGAACCGTGTGGTCCTGACAACCCCCAGCATTTCTCAGAACATTGTCACTGAAATTTTGAAATAATTCCTGCATAGTTAGATCCCTACGGCTTTTTTTTTCTGTGAATACAGGTTTTAAAACCATGAGCTAATAGCAGTTAGGGATGGAAAAAGCTTGGATAATCACGTTTATAAAGAGATAAGGATATAATATCTTACAAAATTTATACTCTGAATTATATGTTCAATTCACTAATAGCATTCTCCCTAGTAAGATCCTAATTTTTTCAAACATCATCTAAGATACACTTTCTTTTTGGGAAGAATACCAAGAATGAAGTTTCAGAAAACAGTATGTAAAAATAGCTTACTGTGTGCTGTGTAAGTAATGTCACCTAATACAAAGTTAACCGTTTCCTGGTTTTAATCTGAATTTACTTCAGATGTGACTAGATGGAAAGTCAATTTATTTTAATGGACATGATGACTCATTTATGGCTCAGCTGGATTTGAAAGCTGTCTGTGGTTTTTATTTTCTTCTGATTATGTTTGGAAGGGTAAGTCAGTCAAGCACACTGAGGAAAGTATTGATCCCTTGGGCAGATTACGTTCCAGTGGGCTGAATAACTTCAGGAGAAAAAGAAACCCCTAACACCAAGGTTTTTTTAGAGTCTCTCAAACCTGGCCATTCTCTAATCCAAGTACACAAGAAATTTTTATCTAAACTGCCATGCTAGGTGCTGCGGAACCATATTTTTTAATTCCATTTTACTGATTTGAGGGGTTTGTTTGTTTTTTCTTTAATCCATAAAGTGTCTTCCTAGACAGAAGACACTTGGCAGGCATTAAAAAGAAAGGGTATGGTGATGCAGGAGGTGGGGATACCAGATACCATTTGTAACTGTTTATTTTGGTTTTGTGTGGTTTTTTTCCTGTGTAGAACTATGGTTAAAAGAAATGTGGAAATAATTAATCATTAAAGATTAATACTGTGGAAAATTACGCTATAAGATAGAATTGCATTATTTATAGAAAAATACATTAACTTTCAAACTTCAGTCTGATGATTACTTTACTTATGGATTTGGAAATTTAAATTGCACTCCAGTTTGGCTCCTACGCTGTCATTTACTGTCAGCATTACAATCCAAAAGATATATAGCAACAACAGCAAGAATTAGATGAGCACAACACAAACATGCAGCAATGAAAGATATTGGTAAGAAACTATAAAAAAACTCCACCTGTAACATTTTTTAAGTTGCACAGTATCTGCCACATTGGCTCTAGCTGTGATAGATGCTGTTTATTACAGATGGTAATAATAAGGAAGTGAATTAACTATATTTCACATTACTGATCTTTCTTTCGCAGAGAGATTCATTTTGCACAACCTGAGCACTGTTTGTCACACAGTTATCACACAGACACATTTTATTAAAAAAGGAAACTAAAAACGCATGCGATTATTCCTGGCAATAGCCACAGAATCTAATTGTTCTAAGACAAAACATTGCAGATACCTAGCATCCCATTACTTACAAATTTAGATCTCAGGCTAATGTCAACGTGGTTTTCTAAATTAAAATTCTTCCTTATATTCTTACAATTTAATGGTAAAGAACACTTTCCTGGCAAACTACAGGGTGGTAGCCAACATTCTTCTTTTCTTTGACTCTAGGGAGTCATTCAGCTTAACAGAAAAATCCCTCAACTCTACATTAGGATCCTACGAGATTTCAGTAATAGGCTGTCAACATTTTCAGTTTCAGCAATTACCCAAGAGATGAATTCTTGATGAATTAACCAGGCTGCTAATTTACTGGAATTGTCTCATTGTCCATATGTTTAGTACTTCCTGTAAATGAAGAAATTTTTCTTTTTACTTTTTCCCCTTCCCTTGACAAGTGTTAATCAAATTGCAAACAGATTTAATTTTATTTAACTTTAGTCGTGCTTGAGGAGATCTTGTTTTACTGAAATAATTGTCCACACAAAACTGACTTTTCTGGGACATCTTCAATACTTTTTGGTGAAAACACCAAGGTATATTCCACAAAAGCAAAGCACAATACATCCTCTTTGTTTCCATTTACATGACTCCTATAATAGAGCAAAATAAAGTCTTCATTTAGCTCAGTTATATTTCCCTAAGTATGTTATCAGTATAAGGCACCATCTTCATAGAAGGGCTTGAACTGACAGATTTCATTGGCTAAAACCTTTTGCACCCAGAGCATCAGGGTCTTGCATGAGGAGTACAGAGTTCATTCCCTGTGGGACAATCATCTCTTTTAAGACGACAGAGCTACTCCTTCAGCCACAGCCTGTTAGATCACAGCCCAGCACCCTCTGTGATGATCTGCATCATTCAGAAGATCAGAGGAAAAGGAAGAACCTCTTCTGACTGATATTTTCATCGGGAGGCACTTTCCCCAGTAAGTTTTAAGCACTGAGCAGATTCCTAAATGGTCATAAATAATTAATGAAAAAAGGGGTGCTTTTCCACATATTTGAGAAATATTTTCTTCTGGCTTGTTTTATGCATTTTCATGCTGAACAGTAAAAGCAAACTATAAGTGTTCTTAAAATGAATATTATAAAGACTGATTTCTGCTTAGCTCAGCTACCAAGGCAGTGAGACAGATACATCTTTCTAATTGTTTTTCTTCTTCTTCTTTTTTTTTTTTTTTAAATGGAATCATTTAGAGACATTGTGTATTGGTTAGTAATGTTCCTTTTGTAAACTGTCAGAGTTTCCAAAGCGCTCTGTGGATTTCAGGAGCATCAGCTGTGCTCATTTTCACTTACTGGGATACGTATGAAGCTCACAGTTTTACAACAGTTCTGATACTCTGCACTGAATTGTCACACAGCCGTAAAAAATGACTACGATTCATGTCTTGAACTGCATTTTGCTACGCTTTCCATAAGGCAATACTGGCAGTGAATTTTATATATAGAATGTATTTTCCTGTTGTCGTGCATTAACAAGCCATACATAGCAAACACCCAAATGCCCAAAGCTCAATGTCTAAGTATGAAACAACAGTGATTTTTTTTCCCTCTAATTCTAGTTGAAATAGAACCAATATTTAACATTTTTCTACTCCTGGAATGAAAAGGGCAACCCTTTGACCATTATAATATCTGCAGTTATAAAGCCATTAAGGGTGTCCAAGAAATAAGGGAACTAAGTATCCTGATACACTTTCTGAAGTGCTTCATGAGGGAAAGATCTACTATTATCCATCTATCACTAGAAATTCTTAAAAATACAATAAAAAATGATCCAGTAAAACTGTCAGTAACTTTACAGAAGTGCTATGCACTAGAATATTTGAAAGAAATATTTTATTTTTTTTTACTTTGAACCAAAGATCAGGAAATTTGAAGGAAAGCATATTTGATTTTCTATTAGAGTGAAAAAGCTAATGATATTAACTTAGGAAGAAGCTGTTCTGTACACTGTACCTTGCTGCAATTCATAATTGCCAGTACAAATCTGTTTTTTACATCTTCACTGCAATAAAAAATTTACTGCCATTAAGAATGTAATTTCTGTATTACACACAAAATCATCAGTTCTAATTGTTGTGTAGCTGTCTGGGAAATAGAGGCTGTTAATATTCATGTTGGATTATAAGCTTTTTATAGAGCCTAAACAATTTATTGTAATGAATGTTTCAATAGGTATGTGATATTGGTTTTCAGAGGTATTAAATTATTCAAATTCATTGGAGTCAATACGACCTTAATTTATTATATTGCATTATTATAATGTAATTGCTTTCTCCATATTTGGTATACATCTTGATTGCTGAGTAACTTCTGTGAGTTTCCCACAGTGCAGGGCACTCAGCTCAGGCAGTAAAGGCAAGTGTTAATGTAGTATTTTAGACAGTGTAGATGTCGGTGAATGGTGGATGAGGACTAAAAACGGAGTAAGACTTCATTTCTGCCTTAGAACAGCGTAGAGCTGTTTCTCTCTCTTCCACCTTGTCTTTTTCCACAGTAGGACCTGAGTTTAGGCCCAAGTACAACTTTTCTTCACTTGGGGTTATGGCGACATGCTGGACAATATTTCACAATATTTCTATAAACCAGAAGGACCACAGCTGACCCTCGAGTGAAAGAAACCTCCCATCCTATCATTTGTTAGAAATCTGATAACATGACTTACTCTGAACTGAATCTAAATGAAATGGTTTAGGGGCTGGATAATCAGACTCATCCCCTGTGGTGTGTTTGAACTTGGTCTTATAGCAGTGCCACGTCACATAATCAGGACAAAACTGTCAGAATTGAATAGACTTACACCATCTTTCTCTGGGTCATTTATCAGACCAGACATCGTATTATTCTGCAAACAAATGCTATTCTGATCCCATTAAGTCTGCTGTAATAACCCAAATCATTGAAGCTATGGAACCAAAATATCAGGCTTTTTGTACCACACACATTTTCTGAAAGTTCATTAAAAAAAACCAACAAAAAACCCCCAAAAAACCAAACTTACACCCATGTGGTCATACTTTAGATTTACAAAAATCAAGTCAAACAGTTAAACTCATATTTTTCATTGAAGACAACAGAGCTGTTCTGTTTCATCATTAAGATTATCCTGTCATGGTCATATGAACATATTTTGCTACATCCCTTGTCTTCTGTCACTTTGCTGTTACTTTACAAGTTTGCTACCAGTTATGCCAGAAATCACACAAAAGGGAACATACTCATAAACACAAGAGCCTCCTCTCCACCCCCTCCTGAAAAAAAAAAACAAAAAAAACCCACCCCCACTCCCCACCCCAAAAAAAACCAAAACAAAAACCAGAAAACCACATAAAAAAACCCCACCCAAGTAGGAAATATACGGTAATTTTACAATCATTCATCTGTTGCCATTTTGTATAACTTAAAGCTGAGGACTCCAGTTAAGAAATTGTGTTTGTCTCTGCTTGCCCTGTATAAGGACATTATTCAGTGCACAGGGCTTGTAGCTCCAAGTTACAAAAATACTCCTTCCTTGACCTTGGACTGTGATTTTAAAACCTATAACTCAAAATGACGTGTGTGGACAAATGTGACTGTTTCAAAGCCAGACTGCAGACTCTGTTTCCCCAAAGGGATTACTTTGTCATTTATGCCTTCTAATGTTGTCTAATTGAAAGAATGCTGCTTTTTTTCAAAGTACCTTCAGTTCCTGCACATAGTTTTATAAATGTCTTTTATTAGTTCTTAAATTCCATTTTTACTGTGGGTCTGCTTTAGGGACTTTGTTCATTATCTAATTTGCCTGAAATTTTAACCCCTGGGTTATTGGCAGGAAACCGATTGCCCTTTCCTTCTTTTTTCTGTTAACGGCATAGTTAGAACTGAAGGAATAAAAGGTCATCATGAAATGAAATTACATAGAGGTCAACTGTAGTGATTGTTTTTTCTTCACAAGGTATTTGTTCCAAGTTAACTTTTATTAAACCAGAAGGTGATCTGAAGGCACTAGTACACCTTGCCCATGTTTTTTTTGGCTACTCAAAACACTATTGATTCTTTTGCTATTTTCAATCATTCATTTAAGGAAACAACTCGTAATAAAAGTTTTCAGACATTAATAATTTTTCTAGTATTAAAAAGCTTGAGTAAACCACTCCAAAAGCAAAATTAATATCCCATGACTCCAGCAATGAACATCACTAGTTATTTGTTAAAGCAAACAGTTCACAAATAAAGAGGAAAATATATTTGTAAAAAATAACCTTAAAAGAATGAGAGTACTGTGAGGAAACCGAAAGGGCCTACATACTTAAGACTTGTGAAGAGAAAATGCTACGAAGTATCTGACAAGTTCTAATTTAATGGCATTTAAAGTTATCATTTATCTGATAATGGGTCAGTTTGGCAACTGAAGAAGTACCTAAATTTACATTCCACCCCTTTCCTCTTAGAATGTGGTTGCTGATAAAATAGCACTTGCTCTTCTAAGCAAAACACATCTGACAAAGATGATTCGCTGAAATCACCTGAGATGTGTTGACTCCAATTTAGTCTTCAATGTGTGCCTGGACCACACTTGGGGACAGAGAAATGCTACAAGAAGGAAAGGATTCAAATGTGTTTACTCCTGTTTTTACATGCAGGATGTTCCCTATGGAAGGATGGTTCTACCATGGACAGCTGCTCCAAGTTTTAAGACATTACAAGTGCCAGATTTTCCCCCCTCAGGGTCTATAAGTAATTATGAGGGTTCTTTTTGCATAAACAGAACAAAAACCCTCATGTTTAAAAATAGTTCTGCTCATGTTTATAAAAAATTCTACTACAATACAAAAATTACTCTATTTAACATTTAACACTTCAACACAGAACAGCAGACATCCACTGAAGGTTGGTTTATGATCTGAAAGAAATAATTACTTTCAATTACCCAATATACAACTGAATTCAACAAGGCACTGTATGGTGTCAATGAATGCACATTATTCAAAGCAAGTGTGAGCCTTTCTTTTTTTAAAAAAAAAAAAAAGAAAGAAAGAAAAAAAAAAAGGTACTTGCACTTGTTTTTCCACGTGAAACATAGTACTGAAAGCTGATTCAAAGCCTTTACAATACAGTGAAACAGTTCCCTCTGAGTTCAGTGGACCTCAAGTGAGGCCTCTGGGGAAAGAAATGGAAGGTGGATGAGGTCTAGGAAGGATAGTTTTGATTAAAAATGAAATCTTCAAGAGGATATTAAAACAAAAAGAATTGAGCACATTTACATCTATTTTGACACTCGTTCACATGAACTGCAGTAAACTACACTGTCAGAAATTAAATGAATAATGGCAAGAGATTCCAAACCAGAATGGTTTAAAAGGACCTAGTTAAGAAATATCATTGAGGCACCTCCTGTGACGAACACCTGGGAGAGGCTCTGCACAGAGCACTTCCGAATACTCGAGTTTGGAAACATTGCTTTTGTGCTGATTGACAAACCTGGGTCTGGGGGAGCAGGTGTGAAATTGCTACGGTTTGAGATTTCCGGCTGGCTTTTCTTAAACAAATAACATAAAGCTTCACGGAAAATTAATGTGAATTCAGTTTCAGGAGCACCAGTCTGCCCAGTGATGTCGAAAGAAGGGATATAGTAAGGCCACATAAACATCAATTTTATTTTGCCATTCTCTTTTTGCTGCAAGGACTAAGCACAGCAGAAGGTGAGACTAACAGGACGTATAAGAATGCCAAAACTATTAGCTGTGAGTACTGCCCTATTCTTTGATTTCCTTCTTGAGCACGTGGGGTCTGATAATACTGAGCAAAAACTGCATGTTTAGGTTTCAAGGCTTTTAACATCTTGATAATTGAACATAATTAATAGCCAAGTACAAAATATACTGAGTTTAAAGGAACCACACTGCAGGAAGCCAGTATTGCTGGAGAAGGAGGAGACAGTCAAAAGACAAATGCAAGCTTATCTTAACAGCAAGTACTTAAGACAGTTTTCTTCTAACAGTTGCCTTTTTTTTTTTGATTTCACAAGTGTTTGAGAAGAAAAGATTAATTGCATTTATTTTACTGTGAAAGCATTGAAACATATGACCAAGTATGATATAAACGTTCTTCATTCCTACATTAGAACGCCTGTTTTCTGAACAGATGCAAATACAGAAAGCTTGGACTAGACAGCTATTGCATGAATTCTCAATACTACCTATAAAATCAACACTAACAACTTTTAATTGCCTGTTTTCTCATATGAATCCATTTCACTAACTGAGCAGATGTGCAACAAGGGGATTGGGATTGAATTTCTGCCCTGGGCCACACAGCTCTTTCACAATGCTGAGTTAGTCACTTTCAGCCTATGTATTCAAAAATAAGGGGCTACAAAGCAAATAAAATGCTGCAACTACTTACCTGTAGGAAATGTCTTCCACTTCTCTAGATCAAAAGGACGTCTGTATAAGTTCTCTAGCATTTCTGAGCTTTCAGTACACAACTGCTAGGTTCTGGAGTCTCTCTAAAGACATACCTCTCCAGGAGCATCAGGAGCGAGGCAGCTCCGTGCAGGAAGATGAGCAGGAGCCAGAGGTGAGTGCAGCACTAGCTGGCACCATCCCACAGAGCAGGAGCACAGAGAACAGGCCACATGATCTACACAAGAGACAGAGAAGGACATATTTAAGAGAGAGACCAGGGACGCAGAATTAAGCTCAAATAGAAAGGAAGGGAATGGAAGTGGGAGCCAGGGGCAGGTGAAGCTGCTCAGGACATTTAAAGCCCACTGCTGCCCTTGGGGACAAGACAATAGCCAGGTGCACGTGTTTCAGAAGTGAAATTAATTAAATAGCTGCAATCTAGTCCAATTTGCTCTTTACCAACATAAAAGAAAGCTGGCCCAGTTGCCAGGCTGTCCAGAAGACAGCCAGTAATGAGATGACAAAAGCTTGGCTGGACTGAAGTGAGCTCTGTTGGCAGACACGTAGGGAAAAGCTTGTAGAGCACCTGCTCCCATCATGCCTGGCTCTAGCTGCCACATCCAGATTCACCAAATGTTTTACATACAGTAGTTTTTCTCTTGAAAGGAATGAAACAATCACATAAAATATTTCCAAGATGTGATCTTTCTTTTAAATATTTAAAAGCTGCAGAACAACTCATCAAAAAAATCAAGAAAATGAAACACAACTACCAAGATACTATTAACATTTAGAATAACTGAAAAGTAACAGAAAAATGTATTCAAGAGACATAAATTCTCCTGACACAGTCTACCATGTAGCAGCTTAAAAAATTCTAGAGAAGCTGTGAAGAAGACTTAACCAAGAATTCTTTGAATTAATAGCATTTCGTAGTCTCTCTAGATCCATGCACAGCATATTCTGCTCCCCAAAACTTGGTCGAAAAACTGGCATGGGTAACTTTAACTCAAGTTTCATTGACTGCTGAAAATCTTGACTCTTTGTCTGTGAGTGTCTAATTTACATCACTACCTTCCCCCCTTTACTCTAACTACTATTAGCACATTATGGTTTTTCTTAATCATCTTAATATGTTCCATTTTCAATTTTTTTCAACATTCCTCTTCCCTCTTGTGGTTCTCTCAGAAGCCAAAGATTCCAATTAGTCTCTCTCTTTTCATGTTGTAAAATTGAAAATGGGACAGAGCTAAAGATGCCTTAGAGAGTAAAAAAAGCAAAAAGTAAAAATGCTTTTAGGTGTGAATCTGACTATACTGAAGAGGCAACTTTGCTGTGGGCATATGTTCAAAAAGTTTGCTGGGTTTCAAGAAATATCTTCCATCTCACTGCACACAAGAGCATTTTGATAAGACTGTGCTGTCAAACACACCATAGGGACAAAAATACATGGAAAACACACTACATCTCTCCAATTCTGCCTCTATCTACCAGTATTCAATATAGATCTTGTGCAGTCAAAGTACTATGGTTTATGGAAAAATCAAATCATTTTTCAATGTGAAAATGCAGAAGCAAATGGAATTTTAAAACCCTTTTTGCTGCGGTAATCACTCTAATTATTCGTCCCCATTAAAATTTATCACTGAAAAACTTAAGAGCAGTTTTTTTATAAGCTACTCATATTCTATTGTCTGTCCTTTCCATTGCTCACGATGAATTATCCCCAGCTCAACTTTCGGGTCCACAAGAGGCGATATACTTGGCAGAATAATATTACCATTAATTACTGTAATTAATGCAAATTGTGCAAAACCAGTAAAACTCAATTACCAAAGAAATAATAACCTTTAAACTGAAAACACGACAGGAAAAGCACAAGTTCAGCTTGTAATGGCTTGGTTGGGGCAGAAGGAATGCTGAGCAGTGTTTAGAGTTTGGTTCTATGTGCTAAAGTAGCTAATAATAAGCTGCATAAATTTATAGAACGTTAATGTGGAACATAACGTAAGAAACGGTATTACATGAAGCTGTTTATATATACAAATTTTCTCTTAAGACATTTGTTTTGTAGGATTTGATACCACTATTTAAACCAGTTGTTTCAAAAAGCAGTGCACAGAGGGTTTCTCACAGAGGAAAACAGGGTAGTTGGATTGTCATTTTGATGGAAAAACCACATTTTTCCCTGTTTTAAATCAACAGAGTAGACAATTCTTATAAAATTACTGGAGTTGCATGGGCCTTAGCTCCACACATATCATGCCCAATATGTAAGTATTTTGAGGGGTTTTGGTGTGGAAATATGCTTGCAATTCCAACCTAAATTCATTGCAACCTTTTATCTCAGTTAAGGGGCCAGGAGTTTGGTTTTTTTAGTACCTGTATTATTTGTAATACAAATACTATAATAAAGACATAAGAATTGAAAATTCAAATCAAAAAATCAAAATTAATGAAAATCACCTGGTCCTACTGAAGTAAAAGAATTTGGAAGTTTATGTCAAAGAATCAGAATTTCACTAGCTCTTGTATTCAGATCCAAGATGAGGATTTCTAGCTTCATGGCTTTCATTTCAATGCTACCCCTCCATCTTAGTCCTTATTTCTCTACATTTATAAGTTGGCTGAATAATAGGGAGGACTGTACTAGGTTCTATTAGTTAACCGAATAATTTAGGATATTTGAAAATTCAGCTCTTGAAGACAAACCATAGTTTTACTTCTGAACTACCATCTATGAAATAACCAGCTCCGGAGAAAGGTATTCTGAGTTTCAAGCAGTGCACGATCTTGAGCGTGCAGGTTTGTGCAAATGTTACATATCTAATGTAACTGTGGAAGGTCTCATGCATTTCTTTTATGAATCCTCCAGAGCTCTTCAATTCAATTATGTTGTTCAGCAACCTGCCTCAAATATGAATTATGTGTGGTATTAGAAAAGGAAGCAATTCACATGTTTTGCTTAACTTTGCTCTGCTGAGATAGCTTTCTTTGTGATAAAGAACAGCAGAAATGCTTCACACTAAACTTTGTAGATTTACCTTTTGAAATTAAGACTTGCCCCGGTGTCAGATACCTTAAATGAGTATATTGTGTCAAATGTGTGAAGTAAAAGGCATTTCTTTGGGGAGGATACCATTTAAATTCAAGTTGCAACCTACTGTATGCCATGTAATAATCCAGGAGCAACCTGTTGTAGCAGGTGTCCCTGTCTGTGGCTGGGAGGTTGGAATGAGATGGTCTTAAAGGTTCCCTCCAAACAAAACTGTTCTATGATTCTTTGATAATACAGGTGTTTTCCCCTGTAATTCAGAAGATAATGGTTCATACCAGTTGAAAATACAACTGCTGTTTAACTAAGAGCAAAAGCTGTTGTTTTCAAGGATGTGTTAAATGGTGACAGACACGGTAAAATACCAGATAGCCTAAAAAACTGACAGCTTTGAATATTGCAAAATTCTCTGGAGAGTCACCTAAGACCAGCTAGTATAATGTTGCTGGTAAAATCCACCTACTACCTAATGAGTATAAATGTTTAAGTAATGTATATTTTAAAATAAACTATGGCACAGATATAAATAAGAGCTGCACATAGCAACATGCTGCTTCTATTTGAAGATCCTATGGAAAAATATTTCATTAATTTTTTTTTACTCAGAGAACTTTAGTTTTGTCAATCAAATTTGTTTCACAAACAACAATTCTGTGTTTTACCCTGTCAGCTATATGGTTCACCGTATGGTGAATGTTACCTATAACCTGGCAATAAATACTTCCTTGATTTACTCCTCTCAGGTCCAAAACTTGCAGATGTTCACGTCTGCATAGCCCCCTGTGCAGATTATGAAGCTTATAGCTTTTGCAGGATCAACATCTAAGTAACTCTGCTTTCATCATTTAGTAATAACATTTCGGTTAACATTTTTACTGTAGACATGTTCTTCCCTGAAGCCGCTCTGAATTATCAACAACCACAATGTCAGTTTATTTCGTTGTGGTATGTTTCAAAAGGTAGCACTATTCAATGCAAATCAGGCTATTTTCTTTAACATCTGATGTTTCTGTTTCTAGAAGAGATAGCTGCCAGCATTTCTTTAATAAAAGATCAGCAATTTGGGAACAAATTTTCCTGCTTAAGCAATCTCTGATTGATTCATTCCAGAGACCAACTCACCCCTGAAAACAGGGAATTTTGCATTGATCTGTACATTGTTTTGAGACCTTTGTTTTACTGACAGTAAGTGAAAACAGTACACAATATGCTTAGGCTGTACCCTGAGGGACAAAGGTGCTCCATCCTTCTTTGAAAAGAACACCTCAGGAAAAGCTGCTGCTACCGGTCCTTCAGCTTTTCACAGCTCCTTGATGTGTCTGTGAAGTTAGAGCTGGTATGACTGGGCTGAAGAATGAAAATTAAAGCCCTCTGTAGAAATTTGGGCCTCTGATTTTATGAATTTCTCATTAACCTGAAAGACTGTTAGATTTTAGAGACCCATGGTCTGAACTATTTCATTCCAGTTTCTTGGCATTACACAGATTGTGTGGTATCTGTCTTTGTCAGACACCTTTATTCCTATTTCTAGAAGGAAAACATACCTATTTGGCCATTCTTTGCCAAATAGTCTTTACTTAAGTGGATTAGGTTGTTCTTACTTTTATTTCTCTTCAATTGTCATTCTTTGGCAGTGCAGACAAAGCCTGAATGAGCAACCCAATAGCACCACGGAGATGTTGTTTGGGACTAGGCTAGAGCTCTACATATTTCATTTCTGACACCGTCTACATTTATTGTCTTAACAAAATATTATTTCCTCGTCTTTGCTCCCATAACTCAGAGTGAATTATAGAGAGGATTTAATGCACTCTGCGTCCCACTATCATCATTAAAACTACCTATTCTAAATGGACTGAGAGCGAAATCAGTGACAAATACCCTTACTAATACACACATTTATTGGCACACTTCACCAATTTAACTGCAGGTATATTTTGATCATTGCAGAACAACAAAAATGCAGAGTAGCTGCATTCAAGGAAGTTAACACACACATAACACCAATCATTGCTTTAAAATTACTTGTTTGCAACCTTTGATGATTAGAGTAGCCTGTATACCGGGCTATAACCCTGTGTCCTTCATGCCATATTCCTAACAGCCAACTTTGGCACATTTTAATTACATAGGATATACACAAGTATCATGGCTACCTGTTAAGATCTAAGCCTTTAATCTACCTTCTGAAATACGATGTGATTCATCAGAACTAGATCTGCTGAAACGGTAACAGAAACCTCCAGTATTTTCCAAGCATTTTATTTTCATTTTACTGAAATGAAGTCCAGCATGTAATGATCTAATGTGAATACAGACTGACTAAAGCCAATCTAGCAAAAATGTAGCTCAATTTGGAAGAGGCAAACAAAACAGAAGAGCTAAATAGCAATACTCTTCTGTTCCTGGTAAAGCAGCTTGGCTTTTAAGGGTTCTTACAATTAGGGAAAATTTAGACACCTACTTTGCAGGTCTCATATTCTGCAAACACTCACCTGAAAATGCAAGAAAGTTTTCTTATTTTTCACCTGCTGTGGGTCTGACTCTCTGTATGTGTCATGTACACACTGAATTAGGAGTATATTATTAGTATTACTACAGTGCATCAAAAATGCATCAACAAACGGAATGAAACACAAACACTTCCCAGTCTCTTCACTCCTGCACTGACAGAGCAGGGGAAAAGCCATAATGGGGATGGATTCCTATTGGAGCCAAATTCAAGATGAGTCAAAGCCACTGTAAATTTGAACAGAACTATCCATCAAGTTTACTCTTTTTTTTCCAACCATTTTTCAATATTTAATGTAAAGAGCAAATGTTTAACTGACATGGTGCCGTGCTGCCGTTCACCAGTCCTGAGTCTGCAAAAAACGCTCCCGGTAAACAAAATGCATCATTAAGGGCCTGGCAGCTGTTTGGCCTCCCAATATCTCTTTGCTTCTTTTGTCTCTTCATATAGACTGTGCACATTCACTACTGCATTGTAACATTAACCTCTTCAACTGAAGGAGGGTGTTCATAAAAGTAGGATTAAAAAAAAAAAAAAACAAAACACAAAATCAAACTCAAGAGAAAACAAAAGTGTTTCAGTATCAAGCCATACTAAAAAAAGTAAAAAAAACACCAAAATTGCCTCCAGGTAATTGCTCTCCTTGAAGAACAGTACACATTCCTTCCAAAACGATATTTAATTAAAAGTAGCCGTATCTTTTAGACAAATAAGAAGTGTGTAACTACTCGTGTCTTGGAAGCTAATTTTCTGTTAGTTAAAACCAGCTGAAGATATTACTTTTTCTGTGCATGAAGTATCCTAAGCTGAGCCTCATCGATTTTGCATTTCCCTTGCTGTTTTATATGAAAATAGGCAAGATGCTGTAAAGCAGTGTATTTAAAACCAAAGACTAAAACAACGGTCTGAGAGCTCATCCAGTAAAAATCACTTTCATCCTCCCCTCTTAAAACAAAAATATTTAATAAAGTCACCCGCAGCTTCAGAGAATCTGTAGTAGCCTACTACTACACCACAGTCAGGTTGTCATAGAAACGAGAAGAGGTTCAGGATCATTTGGCATTTTAGGAAGACAATTTAAAGCTATTTTAGATAGAGAAAAAAATGTGAACTCTAAGCTACTTTTGCAGTTTTCCAATTAAAGGAGTCAATGCCAGAAACCCACACAGCTATTTCTCCTTTGTCTCTGGAAGTACAGTAATAACTAGAGATGAGCAGACATCGTTATCCACTGATGCTACTCTTGACTGTGACTTAAATTCAGCTGTATAACATACATAACACAATAAAAGAATGCCTGGTTACATACAAAATTGGTTAGAGGTGTCAATCTGCAATACAATTTGGTGCTAAGAAGCATGAAAACCCCAAAAAAGTTAGTAGAGGACATATAAGATGTTTTAAGTGTAAGAATAAAATGCTGTACACACATTCTTGTGTGAGGGTTTTACACATCACCTTGACTTTATTATGAAAGACTTGGTAAACTCTAAAAAGATCTATCTATTAAATTATTCTATAGCTAGATTAGATTTTGTAAAATTGGAAGATTATGTCCAAAGAGCAAGAAAAAAAGGAAATTAAAATAAAAAAATGTTCAAGTCTACTGAAGTATCTGCTACTAAAAACAGAAGAACTGTTGATGATATGACAGAACATTAATAGTTTAACACAGAGTAAGGGACTACTATTTCTTGGCCGATTCTAAATCACAGAACAAATGAAAACCAACAATTCTTGTGAGAAAATAAAAGGCGTGCGTGTGCACACAGACTTTCAGGAATTTGTGTGGGGAAGAACAGAAACAAAATGAAATAAGAAATGTTTATATTTCCTCATATACCTAAGTGCACCTTAAAAAAGACACTTGTATTATAAATGAGACCATATCCCTGTAAGTAAATATCTGCATGTAAGTCCATTTAAGAGACAAAAGGGAGTATGAGCCACACCCTGAGCAGTATATCCTCCAGAGGCAACCAGAGTCTCAAGATCTACAAACTGATAATGGAATAACAGTATCAATATCTGTTGGATGTCTCTGATTTCCTACAAACAAACTGGATTACTGTGAAGAATTATTTATGAAGATAAAAAGACTGCTATAGATTTTTAACCTCAGAGAGAGGTTAAATCCAATAGATATTTTAAATTTGATCTCTGAACCAAAAATCTAGTTACAATAAACAGAATCTTTCTCTTCCTGTTATGAATTAAATTACCTACATTATGAAAAGTCTTAATACTGTAGCAAAGTATTTTTTTATAATCCATCTCAGTGAATGTTCACAAGAGCAGAAAGAATGAAATACTGCAGAAAGAGGCAATCAAAGACCCAAATGAAAAGATTTGATTTTTTCCTTGTAAGGAGAAAAACCTCTTTACTATTGCCCAAGCAGCTGCAGAATCAGGGAACAACCTAAAATAATAGTAAAATAGCAGAAGTGTAAATCTGGAAAAAATCAACAAATAATCAAAGCCAGAAAGTTGATTAAAGGATAAGGAAATGGCTTTATATTGGTTTATATATTAAAAATTGCAAAAGAAGGCAAATTAACTGTGCTTAAAAAGGCATTTTTTCTTCCGCCTTTTCATAGCATGCCCACAGTCACACTGGATCAGAATAATGCTGTGCAATGTTTGCAACATTACTTCACAATGTACTTTTTCTTGAACAACACAGTAGCTAATGTGTTGTTTACAAAACGAAAAATATCACTTCTGCCAACTATTCTTAGTGTGTGCAGTGTAAGGACACAAATTGTCCACAGAGCATTTCCAGACTCTCAGCAAATCATTTAACCTCTTTTCCTTGCACTGAGGGCTTTATCTGCAATATCAGCTCTTCTTAATTTTGAAATTAACTTGTTTAGTAAGTTCATATTTACTGCAGGAAAACAATGTCATCTGTGTGGAAGAATGAGCTTATTCTCAAATTTTCTTGTACTTGTTATCTCTACTTGAACTGGAAAAGGCAAGGTAACATCAGGACTGCATCTAGCATGTGTCAATTTTTATTATAAACTCCTGAAATTGCTGCTGCTTTATCCCTTTCCTACCTTTCTCTTCACTGCTGTAAATATATCCTTGTGATTTTCTAGTTAGAAATGCGCCACATGATTTATTTTATTGAATGAATTGAATCTCTGAAAGCCCCAGGATATGCAGAAGATCAAACAGCAGATATAAGGGTGGGGGAGATGACTGAGGAACTCTGTCAAGTCTGTGCATTCGAGAACCCAAATCAGTCTCCTCTATCAACTTCTTTTGCAGTTTTTCACACATGGGGCAACAACTTATTATTTCTCAGGTTTTTACCTTTGCTCATTTTGTTACGTTCATATCTGTTAGATGTAAACCTGTACTGGAGCTTTTCGATCACTTCTAGTTATACTGGTCCCCCTTGCACTGTTCTACCTGTGCAGGTGGAACCTACATGGGATCTTTCTTTGTATTGTTAATTTTTGCGTCTTTACTATGATCTCATTCACTAACGTATTGCAGTATAATAATAACATCACTACGTTTTTATACAAACAATGAAAAGACTATTCCAAAGATTACATTTGGAACCAATGTTTCTGAGCTCTAAGCTAATCTTCTTTCTGAATTCTTATTTCAAAGGTCATCTCCAAAAAACCTGTTTGCAATGACTCCACCGCCTTTCATTTTTCCATTACACTGGTTTCACTCCTTATAGAAATACAAGAACGTCGATTTCATTCTTCTGAGTTCATATGTCAAATGACATTCTTATCACACCCATAGAGAAAATGTAGAATGCACTCAAGAGCCACTTCTGTTGTTGCTAATTTGACCATGTATTAAAGGTCTTGAAGAGTATCAAAGGAACCTCAATCCCGTTAAAGAAGTCTTTTCTACTACAGTTTTCATTTCTTGGTTTTGACTGACATACCTGCAGCTAGAGCTTGCCTGTTAATTTGTGGAGATATTTACTCTGCAAGTATGACATGATAATAAATGCTGAGATGGGAGTGGAAATCCAATGATTTTACCTTATGTATTCAGGATATGTGAAGCATTTCCACATCTAAGAGAACTTCAAAAGCTACACAAACCTCTGTAGATGACAATCTAAGCAAGGGCCTTTATGATTAGCACAACAGCATACTATATAATATTCTATTTAAGGGAGGGAGGATAATTTTCAAATTTTCAAGTGGACTGTGCCTGGTAGGAAAGGTAGAGAAATATAAGGGGGGACCCCCCCTCGCCCCCAACACAAATTAAAATACCCTAAAAGAAAAACGAATAAAAGAATAGGGCAGAAAAACAGATTCTTCAGAAATTTCACACTTTGCATAGCATATAGACCCCTAAAGCTCTGAAATTCCAGCTCTCCTACAGGACAGGTTATTAAAGTATCAGCAGTTGTTTTTCTTTTCATTCTACCTCATTATATCTCACCAAAGAGTTGGAGCTGCAAACAAGCATGAAGTAAAATCTTTGTACTCCCTATTACCATATTGCTTGCCAGTTCTTCAAAGCACCAAAGGCAACCAGGAGTTTCATTGTCACCCTAATAAATATGTTCACCTCCCTCCAATTTCAAGCTACTCACTGAAATGAATCATGCACCTCAGAGAACGTTTTTTGTTTCAAGAACAGCTAATGATACCAAGATGTTTTCCCCCTAAATGCCTACTGTCATATTTTAAAAATTATATACATATAAAATAAAGATTATTTTAATTTCTCAGAGTGCTCAAATATAAACAAAGTAGGTTTTTTTCATTATTTGTGTTTGTACTATACACTTCAATTACATTTTGTTTTGCCTCTATTATGCTTGAAGGTCATTTGTTATGGATGATTTTCATTGAAAATTGGGGGTGGTGTATGAGAGGGATAAAGCAAAGCTTTTTAGGAGAACAGGAGTGAATATAACAGAAGTACTTAGGATATCACTCTGATTTAAACTTTTTACAGACAGCTACACTTGATAACTGCAAATAAAATCAGAGTTAATAACAGAGAACTGCTTAGTATTTTTGTCATCTGTTCTGTCACTGACACCAGTGTTTATTTTCTTCTTTTTAACACATATGTGTAATTTCTATAATGACCATATTTTATCAAAGGTTTAAGAGTTTCATAGATAACACCAGTTACTGAATTTTGCAATTTTACAAAGACAAGAAACATGGCACTGCTTATTAACTGATGAAGCTGTTAATAACCACATTCTTCTCAAAATCCAACCCCTCCATGCAGTTCATTTTTAACGGTTCAGACTGCTGTTACATTTTGTTTGTACTCAGTACAACAAACACTTGATGAAAAATGTCCATTACAGACATGAGAGAATTTTAAAAGTGATTTTGTTGTTTGGTAGTAATGAGACCAAGAACATGAAGGTTGGTGATTAAAATAAGTAATAAAATTGAATGTTGAAAGACCAAAGTGCTAATGAACTTTGATATAATACATTCTACTGAAATTCAGCTTCCTTTGCCAGAATAAAAATGCAATTCTAAGTGTAACTGTGTAAGGCTTAAGAAAAGGCAGTAATATACCATTATTCTACCCATATTACAGTTCAGCATTTCATACAGCGTGCATTAAGTAAAAACTGAAGGACTCAGAAAGAGATGCTTCCTGATCAGGCCAGAAACTAATTTAGGATTGCATCACTCTCCAATAAAGGGCCCAGGCAAAACAACATAAGAGTGTAATGTCCTGAAAAAAATAAAGAAGCAAATAATGAAACTTTTACTAATACTTAAAGTATGTCACCCAGGCATGAATTAGAGCACAAGATCACTACATGCAGAAACATTTGGCCAGATGTACTAAAGATCTGGCTGGAAAGGATAAGAAATTCTTGCCAACGTCAGAAAGGTTAAAACAAAGTCTGTGTAGTGCTGTTAGATCTGACTGTATATCCGGCAATGATACCTTTCAAAGTGGCTGTTATATCATATACTGGCACCAAACACTGAAAATTTGATCTACATTTAACTCAAGGAGAAGTAGAGTACTCCAGAAAAATCCTGCAAGATGCTGACAATAAAACATGCTATAATTGAAACGTATTTTTAAAAACCCTTAAGAACACTGAACATTTTAAAATCTTGCTGTAAGTGATTTTCCTTTTCCAAAGAGCTCTTCACTCCAGCTTACAAGATCTGATTACCCTTTTAATTACCCCATGGCCTGCTCCATGTCACACAGGCACAAGATTATTTCTTACCTTACATTTTGCAACGAGGAATAATGATCATTCTCATGGTGTGTTCATGTCTGTTCTTTACAAGGTGGCTCTTAGTCTACCTATACTACTGGCTGTTTTTCTCAGCTTTTTCTTGTCCTTGCCTCCAGTCTCTGGACTCTTTTGAAGAGTTTGTGGAGTGATGGAAGCCCTGTAAATCTAAACTGCCCTATTCTTTTTTTCTTGTCAACTCCCTCACAGATTTTCTACCTCCAGAGGAGCTCAGTGAGCAAAGCCTCAGTCACTGCTTTTCAAAGAAATCCTTCTCTCTGGGAAAGATTTCTAAATGGTCTCAGACAACCTGCTTTCCAAGTGAACAGGATCTGATCTGGATCTGGGCCCTTAAACTGTGCAATTTTACTCAAATCAATGATGCAAAGCCATACAGACAGGAATGTAGAAAGCAAGCATTCCATTGGATTCTGGGAAGGAGAGAGATGCCCTAATGTTAATACATATACTTCTGCCTAAATGCACAATTGGTATTACAGCAGCCAAATATGTTCAAAACTCAGAACCGGACCTGCTAATTTTCCTTTCAGTCTGACTGAGGTATTGTTTTCAGCTGTTTTTCCACCTTTATGGTCAGAACTGGAACGGATCTCTTCTTCTCTGCTGAGAGCAACATTTATCATTATCCGCTGTGTCCTACATGAAGCAGTTTATAGAAGCAAACACAGCTACTGATGATTTGTCTATGCATCTACTGCAAATTCAAATGATAAAGGAGTTCTTTGGCTCAAGCAATTTCTAGTATACATGCCAATGCTTTAATCCTAATTATTAACTATAATCTTCTATGAGAGAGTAGTGACTATTCTTTCATCAATATGTCTAGACATGAAGATATTTGGGTGCCTAATCCTAATTGTGATGGATAAGAGGGCTAAGGAACTTAATGACTTTGAAATCTTAGTCTAGGCATAAAACAAATTGGTCTGCAGTGAACTTCAAGTTAGCTTTTGCAACACCTCTTGGAAGTACAGGGGAAAGAAGGAAAAACTATGCTCGATAGAAGGTTTGATTTCTTAAGAGTTCTGAAAGCTTTCATTTTCAGGAGGTTTAAGAGGAAAACAGCACAGGAGACTGTGAAGAATGTTATATCCAACACTGGAATACAGGAGGAATTTGCCTTGACTGACTGTTATTAGAACTTGTTATTTGGGCAACATATTGGGGTTAGTGATCCTATTTACAAGAGGTATCACGGGACCACGGTTGATGCAGACCTCTTGAATTGATATAGACTAGCTGATCCAAAAGACAGCATAAACAGGGGCTCAGAGCTCCCTGAAATCATGCTGAGACAGTAGATGAATACCTCAGGGGGCAATCATTTGCAATTCCTACGAACGATCATTCAACTATTGATGCATCTTTATCGTGGTTAGTCTGGATGTATTTCCCACCCTCGTGCCACGGTGTAGTGTCGCTCCGGATACTCTGGCTGGCTCAACACTATCCAAGCAGCATAAACGCACAGGCATACATGCCAGAGATAGTAGGTATAACTAGACGCCTGTGCTAAACAGCCTTTAAGAAGTTAAAAATACTTTATTAGGTATGGCTTGCTTCCCTGCAAGGATAAAGGCAATGAGAATGCAACCTTTTGGTTCTTTTTGATCTCTTTTGCCTGTAACTTTCAACAATGGTAACACCCTGCTTGCATGCACATACAGTGACCAAAAAAACCCCATTCTTTATTTTGCAAACGCTGTTCATCACGTAATGAAAGAATATCTATAGGGATAGTATGCTGATTTTAGGTAAGCCAGTTCCTACAGCAAATGCACAGCTTTATACTCAACCCCTCTTAATTCTTCTGCTTGGATAATCAGATGCCATCTGTATTGTCCACGCTTAACACACAGTTAGCACATCCTAAGTAAAGTGTCAAACCTAGAAACTGAAGTTTTAGGGAAGAGGGTTTGTCTAAGCAATGGGGAGGACAATATTTTTCATGGAAAACATTTAATTACGCCTGATTTGTCTTACGCATGCAGGATCAAAATGCAGGCACGTAAATGCCAATCCCACGCCCCATCAGGAATGACTGTGTACAGGGCATATAAATAAAAGTTGTGCCACCACATCAGTCAGGAATGAGTGTTTCTAACGTAAACTTTTAAATTTTGAGAGTAGTATTTTATGTGGGATTCTTACAAAATGATTCGTCCCAAAATATAAATTCAATGATTCATAAGGGCAAGAGAGCTGAGGTTTTCCACTTTTTCCCTATTTCTCCATTTCAGAAAAAAGTACAAATTCCATAAGGAATAAAGCTTAGTGTAATGTTAAGATTCATTTTTAAAGTGCCACAAGTTAACTGGACTTCTTAAGAATTAGTTTTCAATTAATTTAATCTTTCACAAAATGCTAAGACTGTTGTTGTCTAAAAGCAACAAACCTGAGTGTGTTTTCCCCAGCTTACTGTCAGTATGAATCAACTTTCACTTCGTAACATAGCTTTCTAATCATTCTCTGGTTTGGCAAGCTGTACACGTGTCCTGATATCAGTTATAAATTCAAGAAACAGTAAATGCCATGTCCCATAATGTATGTAAAGTATATAAGAGTGCAGATGAGAAAAATCACTGACTTATAACAAGCAAAACACACATCAGAGAACAAATCTATTGGAAAGAAAAGAAAGTGAAAGGAAAAAATAAGGAAATGTTTAAATGTCTTGTAACAAGGGAAGAAAAATTCAAACTGATCTTAAAATGATATGGTTAATACTTTCTCTTCTACAAACCTTCCCCTGCTTTTGGCATGCTCCACAAAGTCAAAAATTACTGTATGATCCATTTAAGGGAAACTTGCACCTCTGCATTCAATAAGGGAAGTATTTACATGATTTCCCTTTAAGTGTGAACTCTACTTGTTTCTTTCATAAAAGCCCGCAGCAGTTTTCATTTAACATTTGAAATGAAACAAGCTCGATGGAGGGATTTTTCAACATAAAAAATTGTGTTTTTTCCCATTATAAAAGAAACAATAATGAATAATTATTCATGTCACATCATTGATTCTTCCAGAATTAAGTCAGAACGCTGCCATATGAATTTTCAAACCAACAGCTATATTGATTTCCTACTTGGTTAGCAGTTGCTGATTAAGTCTCTCACACAACTATTTATGTTGCCACGCTTCCAGCTGTACTTTTTGCTTCTCTCACAAACTCCCTAAATTATTTCTTTCTGTCTTTACAAACAAGAAAGCTTTCATGCAACTTTCAAGTAGGCTGAACTACAAATGAACCCACATGGGAGCCTGGCCAGCCCCCGCCTCAGGGCAAAGAAACTGAAAACAAGCATATCCAGTTATTTTGGAGCAATTTTTGGCATGTTATGAACTCCAGAAACTCCTCCCCCTCTTCAGGGTCCTATGTATGCCTGCAGAAGCTGTGGGGATCTTGCTGGAGTTCACTGCTGTGAGAGGCTCAGCGTGGCTTGCAGCACTTTCCCGGGACACAGGCAGTGTCACAGCATCCACAGCTGCCACTGAGCACTGATTCTTTAGTAACCCTCCCTGAATTTCTGTCTGTTGCCTTTTCATCGTGTTTCTGCGCTTTAGATAGGTAAAGACAAAGGAACAACCTCACTTCTTTAACAAAGGAAATTATGCTTTTGTTCTCCAAAATATATGGAGCGTGCTCACCCTTGCCCTCAGGGAAAGGCAGAAGGAATGTTTTTTCCCCAAATTTATACACAAATGGTTAGCAAGCTCTCATCTTTCATATAATTATTATTTATAATAATATATTTTACCTTTATGGATTATGCAAGCTTTTTTCCCTCATCCACAACTGCTGACAAATCGTCGCAATTAATGATGAATAATTTATTTATTCTTTTGCCATCTTTGCATTAAAAAGAAGCCTGTCTAATAAACTCAAAGTGATGAGAAAAATAAGTATTTTCCGCCATGCACCTTTTGTGGTTTGCAGAAAAAATGGCAAATCCCTCTTTTCTCTGGGAGCTTAGATGGCCTTTTGAAATATTGATCCTGTATATAATAATATATGACTACATTTCACATTTTGCCATTCTTAGCCCCAGGTATTTGGTAGCTGGTTTAAGGAGAGTAAAAGCTGTTTCAAATTCCCAAGCCACAGAGCAGCTGTTAGAAAATTATTTTTTCCCCAACTAAACCTACATTGAAGTAGAAATAATTCTATCCAAATTCTGTGCACTACATAACACATTTGCACATTTAATTTATAAAGAAGGTTAATTACATTGCTCTGCTGGCACCACCCGCTTCTATGCTGCAGCCAGAAAGCATTAATGATTTTAAAGAATGCATCAAGGGAGTGGATTTTTTCCTCTAGGGTTGCTTCTGAGTTGTCTGTGCTCAGCCAAGCAATAAGAGATGTACATGTATCTGCCGTGATTATATTCAGAATCCCAAGAAGTTTGAACCTGAAGAAATGTCAAACAAAGCTCAACAATAAATGAATTTCTGATGCCAGAACAAAAACAAAACAGGCAATATCTTTTCTCTACAAAACCTAAGTTAAACTTATTTCTGGAGACTGTAACTATGCGTGCTGTATCTTTTACCATTTACAGATAGTAACTTCATGCATTATCCAGGCAAATTATTTCCTAATGATTACACTTTGAAAGAGTAGGATAGATAATATTTTAACACAGAATATTAATGGAGGAAAAGTGATACAGGGATATTCACTGTTTCTAAGATGCAGCACATTCATAAAGCATATCTGGCTTAACTAGACTGTTACTGCTTGCAAATTATGATGATTCACTGTGTTCTGTAATCATGATTTTCATGTGAGGCAGCGAATAATAATTCTGGCCAGCATTAGTAGGACTACTGAGTAATCAGGGAATGATTGTTTCAGACCTCTTAAGCAGAGGGCAAGATATAACCAGGAGATTGTGTTCTATTAATATGAAGACCCTGATTACACCCTCAGCATTCACATAAGATGCCTGCATGAATTCCAGACAGAATACAGACCTCCCACCAGCAGCAAACTGAAAGAACCGGGGGGTGAGCAGTGCTCAGTGCCACTGATGGCGACCTTCTTAGCACACCCACACCACACCGCTGATAGATCCCGGCAAAGATTTGTCCTGCACCAGATAACTGAGTACAAAAGAACAATTTTAATACATAAGAGCTTCAACACTGACTTTCTCCCAATTTAATGTGAGAAGGAAGAGATTCACCCTGTTCCAAAAGGGTTGGTCATATCCACAGTTATGCAAAAAGAGGATAAAAAACCACTTGATTACTCTCATGCCCTGAGAATAACAACACTAAGCATAAGGAGTGGTTCAAAATGTTTCATCGAGGGCCTTAAAATGAACAAAACAACCCACATTTGGTGGGGAAATCTGTTAAATATCGTGCTCTGATTTGAGAGAAAAAAGTAGCCTGTCTGACTGGGGTCTTTTCAAGATCAAAACTTCAATGAGATTCCAGAATTATAAGGACTATCGATAATACACTTGGCATTTACAGTGCTTCTGATACAGCCACCTAAACTATCTACATAAAGTAATCATGTAAGCAAGCTTGCTAAAGAAAGTTTCCATTTGTGCAACAGCCAATAAGTTGGAGTTTTTTAAAATAAATGCGTGAAAAAACCTTCATTGATTCAGCTCTTTCCAACTGGGGTCATTATTTACTGAGCTGCAGCTATTTATTAATGAATGATCTAACAGCATGGCTGAGTAATGCCAAGAGCATACTGTGCTTTAGATATGTAACAACAGACAAGAGGAGAAAACTCCAATGCCTGAGCAAATTGGATGAGCTTTATACTGCATTGTGTCATGCAGTTATTTATTGGAAATTGAGAAGTGCTGTCTGATAGAGAACAGCAGGACACCCAATACAGAGAAAACAAACAGTCCAAGTAAATGTTTAAAATACCCTCCAACAAGTGTAAGTCTTTGAAAACCAAACCAGGAAAGTTGTGGTGTATACATGCTTAGGATTAAATTTATCCATGCACAGGATTAAATTTATTCAAAGCAATGCTAAATGAGCCCATAAGAATATATGAGTGGATCCTTTAAGAAGGTACTTGACAAAAAAACCTCACACCACTCCCTCCCTCTGCCTCCCCCACCCCAAAAAAAAAAAATGGTATAGTAAGTTCAAAATCCCTTTCCTGTTAAGGAGAAGTGCCTAATGAGTCAAGTTAAAAAACCATAATTCTTTAAAGAGTAATGTCATTATCAAGCCACAACCCCTCTCAAAGCCCAGTAAAACATCCTACATGTATTAGAAATCTGTCTTTAAAATATTCCTTGGCAAAATACTCACGAGCCACTTTGCTAACTTCCTTGTGAAATGCATATGAACAAAGCACAAGTGACAGAGACGCAGATGTAAACGTTTAACACACCTCTTCCTATGAAAAAAAAAGATGTACTTTTCTTGAAGACTTTCCTGACACTGACACCTTACCAGTTCGTGAAAGGACCATTATTTCTAATGCACAAGATACTCAATTGTCAAGATGGTAATTCGGATTTCCAAATTCAAGTCAAAACAGCAGAGATCATAATGCCAGTGCTATGCCCTAATTTACTGCAGATTTATTAGTCAAAAACCCCCCAAACCTAACAAAAACCAGTGAATGAGTATTTTCTTATAGCCCTTACCTACCTTATTCTCCTGCAATATTACCCTGTTAAAGGCATGATTATAATTTAAAACAAGAAAAAAAAACCAAAAAACAAGCGAATACAGGAAGACTATCACGTACATGAATAAGAAATTTTATCTAGATCAGTACTAAAGAGTGTGAGTAGATAACGATGTACATTTCTAATCTTAAAATCTATTTCCCATAACTACTCCTGTAAGTTAGGCTTGCAAGTTTTTTTTAAAGAAGACAAGTATTTACTCTTATGGCCCTTTGTTGACACATTTTTATCGTGTTATTTGCACTGTACATATTAAAATTTCTCCATTTTATACTTCCATAGCCCATCTTCATTACCTGTAAAACAGCATTTCTAGAAACAGAAAGTATTTTTCATGGTGCCTGTAAATGAAAGTTTTAATCAAAACAATATTGGTTTGAATGCTTGCGAGTAGGATTCTAAGGTAATTCTCAAAATTGATTTTTACTGTAGGCTCTAAATTATTTTAAATCCTGATGTCTAGGGAAATTAAGATTACATTGACACATAGATTTCTGTGGTGCTTCTAGAAGTTTCAATACTTATATTGCTATTACTTTGGAAATACATTGGGTCCCCTTCCTAATTAAATGGTCACTCTGACCATTTTACAGTCATCCACAGAGGGTTCAAATCACCTGTATACAGCTTTACCATCATAACAAGACTATTAGACCATTAAAGACCTGATTTTGAAAGAAGATTTAAAAAGCATAAATAAATAATTTCTGACGTCTCAAACTGCAGAAACTTTTGATGTAAATGTAAGTAGATCACTTTTGGATTTAGAAAGAATTGTACTAAAATGTTTGAAAATACATCTCAAAATGGCCTGGGCCATTTATGAACTGTTACTAAAATACACTGAGCCATCTAAAGAACAGAATTTTCTCTGCCGCTACACTCTTGCATATTTTTAATACCTCAAATATAAAGATATACTTTATAGCAACTAGTTATGTCCAGTTCTCCCACAGAGAGTAAATATTCAAATGAGAATAACGAAGATTCCTTAAGTCCTACTGTAACGACTATTGCCTTAAAAGGAGTTGGGAAATTTTTTAATGGAAGAAAAATGTTAAAGTTTTAAAGACAGCTCTTTAATATCTTTACCTTATTGAGAGTGACTTTTTAAAATGCTAAAAGTTCTTTCTTTGAATCTCCCTATGTCCTCATCTTTGTCTCTGAAAGAGCTAAGCTACCTTATAGTTTGGTATTCAGAGACGGTTCAGTGAAACAACACTGGCTAAATTTACAGAAGTCATTCTTTTTGTAGCACTATGGTGAGCTGCAGACAAGAATCTTCAAGAAGAAGGTTTAACTCCCCTAAACACTTCCCAGGCAGTGCCAGGAGGCTCAGGCCAGGGGTCTCAGCAGGGTCAAAGACAGAACATCACCAAGATTTGAGGCCAGATGAGAATTTTTCCCCTTCAGGCCACATCAGGAGCAACTCCAGACAGGCAGACTACCTGCAACCAGTTTGCTTAATCTCACATTAGTGTTAAACAGATGTCAAGTACTATTTACACGCAGTTGCACAACAAATGTTGATTTAAGATGCAGGTCAATGGTGAATCAAGACCAAAGAATGCCACTAGATACAGGAAGGGGGTATTTAATGCTTTGAAATCGACATCTCATGCTTGCTTTTTCTAGCAAGGAAAAAAAAAACACATGGTAAAGTATGTACTGCTTTGACAGGCTTGCTATGCTTTACTTTTCTTTCCCTACATTTGTATAGGTTTAGAACAGATATTGCTACTGAATGTATGCAAAAAAATTTAAAATGCTCTTTGAACAGGCAGTTTTACCATTTCTATTCAAGGAAACGAGACAGCACATACAGAAAATTCAATTAATGTTAGACTTGTTCCTCTAATTAAATTTCTCTAATTGCATTTCAGTTTTGAACTATGTGTTACTGTAGATGTAAGTACCAGGAAATGTTGGGCTTCTCACTAATCAAAACATACATGAGTGATTATGAACCAGAATTCCCTCATTAATTTCAACAGAAACTGAAATTTACTCTTTGGCAAATACCTTGCATGTTAAAACGTATAAATAACTTTCCTTATCTTGGTAAGCATAAGTGAAGATGCAGATGACTGCACTTGCAGCACCTAGAATTACATCTTTGGAGTGCTATGCATGGTTTGTTTAGTTAATTGATTTTATGCATTCTTCCTGATTTATGCTTATTTATCAAAGTCACAGAATGCAAATGGTGACCAACCCTTCCACACACAGTTGTTTGGACTTTGTACAGGATTTCTGATTTGAGGAAAAAGTTGAGGATTATTGATTAAACTTCAGAGAATGGGAATACATTTCCAGTCACACGTGTTAATGTTCGATCATGCAATGTTCAAAGAGCAAATTCCAATTACCTGTCAGTGACCTGGAAATACATCATTCACTTGCTTAAAATAGTTCTGCATTCAACCCCCCTGCAATGTTACTGCTTAAAACTGGGCACAAAATTAACAAAACAAGCTCTTAAAATTGAATACCTGCTTTTATTTTAGTCATCTTTTATTCTCCTGTTAGAAGAGCAACAAGTGACACTTCCTATTTCCTTACTAATTTCTTCACACATAGAGATGTAATACCTCAAATACTGTTTGTTGGTGGATTAGCCTGTCTCACTTTTCAGCGAGTTAGCTGGAAAGTTCTCATGTAATTTTTTTCAACTCATTCAGTAGGATCAGCAATTTTTAGCAGAGAAACAACATCAAGCAGCTGGAGAACATTGGTATCTTGATTTTGCACAGTAATTTGCAAAAGTATCTTTGTCTTCTCCTAACACATTCTGAGCCCACACTTCTAACACTCCCCTCTCAGCAAACACGTTTGCAAAGGCAGTGGTTTATGTGGTAGACACGTAGTTATAGAAGATCCAGTAGAGGAAAAAATTAATTCAAGCCTACATACACATATACCTCCTGATGAGGATGTAAAATGAACAGAAATTTATTAGTGAAGGGATAGAAGTAGACAGTAACAGACATCCTGCTAAAGACAACTAGAAAACACACTAATAATTCTCTGCAACAGAATCCAAACAGATTCAACTAAGAGATTTCTTCAATTATTTTTTAAAATAACAAGTATCTTCCATTAATAAACAGAAATAATTTTCCTGCTTTTCTATTGTGTTACGTCTTTCATTTATTCAGAAATATTTTATTTCTACAAGGCTCAATAAAACTGCCTCCTGCTAGGAAAAGCTTATTCACCATCAGGTTAGTGGAAAATCCATGAAAGAGACTGCATATCAGGGATCTGATTCTTAATTACATTTCTAGCTGAGAGATGCTCTTCTCAGAAGATCATTTTATTTCTGTTTTATTTCTAAAAGTCTCCTAGCACACGGTGGTTTGCTTGGGCTTCAGATCTGTACAGCACATGACAATGGCTTACGTTTGACTGAGGTGATTTCTGCCTCGTCAACTAAAGTGCAGGAAAGGTGGGACAATAAATGGGAGGTTGTAATTTATCAACTGTAAGAACAATCTGCAAAACCAGTCCTCAGGCTGGACCTGTTAAAAGCAATCATCATTACTGCACCAGTAAAAAGTTTTTCAGAACAGAGTATTATTTTCACCTGCAACTACACAGTTACGGTCTAAAAAAACCGAACTTAGCAGGAAGTTAAGCAAGATACCCCTCATGGCTTTATAGGCTTCTGTCCTAATGGGAGTAGCCACTTCATAATTTTTCAGCTGAATTACCCGTGGCCACTTAGGATACACAAGGGGTTAAGTAGAATAGATGTATTTTCCTCTTGTTCTGGAAGCGAGAAAAAAATGGCTTTTGGGATTTGAGATGAAGGAAAATGTGGAAGCAAAGAATCATATGCATTTGATTTTTTTTTTTTTTTAAATTTCATTCCATGAAGCAGGAGAGCGAAAAAATAAAAGGATATTATTCTAGAAATCGCTAAACTCACAAAAGTCAAATTGCACATGATTTATACAGTTGAAAATACATTCAGGATGAGATCTCCCAGAACGTTACCACGTTACAAGGATCTCCCCCTTTATGTAGACAGCACAGAGTAAGCAGACAGAAGCCTGGGGCTCTTTAGTGCAAGTGATGCACTGCACTGACACATCAAAATGTAGCAGAATTTTTACACAGTTTCAAGTAAAAGCACATTGTGCAAAGCAACACGGCATGATGCATTTTGCACGTAAGCAGAATACACTTAATATTCCTGGTATTTTGACGTGGGAAATGAAATGAGACAGTATAGGGTGACAAAAAAAATCACATCTGATGGCAGTCTTGCTTCAAATGCTGATGAGAATATGCTTTATTTCTCAGTCTGATTCTTATCATCCTGACCTGAGCTGTCACCGAAGACAAGCAGGAAGGTTTTTAATTTGTGTACTTTGGCAACACCAAGAGATAGAATTAATACCATTAGGCTTCTGTTTTGGAAAAATGTAATAACCCCAAGACTCTTCTGAGGTCTGTAAGAATAAAATACTCCTATAGTAAGAATTTGAAATGGACTACAGACTGATAAATATCTTATTAATTTAAACTATTGGGTAAATAGGACAAATTCTTATCTCTCCATTTCTGAATTTTATGTATCTGTTTAATGACGAGAAGTTAGTCTACATAAAACAAGAAAAATTAAAAAAACCTCTACACTCACAAACTGACTGTGAAAAATATCTTTTTTTACTATTTTTTGACCCTAGCAAAAATGATACCCTTTTCTGGGAAACATTCCAGCTCTGGGCAGAGCTCTTTTACCGAAGGGGTTGGTATTTTGTGGAAAGACAGACACGGCTGAGAGGTTTTTCCAAGTGATTCCTGGTAGAAATACGAGTTTCTCTGAGAGGTAAAGGGTAACTAAGCCCACATGCACATTTCTAAATAGAAGAAGGACAGTAAAAATATGCAGGGTCTGGGTCTCTTATTAGCAGCACTGCTGAACTCACAGCCCGTAACTCTGTTTCAACGTGTTTTGTTCTAATCAGAGCAAAGAGAAATATTCAGGAAAAGAAGCTGGCAGCAGGACACATGGCTGTAGGTGTGTCCATGCTCTTAATAAAGCCAGTGACTGGTTCCCTGGCCATTTGATTTGCCAGTACAAGCATAGCTTAATTTACAGAAGAGCCGCTAAAATGAAAACTGATAAATACACTAAAAGGGGAATTTTGAGAATGCCAGCAAGTTTAGTTGCAACCTGGAAAGGATGTTCTAAAGAAAGAACCTAATCAGCTTCAAAATACAGCAGGCAAGGCTCCTCACAAGAGGTAGTTCAAGCTGTTTTAAAGTCATTATTCTGATTCCTTCAACAGAATAAACCAAAGCATCTTAAAATAATATGCTAATATATTTATTTTCATATGTGACTGAAAACTATGGATGGCTTAACTTTTTAATTACCTGAAATCTGGTTTAAGCTGTAGCATTTTTTCTTTAAAGTTAAACCCTCAAGACAGCAGCTCACAGTGTTGTCTTAACTGAAGCTCTCACTTTCTTTTCAGACAGTGAACTTACCAGACAAGTCAGCAAGGATGCAGTAAGGAATACTTGGAGCATGAGTACATTTCATCCTCTGACTTTTTTCTGTCTAACCAGAGAAGGCAACGATGAGAAGCCAGAAGGAATAGCCTAATATGTCTGAATATGGCTGAATCACGCATTGATAACACAAAAAGTTCACAACACTAATTTTGTTTTTGGACTACCTTCAGGTGATTCTTTCAGTTTAAAAGCATCTTTGAAGTACACTTAAAATTAAATGTAAATAAATCAATCTAGAAACAGGTGGTATTTAAAAAAAACCAACACAAATTAATAGTATTATTAATATCATTTGAGTACATAGTGTATTATTCTGTCACATAATACCCTGATCTCTTACTGAAGTTTTTCAGATGCCTTGTTCACATCTTTTATCTTAAAATTCAGTATGATTATATTGAATGAATGCAATGCTTATCAGCTCTTACCAACTTGCTTTGATTTTGGATATACAGAAACTTCAAGTAGCTTGTGTGGGTATAAATCCACTGACTAGAGGGAAGGCATTCCAGCTTCTACCCAGTGAAGATACAGACTGCAGTGAGCAGGGTGCAATTATCACAAGCGACAGGTGACTGCTTAAATCTCAGAGTGACTTATCACTCATTTAGTATTACCCTTTAAAAGAAAAGGTGAGTTGTCGAGAAAATGAGATTTGCTTAGGACTAGGCACATAAACAAGTGAATTGAATTGGGGATTCCTCCAAATGTTAGTTCTGTGGGGTTCCTAATGCTGTGTCACATCACTTAAATGATTAATTTCACATGATATTTATAAATCTCCAGCCAAACAGCTGGGCAAGGGGCCTTTAGGGCAATAGAGGCCAGTCGAAGAGAGCATCTCTCTTTTTTTTACCCCCTGGGCTCTTCATTCAGCTCTGAGCCTTTGTAACAGCAGTTTGACTACTTTTTTATCCAACACTTCATATACTACTTCACTTTTTCTTTGCAACTCTCCACTCTCTCAAAAGGGCTGTAAATACCCTGGACCTTGGTGGCTTCAGTGCTTGCAAAGTTCATTCCCTGGCCAGTATGATAAACTCACGTCAAACAAGTAAAACATTTTGACAGTGCTCAACATTGTCAGAAACAATGCTTACAATAAATGTTATAATAAACTCTCAGGTTATCAGCGACTGTTCCACACTTGACTCCTCCTCAAAGCCTAGTTCTCCAAATCTTTCCTCAAAATCGTGTTTTCACTGACAGTTCTCATTCTTCTCCCTGGTATAATTCCAAATGTACAGTACAAAATGTGGCACTCAACATTTGCAATAATATTAAAGAGCCCTTACTAAGCAGAAATAAAAAGCACAAAGCCTCTCTTTATATTACTGGTAAGCCTTCAGACTTCCTGGGAAAATCAAAACTCGTTTGATCTCAATCATAAACTGCAATGTTTAGTAAATCAGCTCATCGTACATGTATTAAAAAGATCCCAAGGTAAGCAGCTCTGTTCCTAAACAGAAACACTGCTTGTAGTCATGGTTCACTAACAAGAAAGAGTGAAAAAAAATCCATTCATCACAGGTATCCAATGAAGAAAAGATAACTGGAAAGCTTCACTGTGAATCTTCCTTCTGCTGTGGAAGATATTTCCCTTTAAAATGTATTCACAGATAAATCTTTAAAAGGAAAATTTTTGCAAAGCTTAAATCTTGCTAGATTTGCCCCTCATTTAAACTTTACAGAGTAGAAGTTAGAGTTGAGGATCTGAGAGAGAACTTGGGCTGTTGGGATTTCCTTTTTTTTTCATTTGTGGGGGTTTGTTTTTTCTTTTAAGCTGGTTACCTTTAAACCACTATTTTTTTAAGCACATGGGCATTCACATTAAATGTGTAGGCACAGTCTGATTCTACCTAAGTGTTTCCATCATTAGTTCCCTGCTTTCCAATGTCATAATCCTTGAGATTTGATTTTCAGAGAAGCTATCTTCCTGTGCTTTTATCAGACATAAATTATTCACTTAGAAAATATTATTTCATGTCATTATGACAACAAATACTTCCTACTATGAATTACTAATATTTATTTGAACCCTGTCACATTTCTAATTTCAAGAGAGTACTTAGAGTGACGAACTAATAAGAACTGTCACAGGTCACTGTAATTAGAAACATTTTTCAAAATGCTGTGTAAGGCAATAGCAGCTATAATATCATTCATAATTCATTAAAACTTAAAACATTCAAGTGAATATGAAAATGCTATATGTGCAACTTTGCCTGAAAGACTGTGTGCAGGAAGAGATATGAATGCATTCCAGTTGTATGATAATTTCCCTTTTGTTCAAATGACCTAAATTTTTGTCTTTCTTCTGGTGTGATTACTTTCATAGCACGAGTTTCAAAGCAATGATCAATTTGAACAAAAAATGATCATGACTGGATGTTTCATTTCAATGTTTCTACAAAATAATAAAATGAAGGTAACAGGGGTTTAGTACATTCTGTCAGCATTAGGACTCTGAATAGCTGAAAAATGGGGGGGGGGGGGTGAGAAAAAACATGATGCTGCATTTCCATGTCTGCAACGCAGTTAATGAAATATCCTTACTAATTGAAAATAATCTCATTTCCAAAAGCTCCAAGTGCATACATAAAGACAGCTGATCAAGTGCTACTTCAAAAAATAAAATTGCACATCAAAACATGGGGTGAAAGAAAGGAAAATATGCAATCCAAGAACTAAGCTGCAACTGTTAATGCAGCATAAACTACAACAGTTTTGATTCCCAGTGAATGGATACATCAGCAAATAGAAAAAGAAATATAAGCACAGGCCTTTTGCTATAATCTGCCTTACAAATCAAATGCAATTTGAAATTTGCTTGCCTGTAACTGTTCACAATTAATTCTGCTACTGTTTTTCACTTACTGACAGATTTTCTATATTATAAAAACATGCACTGGTGACACTGTTAGAAGAACAGAGCATAATAAAAATCATGCTGGAATTTATCACAAGGATTTTTTTAATGAACCTTACAATCACTTTCTTTAAAACAGCCAATAATTGTGGTCACACTATTATATCAATGTAGTAACTGGGTAATAGGATACCTGATGCTCCCTAGATAAATAGATTAATATTTGCTTTGAGTTTTAATAAATTGGCCTACAGGTACCATAGAGTCTTAAAATGTAAACAGTTTCTGTTGAAAATCATCCTTATTACTGTCTGATTCAAGCTACACTTTGACAAACAAATCTTGGAGTCTATTACAAACACAGTTACAGGAAAACAATTACAAGTAAAAGACCTCATTGACTTTACATTTAGGACATGTCTGGGATACTTGGCTGCTTAGTTAACACCTCAATTAGGCTTAAGCATAAGTGACCAGACAGCTGGATCCTTTAGCACAAAACTTACTTCCTCGTAAAGAAATCTTGAGGATATCTTGTGATATTCAAATTTTTTTGCTTTCTTACTAGGCACACGGGACTGAGCTGTAAAATAGGTGTTTCACTGTTATACTGGTGAGCCATGCTAAGCATTCACAGCAATGAAAGGCATGAGGGTGCAGTCACAGATTTATAAGATGTGAGAGTCAAGAGTGGCAAGTCAGTTTCCATCAAGCTTTCCAACACTGCAAACACATTTATCATGAGATTGGTTTTAAAATAGCACTGCTAAGATTTCTTTCTCATTTATCTTTAGGACTAGGACTATATTACCAGGCTTTTCTTCGCAACAATGAAAAGTTAAAGTACACAATTATGTGTTTCTATCAGAAGCTCTAAGTGAGTCAGTAAGAACTGCTAAGGCAGCCCATCACATTCACCACCCGGCTGCACTTGGCCTGTATGCTAAAGATCACACCATTACTAGGTCTGAATTTCTAAGGAACCTTCCCCAGGTCAAACAAGCTCAGCTCCAGGGTTAATTTGTTGTTCTATGCACCACAGTTTGACTTCCTACATTTCCTGTGCAAACAGTTTGCTGTCATAGTGGAGGCTCCCTAAATTACTGAAACTTAGTTTCTCCCCTCTTTACCTTGAACAGGTATTGCTATTTTTTAGGGTGGAAATATGTTATGCAACTGACGATTTTGGAGATACTGTGGAGATCTGGGGTAATTTCAGTGGTGAAGAGAATGGAAAGGGTTACACTGAATAGTACTCTTGAGAAAACCTCTAAACACAAACAGTACTGTCTCCCGTGCTCTGTTGTCTGTCACTTAGATAGGCTGTCTTGACAAACTTTGTTTACCATACTGATACTGGCATACTGGGCACCAAAGCTGAAATCTCAGAACACAGAAGCATTACACTACAAGAAAAGGATTCATTATTTAATTTGTAAGGTGAATTATATTTCAACTCCTTCTGTTCCTGAGTTACTGACAGCCAATACAGAAGGAGTTTGAGCTTGAAAAAGCAATCTGCTCCCTGTGCTGGATGACAGAAATAAATACCTTCACACACGAGATATTTAGGTGTTCTGTACACTTTCTTTTTCTCTTGAGTCTTGCCTGAACCAGCTGACTCTCCTCCAGATTCTGCCTTTCTATTTAAGTATTTTGAAGTGGAGGAACATTTTCCTCTTTGATTTACCCATCTCACTACAGCCAAGAGCACCGTACTTTTGTAGAGAGATTTTTTTCCCCAGACAGGAAATTACCTCTTATTTTGTCAAATAACCATTGGGCCATATAAATCATTGCTGGCCAACAGACATTCACCTGATAACTGTTCCTAAGGCAGTGCTAGATTTTCTGTTTTGATAAGCCCCTGACCCTCAGCCAGGAAGCAGGAATGATCACATGCTTTTAGCCTGTTGGACTGAAACTCCACAAAATCTCCACATTCCTTCTTGCAACTTTTTCTGCATTGGATTATTTAAGCATTTCTTGGCTATATCACATTAAACAACTCCCAGGTTAAGTGAGGAAGTTACCAGATAGAAGTGTAGAAGTTAGACATAGGCTTTTTAAGTATTTTTGTCCAGATTTTGAGATGTTCCCACTGTTTTCCATATTGTGAAATTACTAGACATCATTAGAAACAGACTTGGGGGCTGAGTAGTAACAGACATCCACTTCCTTAAGAAACTTGAGTCAAGTTCTGGAAAGGCGAAACCCCAACTTCTTCTTTAGTTTTGAACTAAAGGCTTTCAAAGTACCTTTCTTAACAAATATGCAAAGGCAAAACCTGTATTACAGACATAAAAGTTTTGGATTCCACTTCAGCATACCACTATGCTTTAGTGTGCCATTAAATGCAGAAATGCTTTAAAGCATTTTTCTGAGTTAGACTTTACAGCTATTGGCACTATGAATCAATTTGATAGCAAAGCAAGGAATAAAATACAGAAGTCATAACTTGTAGACTTCACTATTAAGTTTTCAGAGCACGTAGGAATGAATAGTTCTACTTCATATTTTATTATTCACATTTGTCTAAAGTATCTTAAAATTTTTACTTCGTGTGCAGGCAATTAAATCTATTCCCACTGTTCCAAAGTGCTGGATACCTTTACAATAATGTTGAGAATAATGCAACTCTTATAGTAAATATGATCACAAAAATAATTGCAATGCATATTCACATATACAAGTGATTATTAAATGCAATTATGAAAGGAGTAATAGAGGTATTTGTTAGATGTGGGCTGTGAAACACTCGGCATGCTTTTGCACCTCAAGGTCTCAACTTGTCATTGAGGGACTAAAACAGGTGAACCTAAACCATTTCTGGTTCTCTCTTGTGAAGTGCATTGTTTTTTGCAAATGAAATACCATCCTCCAGATTCAGAACCAACTCAGGATGTCACGAGTTCCCTTTCAGTTGCCCAATAGAACTTCCATTCCCAGGCCAGAAATAAGGATTATTAAAAATTGCAAAATAATTTTTAAAAAGTCTGACTTCTCACTGCACATCCATCAGGTTTCACTATGTTATGGAACTGTTGGTTTCAGGAATTCCATGGTACTTGATACTGCAGTAAACTTCAAATATTTTTCCATCTATATGCAAGTTTATCAATTTACTTTCTGCTGCCACAAGTTTGAAAGACCAACATTTTGTAATTTTGTACTTTTAAATCTATAAAAATGATTGCTTCAGTTCTAACACTGTCCCTCACTAGCTTAAGAGAAGAGTAACTGCGTATTTGTGTTAACGAATATAACCAAAATCATTAGTTACTGACACCAACTAAAGCATTTGAAAAAGTCATGCTTTGAAAAACTTGAACAATACAGAGACACGTAAATTCTTGAAGGGCAGAAAATTTATCCCATTGTTTTCACTGAATTTAGCTAATGATCAAGTATCATTTAGTAAAACTTGACAGCTTTAACTATCTGCAACTATGTAGCAGTACGCTGATAAACATGTGGTGTTTGTAGGAGGACTACGGGGGTTTTTCTGTGTTCTGCCGCAATCCTGAATTGCTTACCTGTAACTAACTGCAACCAGAGTGGTTTTGGTTGTGGGTTTTGGCTTTTTTTTTTAAGGAGAATTTAAACATGGGAGCTCAGAAATGAGGGTCATTAGTAGTGAGCAACTTCAGGGGGGTTTTGTAAGCTTTCTCGTACACTGTTTGATAACAGAAGGGCACTGTCAAACCTGAATATCATTTAGGGGAAACTCGGAACTGTAGCTCCATTTGTGCGTTTCTTCCTTCAGACAGACTGCAGAGCCCTGACACACCAGCTGAATTATCACGGTAAAAATAAGCATAAAAAGCATTTTAGGAAAGAGAACTCTTGTCTAATCGGAAGCCATCTGCTTCAATTTTCATAAATCTTAATGACCATACATTAGCACATACTACCTTTAAACACTGTTTTCTATTATATTGAATTTGCAGTAAGTAAATGCATTTGGGTTCTTCTGAACTGAAGACAGGTCATTCTGTAATGTAAATGAAATTGCTAAATAGCTGTCTTCAAATCATACATTTCAGATTACTTTCTCCACAGAAAAAAAGGCAAACCAAATTACTTCATTTAATATCAGTTCCTACCCTGATAATAGTTTTTTTTTAATTTACAGTGTGACACTTTCCGTTCCTGAATTTTCATTTCAAATAAATGAAGCTATAAAACACTTTGTTCTTCCCTTTAAGAATGTCATTGGTAGTTCATTTGTAACTCCCACTGTCCTGCTTTCAGACATAAATTATCAGTGAATTCAGGAGGGAACAGCAGACCTACAGAAAAAAACCCCCATTGATATAAAGTTCAGTAATGCTATTTACTGATGCATGTGCAAGTTTTCAACCGATCTAAAATTATTTTGATAGTTTTTGAAATATTTTTCTTTGAAGATCATAAATCTAGATGCACATTTCCCACTATTTCTTCAACTCTGCAGTCTATACTTTACACTGAAGCACAGAGGAGATTCCACATGAAATATTAAACCCCCGAACGTTCTATTTGTAAATTACTGAAATTTCACTGAGGTGACAGCAAAGTTTTTACAAACAGGTTCAAAGCAGCAGTGGAAGTTTTTGCTTTAGCAAAGCTTTCCTTTTTCTTTTTTAATTCTGTCTGGGGACTCCAAAACCTTGGCCCCCTCCCCTCCGCGCTGGCTCTCACAAGAGGCATTTGACCTCACCACTTGGGAATAAGCACCACATGACTCTCAATTTTGTCTTACAATGCAGAAAAGCCCCATAAATTGACAAGGCAGTAGCACCCAAGAACAAAAATGTTTTTCCTTGTGTGCTGTAGGCTTTGAAACAAACATCAGGTACATCATCGCCCCTCTACTGCTCTTAGATATTATTCATGCACGTTTTATTTAGTTGCAGGAACAATCACAGATTGCACTTAGGAGAGAGTACAATTAGAAAGAAATATTGCTACAAAATATGGGGCTACAACTTCTATCAAGTGGTTAAAAAACCTGACAAGCTTGCATACAACTATTTGATGATGCTGCAACTGAGTGATCAAGCAAATGATATCTATTGGGTAGAACATCAACCACTATTAAAAATTCTCCAAAACCGAACCCTAAACACTGTCCAACAGTAAAGATATGAACTGACTGTTGCAAAAACAGTACTACTGATCTTCCCAGTGTGATTTGAACTTATAGACATATAAAATAAAGGGGTTTTTTTAAGACTGCCAGAGCACAAATGTCATCATCCATAACGCAGTTAGGGCCAGAGCAGTGTCCCGATGATAGCTGCTTTGCCCTTCAAGACTCCGTGAAGGAGCTAAGTGAGTCTGCTGGGTGGCTGGTTAACCACAGAGGCCTTGGGTTCCTCTCAGTGATAGCACTGAAGAGGAACTGGTTCCACTTCATCACCCAGACAAATAAACATCAATTTCAATTACCTTTCGTCTCTTCTTATTTCACATGAATTATTCATTTAGAAATGGTGGAGTTTTTTCTTTCTGTCTAGAAGTATTGATATTAGTCTATATATAGTCACACTTGAACAAGGTAAGATTTCAGAACTAAAGCCCCCTGTTATGTAATAAATCATGGAACAACAGGCATTATACCCGATAATATTATCATTCTTATTAATGCTAACAAACTCCATCAGTAGTAAGGGACTATGCTGTTGTAACATATTAGATAGGGTAGTTACACTTTACATTGGGAAAAAAAATTCAAATTCTCAATCCCTATTCTTTTACTTTCAGCTTACTTTTATTTAAAAGATGCTGTGCTGCAGTACAACTTCATATCCCAAGTAAACCTCCTTAATCCAGACACCATCATCATGTGCTTTTTATACAGCAGATGTCCGAAAATTCCTTGCCATCCTTTGGCTCTGCAGCAGAGGCAATGAGGGAGGTAAACTCCTTAACGGAACCCTGGGGGCATTCTAAAAGGTACGGATCTCCCAAACACTGTTTGCTGAGGCATCACAACGAAAGGCAGATGCTTATATACACCTAAAAGCATCATTTTATGCATTTTGGGAAACAGATCTCATTGGCAAAGCTGCATTTCTGAATGAATAGCAAGTTAAGATGTGAACGGGAATGTTGGGTGCTTTGTCAAAGTCATCTCTGCACTACAAGAGCAAATCTTTATTCTGCTCGGGCCCACGACCACGCAGCATTTTATGCACAGTTATAATGAAAGCTACTGAAGATTCTTTTCTAGGACAGTGATAAAACTGGGTTCTCTTCGTATTATAGAAGTTCTATATGTCAGGAAAAAGAAAAGCACATGGAGTCATTTAAGACTGGAAAATTAGAGTAAATACAATTTAAACTGAGCAAAAAGCAGAAAACCATTATCACAGTAATTTCATTTTCAAAATTAATACGACAATACACACCATCCTACCAAATTTGTTTATAATGAATACTGGTTTTTTCAAGCTCGCTTAAGCTTTAAATGGATTTGAAGTGTGATGCTGTAAGAGAAAGTTAACTTTCTGGGTTTTTTAGGCATTAAAAAAAGCAAAATTTGTGAAAAGACTTGTCCATGTATTTACTTAATTTTAATATGGAGAAAATACACCAAATATACAATCTACTAAATTCATTACTACAACAGACTGTTGATGTCTTTGAAATTCAATTACAAAGAACCAATTTGGGCAACTTAATATTTGACAAGCTACAAATAACTTCAGTTAATGAGGCAGTTTTACAATAGCCCTATGCTACATTCTGCTTTTGTGAGATCACATTCAGTCCAAGCATTTCTATTAAGCTGATTATTACTTGCTGCCACCGTCCAAGCTTGCTTGGCCCCGGCAGATGAACCTTAGGATTAAAGGGTGGGCTCAGTTCCGCGCACACTGTGTCTCACCTAAAAAATCCAATGCGCAGGCTGGAAGGTGTAAAGACCTTCCCCAGTTCTTCGTTCGCGAAGACTGGCCATTACTATGGCATCCAGCACCTATTTTAGACAGCTTTTCTTAAAAGCAATGTAATTTGACTCAATTGCTCAGAACAATAAGAATATGGACTTTTAAAATAAGAATTATTATAATATGCTTCCAAAGTAGCAGAGCACAGCATCTCAGGAACTAACCTAAACTGATATTCTCTACATTCACTTCGGGGAACTCCAAGTTTGCACCAATCACGAAGTTGTGGATTACTGAACTTTAGCAAGAGCTCGCTGGATTCAGCCTTGGGAATCACTACATTTTTTAAGACTTGAAAATGCATTTTGTTCTTATTTTGGAAGATACGAAGGGGCATCACAGAGGCTGGTCACTCTAGATTCTCAGAATTTCAGAACTGACCCAATTATTCCCATTAAAATCATTACAAGATTTACTATTGACTTGTAAGAAGACAGAGCTAAACTAGTGGTAAGTTCAGAAACAATATGAATTTACTGTTTGACTCCTTTGGAAGAAGGGCAGGTAGTGTCAAGCCGAATTTTATCTAGACTTAGGTTTTACTTATTTAAGTGGAAACTACCTGAATATAATCAAGGAATTGATTAAGGATCTGGGAATTTGAACCCCTGGCTGAAGAAAAAAGAACAAAAGTAATTACTTTGCTGTTTAGAAGCCTTCAGTTTCGGGAACATGATTTCCAGTGTGTATAGGACCACAGAGGGAAACCTTGGCACGTTTCACAAAGTGTTCAAAGAGATGTCATATAATTCAAAAAGTACTTATATTTACAGTTAAGATTTGTACCTAATAGTATTTAAAATACTTTATCCGTTAGGCACATACACCCTCCTCAAGGATAAAATGCTTTATGGAAAGCAGAGTTACTTTTATAACTGGAAAATAACAACTAAAACATAGAGATGGGAATTTATCAGGACAGAGAGAACCTTTCACAGGTTCAAACACTGGAATCTAAAAAATTAGGTGTAAAAATAGATACCCTTTCAGTGCTACTACTAGATGAATTCCTTTTGCTTCAAGCTGCCAAATATACATATGGAAGAGGGTAAATGTCTAGGAAACTGAAATTAAACAGGACATTTAAAGTCAAAGCCATTAGGCCCTGGCAACTCTTGTTTCTTTCTTGACAGAAATTCCAGAACAGATAAGGAGTCTGAATGAGGCAACTGCAAGGTTAAAATGTAGATGGAGAAAACAGGGCTGCTGGGTAGAATTACTGAAATAGAGTGAACACCAGAAGTCAAGCATATTGTAGCTCTTAAGGCCCTATATATGTCAGAAGAAAATACACCCTAGATTATAATTAGCTGGGTTTGTGCTTAATGTATTTATAGTTTCAGCTGGTTGGGGATGAGCACAGCATAAGCTCTTCTGTACATGGAAGGGAATGAACATACTGATTTCAATAGCTGAGCTATTACACATAATTTTGTGATTTTACTAACTTGCTGATTCTAATTTTACGGCTGTGAAATATTTAATGGTTTTGCTTCTACACAATGTTTTTGCTGATGGGATGGAGTTTTTTTTGCTTGTGATTTGTTTGTGGGTTGTGGGGTTTTGTGTTGTGGGTTTTTTGCTTTTGTGAAAAAGCCACTGTATGTAAGGTACCATAAATGAGCACTACAAAATACTTAAATTGCACACAGATCTAGAGAGCAGCTGAATGCCCTCTTTGGTATCATGGGTAGTATAAAGCATTAGACCGTGACGACAAAAGTAAAGCAAAATAGTTCAAGGCATTCTGCTGAGCTACATGGAGCAAAATATTTTCCTTTTGTTTTGGGGGCTGGGGAGGGTGTTTAGTTGTTTTGGTTTTGTTTAGTTTTTTGATTACTTCAATTGTTCAGGCAGACTGATGATGTTCTGAGCAGAATTCACTTTTTAGAGCTGCAGAAAAACATGCATTACAATATATACCTCTTACGTGCAGTGGTTTCAGGGACTACCACAGCCATATGTACAGATTTCAGCCTTTTATTTTAATTTGAGATTTCCTTATTAGAAGCTGTTCAGGTGAGGTGTTCATTTTAGGAACCGTAATCCATGCATGATATCTGCAGACAGGTGGTCTTCAGAAATGTCTCTGCTCATTTAGCATCAAACTACTTCTTATGGATCAATGATAAAGTAGAAAGAAAGATCAAACATAAATCGACTGATACTACAGCTCAGGGGAGAAAAGGACCACAAAGAATTACCTACCACCTCTGTGGAGGTCTACACCTCATTGCAGGCCACATTCCACTATTTGGCAGCAGTTCTTTGCAGAGGAAGAAAAGCAACACCCATCCTCAAATGAAGGAACAATACTAATCTGCCTTTCAGTAGAACTGAAAGGTCAACACTAACTGGGATAACTGTTCATTTCAGCTGCTGAAAGGACACATATCCTGCCTTGTCAAGGCTGCTTATTTGGTTCATTCTATAGCAAATTAATCTTGCTATAGAGGGAAGTGGGCTAGGAGCCATTAGGCAGTGAACCATGACATTTCTGCACTCTGCATGTAAAGTAACTCACTCAACAGAAACCTGTAGAGCAGAATGTGTAACAGCCACACAGCCTGCACTGAGCAGACTACGAAGCTTTCTACCTTCCATGTATTTTGGAGTACACGATTCCCTGAAGTAAAGGGAGGGAAGGCAGCCTACGTTCCCCCATGGTCCTGAGAGGTTTAAGATTAAGGGGAACACAATAGCAATGGGCTGGCTTATCCGGCAAGCTCAACTGGGGACTATTATTTAAGAGGAGACTTGTACTAGACATTTAGGTGGTGTTAAGGGCCCCAAATTTACCTTGAACTTTATATATTGAGGCAATCTTCAACTGTAGTGTCTTATTAAGCATCAGACCAGGAAAAGAACCAAAGTTATATCTTTAATTAGGTGTGACTGACCTACAGCTGAGAACTTGCTGTATTTGTACTTGTCTACCAGGTCACTATTTTATCAGTTTTGTGCCGTTCTACCATGAGCAAATTTTTAGTTCTGTGGCATGGCATCTACAAAATGTAACTGGTCGTTCTATTACCTTAAGTAGGAAAAAAGGAAAGAGATCATTCACTCAAGAGACTCAAAGTGCAGGGGAAGTGATAGCAGAGGGTGGAAGAGGTGACCAGGAAGATTACACAAAATCCTTAATTTTAGCACTTTGTAAGTTATGGGAGTTTCACCTTTAACATTTTATATTAAGCATTACATAATATGTTATTCTGTTAATACTAAATGTACAATGCCATTCATAATAATATCAATAAAATATAATGCACACGTGTGTGTGCCCCCCACCCCTCCTTACCCAGTTGTATCTGACAGCACCCAATTTAAATCTTGGGAGTTCCACGGAGCATTCTAAGCAGAAAGCAGGAAACATGTAAATGAGATAATTAGTCTGGAGATGAGACAATTGGTGCAGACCTACATCAATGCATGAAGATTCTGGGGATAAGGAAAAGGCCAAGTGCTTTTCCCGAAGCCTCTGAGAGCTGTGCTACAGATTTATTAAGAAGGAAGATTTCAAAACAACTGCTTCATCGCAAGGCAATTAAATTTGAATTATACTGTCTTAAGTTTTGAAAGGCTGTCAAATCTACAGATAATTCCTCAGGCCTTAATGCTGCAATGCATGCAGAGTCTATTTTTATGTCTGCATGAAATAACACACCACAGGTGCTACTGGATAAAAACACAGCACACATACATACTGAAATACCTTTAACGCAGCCAAATTTTATCTTTAAAATCTAGTTCTACCTAACGTGCTTAGATACAGTCTACGTTTTATGTATGTTTATATGTAGACTGTTAACTGGATTCATTTGTCCTGAGATATCAATAAAATTAAAGCACAATAATAATATGAAATAAGAGCTCCTGTTTGATAGAACTGGACTATTATTACTATAAACGTGGGGTTTGGACTTCTGTTGTTAAGTGCTTCATATCAATTTAAGGATGTTGCCACCGACTTTAGTTAGGGTTCGGTCTTTAACAACCACATCAGGCTTGTTTGAGATCTTGCAGGGCATTTACATCCCTATTGGCTGTAGACCTGCAAAGACAGCTCATATGATTGGGATTTTGTGGATCAAAGGTATTTCTACAAAATTAAAATTTAGTTCTAGTCCACAGACTATTCTCTGCCTCTAACCCAGGTTCCAGGGCAGTATTTGCTGTGTGGCTTACCGTAAAATAAGGAAGCTTTCCTTTTTCCAACTATTTTACCAGTATTCAGAACACTCGATGAAAGTGTGTGTCCCACTGTGCCTCAAGATCAGTGAGAGATTAGCACTTTTTGAATTTAAGGGCTTTTGGTTTTCACTGTTGTTGGTCCTCAGCAAGAGAGATTTAAAAGTTTCTTTCAGGGATATTTGCTGTGATATATACACATCTTCACAGACCAGCCTCAACCTGCTCCATTATCTTTATACCTCTATTTTGTACATTTTAAATATTAGCCCAAAAGTTCAGCTGGCATCAATCAATATAAAATACATAAAAACTTACAGAGGGCTTGTGCAGTTAGTGGGTTTTTCTGGATTCTTGTAAATATGGGGATTACGGAGCAAGTAGAGTACTGAAGAAAAGTATGAACAATATAAATAGCGCCACTGATCTTGTAAAAGCAAAAAGGGAAACAAGGGGGACAAGAGTGTCAATTTAGAGCTTGTCCACTACGTATGTTAGAGAAGCAAGCAGTAAACTCACAAAATAACCCACAGTTAAAGCTACAGGGCTACAGAGAAGAAAGAGGGTGCAGGAAACAGGTCAGTAAGCAGCAGATCAGTATTTCATTGGGAATGCCCCCCAATACTCAGGGCTGGTTCATTCTCTGCTGCATTAGTGACAGCATTCTACAGCAGTGTAATGCAGTCTCATGAATCCATCATTACCCTCTGCAGGTGCGTCTGGAAAAGCATGATAAAATTGCTTTACAAGAAATATAGGCATATCATTTCAATTATTTTGGACCATATGCTGTCACTTCACATTCGTTTATAAAGCATTTTAAAACTACACTGCTCTTATAAGCTATCATCACAGATATGCCACCATTTTACCATAATTTGGAAGTCTAAAATACATCCACAAAAGAAGAATTAAGACTAAGAAAATAAAATAGAATTATCAAATTGGAAACCTCCAGAGCTTTCAAACTTGCATCCTTCTGTGATTGTCTGATCCCAGCAAGGTGAAGACTGTGTAGATCACCACCATTCACAGTTAGGAATGAGGGAAGTGATTATTTGAACAATCAGTTCTACTGCAGCTCAAACAAGAAAGCTTCACTGAGGAACTTTCTCAGTTTAATTAAACAAAAGGTTGTTTTTCAAGTTCTTGGAAACCATCAGTGCCTACTCTTCTTATTCCTGGGAGAAAATACTTAGTCAGCAATATTCAGCAGCACCAACTGTGCCCCCAAATGCTCCTTATCTTAGTAGAGTCTTTCATCACTGGAGATGTATTTCTGTAATCTCCTTTGGTCCAGAAAGCATCACTAAGCCAAGATTTGGGGAATTATTTCTTCACTTTTTCCTCTTATTTTTCCCTATCTCTGACCAAGTGTTTACACTGGCACTGGCAATTACCATTTGCTTATATTTTCCTATTCCCTTTCTCTGCTTTCTTTCTCAAGGAATACCAGTCCTTCTATTCATTTTACCACTAAAGCCTGAGACAAGTGAAGGACATAAACCAGAATGATTGTCGTGAATTTTTGCTTTCCTCAAAATGAAGGTGCATGGAGAATTTTAACAGTTGTTAAAGTCTCAGAAATTTAGTATTACTTTTAAGACCTAATTTCTTAAGGCATTGGTGAAATTGTATTAAGTTACCAACACCTAAATACCTGTCTAGTCATAACCTCTGTGTTCCTTGTAAGTAATAGAAATAGATACAGGACGTGAATTTGGTAAACATTTGGGCGTCTGTGATTTTAAGGTATTTCCTACTAGTGTTTTAACTGACATAGAAACCTGAGAGCTGATGAAACCTCACTGAGTCCAGGCCCGGATTTCATCACAATACACATATTTTTCCTGTGTGATAAACAGATTAGATATGCAATGATACTGTTCTTTCTCTTTGCTTCTTTGTAAAGGCATCACTCTACCTTTGCAGAGATTAACAACTCTGCTGAATAAAATGGGGCCAACAGAATTGAGCACATAATGAGAAATTTCATCATCTGAATTCATGTCAGGGCAAATCCTTACGTCAAAATAAAAATCAGAAAACTGTTCTGAAGCAGTTCCCATGCTCTGAGTGGGTAGGTTTGATCTAGGCTGTTCTCAGACAACAAGGTATTCATGACTTTAACACTCCTACTAACACAATGCAACAATTAATAACAATTCTTTATCTGATTTTTAAAAAATATATTCCTGACATGCAGCAGTGGAGAGTGCTAAGAGACCACAGTGCGGTACTCAAGCACGAGACAACAAATGTTTTCTTAGCTAGCAGGCAGTCATTGTTCCTCAAAACTGATCCCAACCCAAAACACTCCTCACATTTTCACAGACCATGTTATGAAAGAGATTGCATCCCTGTGATGAGGAACTTGAGTGACTTGGTCACTTCACTTGCCAAACTTCTCAATCCTCAGCAATTTTAATTTTGGAAGCATAAAGCACATATTTTATGCAAGACATCTAGGAGACAGCTACCTTAAATAGTGTATTAGTGTATGTAAGCAAAGGAAGTGGTTACTTTCAGGACTTGCAAGAACAGCCCTCAGTAATATTCCCATTCCAATTCCCAAGTCTGAGTTTTTGAATACCTCAGGTATGGATCCATTCTCTCCACTCCACATTAAACTCAACACTGAGCTATAACTGTTAAACTTGGAACATATTACAGTTATATTGCAAGTACTCTTAAGGCCTTTTTGACTGCAGATTTACAATTACAATGAGGTCTCATGTCTGATTAAGGAGTGCATTTCACTCAATACTAAGAGCCTTGGGGTGAACAGCATTGAAAATCTATTGTGAATGCAAAGAAATGACCATATTACTTTTCCATTTAGCTACAGGCATGAGTTCCTTCAACTCTGCTGAAAAGTTTTAATGATACAACAATATATGTCAGAAAAATTTAAGAACTATAATGATATATATGGTAAGAACCCAGTATTTGCCTGGTAAAATAACACACAAATACGTTTAAATCATTTATGAGACTCAATATACAGACTGTCTGAAAGCCCTTTCATCATTTCACACCGCCAAAAAAGGAAGACTACCATTATATAGTACAGAGAAGCTTAAAGTTACTAACTCCTTGCAGCAGACAGAGAGGATTCTGGAAATCTGAATGATACTGAAACCCTACAAAATCTTCACAGGTGTAAAACCAACACAGCAACTTGACCAGCAGACACGTACTTGAGCAGAAAAGAGCTGCTGGTGTTTGGAAAGAAACGAGATCTCTCCAGCTCTCAAGTTCTGGAAGCAGCTCAGGCAACAGATCTTCATCTTGTACTGAATCACCTGTGGTAACAACTTACACACAGACTAGGAAGTGTATGTGTCACTAGGAAGCACGTAGAGGAAAGGATCACACACACACCAGCCCACTTGGTACTATGTCCAACAGAAGCAGGGAATGCACAGAAACTGCCCAGAAATGGCCACTGAATGGACTTCACGTTTTTGAGTCAAGTGTGGTTAAAAGGCACGTTAGAAGTTATGTTCTAGATAACAACAAAGATGAAAATGCTGAGCAACCACAGTTTGTATCAGAGTCCTGTAAACTTTCACAGAAATAAAATAACCCATTATTGAGCTGTAAAAATGTAATATAGCATTGAAAAGCACAGGACTGAACCAACAGAGTGCTATGATCCCAACTGGGAAGAGCTCACCAATCCCACAGGCATGTGAGTGATGCTGAAACTCCCTGTTAGCGTCTCTTTAGTTCTGCTTAGTCGCAGCATGCAGTTTACAATTAGTGAACTGCTTAAACTGCTTTATAATCAGCATGTCAGTGTGCATAGACAAACTCACAACAGTCAACCTGAAGATCTTCTTATGAATTAACGTACCCTGTGACATAACGAATGATAAAAAGTTTGTAGTTATTCTATATAACAAGATATGGAACAGTTTTTACAGTTGGTCTCTGTACTTCATACACTCACAATATAAATACAGTATCTCCCAATTTCTCAGTTAAGATCAAGCAAACAAAAATTTATGTACCACCTAATCCAGGGAGTAGATGAATCCCACAGACTTAAGAAAATATATTTTAAAGAAAAAGGGTTTTTTCCACTTTTTAAAATACTCCTAAGACAGACAATCATTAAATGGATGGGAAGAAAAACTCAGGAATTTGGATCAAAACCAATATAACCTAAGTTGTGCCATATAACATGAATATTTATACATAATGTGTTCTAAGTGCATTCATATCAATTAGAAAACAAGTAACCAGCAACACATTTCACCAAAGATATTGCTTCTCTTACTATAGACCAGCTCCACTGAAGAGAAACAGCTGCAGGGTATCCCAGCAGCAGAAAGCACCAAAGCCCATTTCACTGCTGCTTTAATTCCCATTTCCTCAGTTCAGATGCACAAGCTCCATCCCGCCTTTCCGAGAAAATGCATCTCTCAAGCACATACACCAAGCATTTTTGCTAAGCAGCAGTGAAGGAGATGAGATAGTACAGGTGGGAAAGGCAAAGTTTAACAGCTTCACCAAGGACACGTGACCCTTCTATCACTGCATCAACTTCACTGCACTTGAAATTAAATTTAACTTCTGGAACTACTATGAATTTCTTTCTCACAGGTGTGACAAGACATCACAAGGTCTCTGTCGTGGTCTTCATGTGGACAACCCTGCCATCTCACTTTTTCTTTTACTTTTCCTCCTATTTAGCAACCTTTGTTTTAATTCACGGAATTCAGCATAGTTTGAGTTGCACAGTGAGACTTTCTGCTGCCTAAATCATCTATACAATCTATTTTTTCCTAAAAGTTGTGGGTTTTTTTCCAGTTTTCCCTTTAATCACAGCAAAGACACTGTATCTTTTTTTTTAGGTGGCACTGATCTATTTTAATAGAAATTAATCTAATTTCCCACTGTTTACAGCAAAATGCTGCCTCCTTTTAAACTTCCAGTCAAAGAACTACTGTCTGGTAGAGAATGTGAATTTCTTTCCATGCCTATTTGTTCAGTGGCCAACCCTGAATGCTGGGCAGCTTTCCAGCATGAGAAGTTGGAGTTCAGAGCCCGACCTTTAAATATTCTGCAGTCAGTGTGAAAGTTTCCATTGATTTCAATGGCATTTGGAGCAGGGTCTTGGCCCTTAGTGTGACCTTATTTTCTACCTAAAATGTAAATTTTTGGCAACACTGGCAAAGAATGCTAAGATAATCAATTCTATTCCAGCTGTAAGTTTGATTTTATTGGCTAGTGTAGCCGCACGGGTATGTGTGAAGAATATTCTAAGCCACACAGTATTGTAAACCAGGTCTTACAAACCTAAAACAAATGCAGCAAAATCTTTCAGAACACACACATCCACTACAGTCCCATCAATATTTTTAAGGCAGTTTGTAGGATTATGTATAACTTCAGTACACTCCTCCAAACAGTGAAGTCAATTAAGTCTATAAACTTCCATAAAATGGAGTTCTCATTAACTGAGGACCTGGCCACTGCTTTGTTTATTAGGTAAGAAGTTTCTTGACATGCAGTTAGACATGGATGTGTACTCTTGAGAAACTACTTTCTCAGTTGGTTCTAATGCCTCATTAGAACCAGGGGCTCACACACCAGCAAGGAAAGTCCAGTACCAGTTGTACCATGGGCAGTTCTGTTCAAATAGCACAGACTCAGGAGCTGCATTACTATTCAGTGGAAAGAGCTTTCACTCTAAGATGTGAAAGACTGACCTTTGTGCCCCCTACAGCTGGTGGTTCAGAGCCAGAGATAGCATTTATTCAACTTGAGCTGTCAGATAGAAAGGGCAAATGTACCAGTAGGTAAGTGAATTAAACACTGTTCAGTAGTTAGTAATATCTAATTATTCATGACACATTTGTCATATGCTGTTAGAGGACATTAAAAATGCTAATAATGTCTGGCCATTCTACTCAGTAACACATCTGCTGAGAAACACAGAGTGAATGGGTTTCAGGTACTGGTGATTACATTCCTGCTTTCTTCCCCTCATAGAAAATATAGGTCATAATTTTATTTACTTTCCAAGTGAACTGCAGCTTCCTCACAGTAAAGCAAAATAAACAGAGCTTGAAAAATCCGTGGTCGCTTCAAAGGCCAGTGTAACAATGCACTGTAATGCCTGCTATTCATAATCCAGTCACTACCTCACACCATTGCTCTGTATCTTTCCAGGGCAGCACAGAGCAGGCATTTCCATTTGCTTTTATTTCTAGCTCTTTAACTTACTTTCTGGGTGCTATACCAGGGGTTGGCTAGTTTCCTATAAAACAAACAGTCGTGAACCCCATTACCATAAATGAGGCAAATGTTTGACCCAGCTTTCTATCAAGCTAAGCAGACAAAGACTTGCAAAACTCAGTACTGAAATATTTAGCTTTGGAACTTACCCTAATAAGACCTTGAAATATCTCCAGTATAATAAGGTATTTAATTTTTAGTTTAAATAACTTCTGCTGCTCCTCACGCTTCAGTGGGAACAAAAGCATCTTCAATGGGAGGCTATCTTGCTCTGAAATAAAAATGTAAATATTTTTACTGAGTCTGCTTCTGGCATCCTTAATGAAAAGACTAAAATTTCTGAAGATAGCTGAACTAGTGCCAATCTATACAGCTACTCTTTTACAGTCACAGATGGAGCTTGTGTTCATCACTATCCTAATTTTTACTGCTATTAGCACTAATGTAAATATATTTTATAAACATCTTCTGCATAAAGCTATAACAGTATTGACATTTACTTGTCAAGTATAATATGCCCTCATCAGGCACATAAGAAAATTACCTCTTCCTCCTGGCAGTTTAAGTGCCAAACCCAATCAATTCAACCACTTGTCGCTTTGCTAAATTGCATGTACCTTGTGACTTCAAAGCCTAACCCCATGCTAATTGACCTGATCTTTAATGGGAACGAAGAGGTTTAATTCCTCCCATTTCAGTACAACCACATCCTTGGCCATTAGCTGAGAGGACCCAGCTAAGTGGGCAGTGATTCACCGTGCTCAGACAACCTGCAGCACACCTCGGGAGACACTGCCTGATTAACCACTTCCCAACAGACCTGCCTTGGAGCAGGCAAGCACCTCCCAGGGAGGGGCTCCAAAGGTGCAGTTCATGTGAGTCTGGAGCAGTCAGACCACACATTTATCATACCGAAGTTCCTGCCATGTGGATGTTTCCGTGCATCCTTTCTTGGAAATTTTCCCAAAGTGTCTGGAGAAAGTCCCAGGAATACCATAATTGATCCTGCTTGGAGCAAAGGCTTGGACAAGAGGCTTCCCAGTTTCTGACCTGAATTATCTTCTGACTATTCAGTATTGGAGAATCATAACAAAGCATTAAAACTCTAATTCCTGAAAAAATAGAAAAAAACATGGATAAACTGATTCTTCCTCAGCATACTAAATTTAGAGAATATTACCAGGAAGGAAGCTAACAGGGGTCCTATCTTTTACTGTAGTAATGATAGTACACACTGATGATAATACTGATAGGAATAACTATCTTTTATTTATCCAACCACTTCTTGTAACTTTCTAGATAATGTCCAAGTACTATCCACAGTATTTGCTGAATTCAAGCCATATATAATTCTGACCCATACTAATAATTAAATCCTTTGTAAGGAGAAGAATGATTTTGAATACAAGAATTATGCACTATGGGATGCAAGCATCCTCTGTTCATGCACACACTAGTCTAATATTTACAAAAATTACATGCCCAGATTAAAAGAGAGGTAGTTTTAATCTCAGTATTGCATTACATTAGTTTCTTTACAAATAAATCTCTGGAGTATGGCTGTCTATAATTTCCCCTAATTAATTACGTCAATTAGATGGAGTTCAAGATGTACTATAAAGTTATGACTTTTTCTTCACAAGTTCTTACATGTTATTCTATAGCAGGACTGTATTCTCAGTTTATTTACCTGGAATACTTCAAAGATGGAGAAAAGGACTTCTTTTGTAAATGTTGTGATTCACTTTTACAACTGTTTGGCCTGAGCAAGTGTGTCCTGAATGCCCTCCATGAAGCAGATTTTTTCTATAGGTAAAATACAGAAAGGAATATGTGTAAAAAAATAAAGCACCATGAGCACAGATAATTCTATAGAACTAAATGCACAAAAGCTGAGGTTGCCATAAGTAATCAGGTAACAAGTATGGAGAAACCTCCCCCACCCCCAGTAATAACAATCCACAGATCAAAGCAAACAGCGTCAAAGTAACACAGAATGTCCGTATTTGGTGAATAGGAGGCAGTGGGGAAAAAAACCCAAAAACCCAAAACAACATTGAACATGTTTGTTGTGAACACCCTAAAGGGCCACAAAGTACCCTGGAGACAGCTCAGCTCTGCTCATAACATATAACACAGTACATTGTATTGGGACTAATTTCTATTCATCATCAGCCATCCTGTAGCTGCAAGAGGGCAAAGGCTTCGTCTGTACTTGTCCTGTCCATCATGCTGAAGGGTTTGGCCAGAACCCCAGCAAGCTGGCAAGAATCAGTTGGCAAGTTCATGACACTGTCATTTCAGACCATCTCCTTGGTGCCCTTCCCACCAGCACTGAACTTGACAGTGATAGTTCCTCACAAAGAACACAGGCACTGTTCTTTGACCGAACTGTCGGTTGTCAAAACACAGCTAGAATGAGATGATTTTCAAACTCATCCTTTGGCAAAAAAGGCTATTCAAAACACTCTGAGTTCTTCAGTGATTTCAGTCTATTGACAGATGCGGACACAATATGAATAGGAGGAATGAAGGCAAAGGAGAAAGAAGTTTGTGCAGGGCTGTGCAGCTTGATTCTGTGATGTGAAACAGATGTGCCACATCTGGGAGAAAGGGGGAGAAGGCTGGCCCTGGACTCTATGAAATCCTCCCCTCAGGAAATCTAACCCCTTAATACACAGAAAAGCAATACCTTTGAAACACAGGACATTGTAGGTCTTGGTATAAGCAATCTCAGGTAAGTTCACTTCAGTGTAGTTATGATAAACTAGACCAGATGAGAAACTTCCACCTGCAATATTTTAAAATTGGTTACCAGGCTTTTTTCTTTCATTGGTGAGTCATGCAATTCATAAGCAATTCCAAAATACAAGAAAAAAATCCAATCATAAGTACAGCAGAATCCAGAAAAGAAAACAAATGAAGGAGATTAAAATGCACAGAAGGTCTGAAAATAAAATAAACCCTCACATTTCAAATTGTACCTCTGAAATATTTATATATCATTAAATATAGTTCATACTGTGAAGCCTACTTTCTCATTTTCAAAAGTCTAACTAGTTTCTCAGCTCTACTAGATTCACTCAAGACTTCTTTCCAACCAGATTTACAATTTCAAAAGCCCTTCAAGATTTAAATTTCCTCACACCTTGCATGCATGTTTGGACAGAGCATTGTTCTCTGCTATTTACTGTATTATCAGCATGTTTTAGTGATGCCACGGTATTGCACACCGTGTGGGAAAACAGCAAGAACCAATTTTTGCTGTCATTCAATTTAATTAGATAATACCAACAATAAGACAAGATACCAAACTATTTATTTATTAGAAATAGCCACATCATAAATCAGTGGTAGAAAAGTCAGACAGGTCAGTCAGTCAGTTGACTGTCAGTTGAGCAATTCATTCCTATAGAACACAACAGCCCCAATGTTCTCAATATGAATAATTATTTGTTATTTATTTCAGTTTTTGTAATAACTTTAAACAGCAATGTCACGAACTTCCTCAGGTCAGGATGAAAAAGCAGGAAAACAAACTCTCAGAGCCTCACAAGAATCAACTTGTCAGACATAATTGCTCATTATACTTGTTGCTCTCAGCTCAGCTTCCTCTTTGCTTTACTCGGAATTTCAAATTCTCAAGAATTTTCTTATCTACATGAGTGGACCAAGAGAAGAAAACCACTCCTCTTCCTCGAGGCAGAGGGCTGAGCTTTAGCAAGAAGGCCAGTATTTTGTGATTCTAGCCAGAAAGGCTTCTCAGTATATGCACAGTGTTCCCACAGCTACAATAAGCACCAAGGATTATGTTAAAGCAACAGCACAAGCCTTAGGACTTCCCAGGCTTTTTCAAAACTAATAACTAAATGTTTCCATTGTTGTGACATACACAGGAATTTTTCACACATAAAAAAAAAAAAAAGGGAACAAAAAGGAGTCCAGTTTTCTGATAATGTATTGCCAGGGAGTTTGTCTGGTTAATGGTTTGAAAAAAAAAGTTCCAGTGCTCCATTTGATGCTTCATGAAATGAAGCAACTTTGTCATACTTCACTGCATTTAGACCTAGCAACATGTCAAATTTTTCTAAAATAAACTGTGGGTCATTGACTGAGACAATTTCCTCTGGCAAACCATATGCAGTGAAAAATTCCCTTATGATTTAATTTATTTATTTCATAGTAGCGTGGCCTATAGTGCCATTACTCCAGATGTTGCAAAGCTGCTGATCTTTGGAAACGAAAATGAAGGTACAAACAGCAGTCTTAAACACTACTGAGAATAACTTTTTAACCTTTTCTTTTATCATCCAGAGTGCCCAGTGAACCTTGGTCACTCATCTCCCACTTGCTTGGTGAATTCCTGAACTGTCAAAACAAGTGTATGTCCTTCACTTGAAGTGGTGGTAATGTTTCATAGGAAACCATAACATTTTATTTTACCCTCCTCTACAGCCAATAGCCTGTTGAACATTTAGGTATATGTGTCTGCCATCCATTTTATTTCTCATAGCCTTTCTTAGCATGACATCAAGAAAAATGTTTTTAAATAAATACCTATGCACTCACAATTTATTATTTACAGCATTTAGTACTGATAGAATAGATTCAATGTACTCCAGCAGTGATTTGTAATTCTGAATAAATTTTGAAGAAATCTAAGCTCAGGACATATATAATTTAGTTTAAAATAGTTCAATACTGTTAGTTCTCAAGACTTCTAAGTTACTACCTTTTAATCTATTTTCTAATCTCATGCTTAGACAATAAATTTACTTTAGGGTAAATTATCATGCAGGAAGAGTAGTTTGCAAATATAAGGCAACTTACACATTTAAGTAACATTTTGAGGAAACTTCATCTCCTAAGATCTTAATTTTCTTTTCAGGTAAGCAGGATTTGGCTTTCTAATTTCTCCAGCTAGAAACTCGATACATCAATTTCTAAATCACTAATTTTAGATGCATGAAGACAGATATGTGCTCGTCACTTAGTACGCAAGTCAGAGCCTGGATCCTCTGCAGCCCTGATTTTATCCTTTTCCTTTGGATGTTATAGGAACACACTTGTCTTAGAACACACACACACAAATATATCCCAAAATGGAAGGTATTAAATTTACTCCTGTTGATTCTGTTCCAGTTGGCATAAATATTCATTGGCACAAGGATGAAAATCCAGTTTCCCCTTGCTCAGGGAAGCAATTTAACCACTATAGCTCAAAGTCAAACTTGGCTTTACCTTGGCAAAAATATTTCTCATAATCCATAGAATTTCCTATAGCTTGATAATTAAAGCAGTTAAGCTACACACAGTTCAACCAGATAACCCCAAACCACCTTACAGCAGAGAATTAAGCAACACATGGTTTATATCATGTTCCAGTTGGAATTCCTATAAGACCTTACTCTAATTATTTATGTCTCTAAGACTCACTGAACTTCATTTCAGTCATCTGAAAAGTATTTTGGAGGAAATATGGATGTGTAAACTAACCTTGCCAGTGGTAAAATTTGAAAGTGGCTATATTTTTCCTAGTACTAAGGTGCAAGACCTACATGAGTTATAAAAAGGATAAGAGGAATGTTTAAAACAGGTTGGTTTTTTTCCATAAAAACAATATTCTGTAACAAATGAACAGAATTTTTATTTCAAAGGAAGAAATCACAGATTTGAAACTTGTCTTTCTCTAGGCTTCCTGTAAGCTTCCTTTTGTTTCATGTCCTTCCTGTGAAGCTTTTGGTGTTTGCTCATTGTGTGGATACTAAAATGCAAATATCAAATGCTTTTCATTATTTAACAATGTCATTAAGGAACATGGAGCTTCTCACAATTCCCACCAACAGCATTAGCAGGAAACTGGAATCTAAAAAGCTGCCACACTTCCATTCTTGCAAATGATTTTTCCTTCTGTTGTGAAGTATTTGCTGCACTGATATTTCAAGAAAAGACTGGCTTTTTCAAGAACTGGAAAGAAGAAAAGCACGGGTTCTGCATTATGTACGTCAGTAACTAGAAGATCTAAAGGGACCAGAACTCATTACTTGCTCAGCAATCTGCATCAGGAGATGCTGAATATGTTGTTGCTTATCAATATATCAAGAAAAAATCCCACCATTTAGTACTGTGCCTGGTGTTTTATATAGAGGACGGTGAAATTCTAAGAGTAAAAATTACAGAGAAGACAAGGGGAGTGAACTGTGCAGGGTAATGGTGTTGCTGTGCCACTTCACAACTGCTGGGTAACGTTTTGGGGTTTTTAATAGCTGCCCTTGTCAGAGCCCCTACAATTTGCTTGTTCGGAGAGATCTCTTTGGGAAATGCTATGGAACTGCCTGAGGATCAGTATACATTTGTCTCCCTTCTGCCAGGACGGTCGCCTCAGGGATGCAAACAGCATAAGCACATCAATCCAGTTCTTCTCTACCTCACATCTACTCAGCTATTGAATGGGCAACTGTTGCAAAACAGGACCAAGAATCAGTTTGATTTTACTTTATCAAGTAGCTCTTACAGTAGTTTTGCTACCTAATCCACAAAGCTGTAGTCTGTAAGTGTACTGTATATAGAAGTTGCAGACTCCATTCTGCAAATCATAATTTTTAACTGCTATGGGATGCTACCATGACCTTTACCATATTATTAATCTTCATATTTACTGACCTCTTTCCTCTATTCATCACACCTTCACGTCCAGCCTGCAATACACTTGGCCCCCTTTTAGGAACAAACCAAACAACCCCTTCTTTTAGGTATAATAAGTACATTTAACTTCTCTGGTTTCACTTTTAACCCTTTATCTCTTAGCAGAACCAACTTGGGAAGCTGATCCCAATACATCCATCAGGACTTGCCTTTGCTCTACTTAATTCAGTGTTTTCATGAATACACAGGAGGTCTTTAACACACACTTAGCAGGCTGCATCTGTGCACAAGCATCTGTGTGCACCTTGCCCTTCAGATATCAGTGGTAGAATCATTCCTGCCATACCAAGAATTGGAACTGAACTCATCATTTCCGAAATATATTTCATTTCCACAGTAATGTAGTTCAGTTGGATGTAACAGAACCAAATTCTCAATTGAACAAGTTGGGCTGTCACAGGTTCCCTTTTTTCTCCTTGCGCCAAGGGAACTTTGCCTGACTGATTTTTACGGTCAGCTTCTTAGAAAAATATAGTCCTATTTATAGTACAATCTGGCTTTCCTGCTGTGTGAACTGCAACTTCCCCATTTAAGTTAATAGAATTCAAGAAAGAGAAAGAGACTATTGCACTGCTAGCAGCATCAGTAGGATTGTTTCACATGGACTTGGCTTTTCAAACCCTGATTTTATGTTTAATTATAAACAGTCAGTATTCTTGATGCTGGTCTGACTTCCCCCTGAAAGTATGAAGGGACCTTAACTATTGCTTGGCTCTATGAAATCTTGTTAACATGTTGAATAAAATTTACATTTACACAGTTCATTCTAACAAAGGCTGTTTGCTGAATTTTTGTAAGGTGCACTGATACATTCCTGAAGCAGTGGGGCTTCTTTTTAACACTGTCATTTGTTAGGGTAGGAATTAAATAATTGAAATTGTTTAGTTGCAGTCAGTCATTTCACCAAGTTTGCACCAGCTAGTGTTCTGGGCACTGACTAAACTCAATTCAACCTATCAAGTATTTATACCCTATTTCCCAAAGTAAAATTTCCCTTTAGGAGGATATAAAGTTTCTGCTATTTCCACATCAAAATTTTCATCTGCTAAATTAGAAGAAATGTAGCAGATTCCAAAAGCTGCTCCCTGGAAATGCTGCATTAGCTTCTAGCATATTTGCCCAAAATATTTTATACAAGTGGTTGAATGACTCAGTCTGACTGCTCAGACCTACTCTGTTTAACTGGACTTTGGCACACTTCTCTCAGGGTACTTTGTGCCAGTTTTACTCATTTATAATCAAATTCTCAGCTATATCAGAATTTTGGTATAGCTGTATTTTAAGATGTTCACCCTCCTTATCTATTACCTATGATAAATTTATTGTTACTATACAGCAACATGTTCATTCTTAATTTGGCAGCATTTTAGAAATTTAAAGAGGCTCTTGCTCATCTCAGTCAAAACATGATGGGACAAGCCAGAATACTTGTACTACAGAAGAGTAATTCAGGTAATAACCTCTTAAGAGATTCAGGGTTAATAAAAATTAATTAGAAACCTGCTTAAAAATCTCCGAGTGGATGTGTTTACTTTCAGTTATACCCCTTTGCAATCTCCTTTGATGGTCTTCAGACTTCACAATGCTATTAATGACTGTGTGTCCTGCTGCTTCTTGCCATCACAGCTTCCTACCCAGCACTGCTCCATTCCTCAGCAGTCTCGGTGATAACACACAATTTGGGGCAGTCCCTCACTTCTTCCAGAACTGGCCTTGTCTATTCAAATGATTTGCAGGCAAAAGAAAATCTTTATCAGGCGACAACAGTAATTATTATCAATTATGGGTGTTATCCAGCATAAGTACATTAATTAAACCCACTTGAACACAAAACAACACAAGAAATCTTGTCTGCAGCTGAAAACGTGCACATTTTCTGAAGCTACTCTTTCAAATATTTGTAACCTTGCCATACATGAGCTTCAGGACTGCATATTCAAATTCTGAGTCTAAAATCAGCAAGTAAGTAAATAGCTGACAATTTAACTAGATGAAAATATTTGGAATACGGGTTTTCAACATGAAAGCTGCTCTGATATGAACACAGTGTAAGCAAACCTCCATTTGTTATTCTTCTGTGCATAGAGTATAATTGCTCCCTGGAGTAGTTCCAGGGAAGTCCATGGAATTGCTCAAGGGATAAACGTAGGGATGTTCAGATGACCGCAAATGATCAAATTGCTGCACTTTATGATATTATGCTCTCACCAGAGAGGTTCTAACAGATTGTGTGTGTTTCTAACTCAATTGAAAGAAACCAACTAACTTAATTGAAAGGAACAAGTTTAAATTCCCAGCTTGCATTCACACTCCCATTTATCCTGTCTACCAGCAGGCACACTCACCAACTCACCCCTCCACCATTCCCCAGCCAAGGACCTGCGTGACATGCTGACCTCATATCTGCTGGGAAACACTGAGCCTAAGCAGATGTAGTCATTTACAGGCAGGACCTGCTTAATCATTCAGCTTGTGCAGTTACAGCTGTGGGAATGCACATCAGCCAGGATAGTGTTAATGCAGAATAACTGCTTTATAATTCACAACCTGGAAAAATTATTACACCTGGGAGAATACCCGCACCAAATATTTTTAGCCTTTTTTTTTTTTTTTGCCTTGTGTTCCAGTAACAGAATTCTGCAGCTAGCAACATTTCACACTCTCTTGTTCAATTATTCAGTACAGATTGGGTTGGGGTATTTTTTGTCATACACACACATACACTGAAACAAATGCCAGTTTTCTGCCTTAACGTTGGTCTACTGTTGTGTTTAGAAGGTATTTCACAGGAGGACATTAAGAAGACAAAACCTAAATGCCCTTCATTTCAGTGACCATGTTTTTCCCAGTGGAATGACTGAATATAGGCAGCCAACAGATGGTTTGTACATTTACTTACTGTTGCCAGTTCATGAGCCTTTAGAATTTTTCTCGGACTTTCAACTACAGCTACTCATCCGTTTCATTGTGTTTTAGCAACTGAGGATGTATGTCAGAACAGGTGTCTTACAAAAGAAAGAAGAAAAAAGACATTTTTCATTGAACTTCTCATTCTGGGATCAGATATTTGTGCCACTAGACTTTACCGGGTTTTTGCTTTTTTGTGTGTGTGTGTCAAAGAGTACAATACTTATGTGGGATAACATTTTAAGTAGGAGCACCGAGTCAGGGAAAGAATGTAAATCTATCTTCCAACTTGCAATGAAAAAAATAATAGCATAGTATCAATTTGTGTATTTAGGAATATGATCAGATTGATTACTGGCGGAGACAACCTGAGTTACTTTACACAATTATGTAGATTAAGTAATGTAATTTATGAAACCACACATTATAATTTGAAAGAATTATTTCCTTAGACTCCATATACAAAACTTCTCTGATTTTTTTTACTATTCAAATTTACCCAGTTCTCTGAAGACAGCAATGCCTATTAAAAATGATTCTGCTAATTTATTACTCTTTCAATACGCTCCTCTCTAATGTATTTTCTCCTGTGGATTAATAAAATAAGGGTTAGGTTTCAGAGAGTGACGAAGCACGAGTCAGTTAAGATGATTTATGGTTCAGCTGAGAGTGCTAACAACACCATGTGATAAATACTCCAATCAGTTTAAAGTTGTCTCCTAATCATGACAGCAAATGTTAGTGGTAACTTCCCAAGTAAGAGCTGGCAGCATGTAAGAGTTAATAATGGCAGAAAAACAGGTAAAGGGCTCACTCCTGAGGAGCTCTTGCAGGTTTTTAAATGTGCATCTAAAGAAATATGTCTAGAAAACAGAAAGTAGAGAATGTAAAATCTTGTATCATCTAGTTTTTTCAATTCAGAAAAGCGTTCAGCAGACTGCTTTTTAATATTCTTGGTTGCTCTGCATTTTAGCAGGGAACGCTTTTCAAACAGAAATACTAATGAATGGTGTTTGAATGAGAAAGGTGTTTAGAAACAGTTAATGCCTTGAGGGAATTCACCTATAAATAAAAAATTACAGTCAAGATTTAAAACACTGAGAAAAGTGACTCAGAGTATGTTAAAAATGGACATCTGCAGGAAATATGACATAATGCAGGACTAACAAACTCTTCTTAAGGAGCCGTATTTGGGCAGAAAATTACTTTGTCTTCAGGGTGCTGCAGACTCCAAGCAACAAAGGTTTATTTGCAGCAGTCTAAGGTTCCAGATGGAATCCATCTGCAGCAGTTGGACAAGGAGAAATTGAGGAATTCTGCTGATGAGATCACTGAAACTGCCTTAGCTCATGCTCCCATCCCCTTTAGCACTGTCATGTCCAATGCCTCCTGGGAGAAAGTAATGTCCCAGGATAAGACCATTCGCAATACTAAATTAGAGTGTTTGGGACAATTACCAGGAAGATTAGAACATTTTAATATTCATCTCAGACTCTGTTTCACACCTCTGATGTAATTACACGTCCAGGGAGTGCCTCTAGCTCTACACATGGTGGGGAGTAAGTGGATAATATGGACAGGATTACCCTTCAAATTTAAATTTTCAAACTTGAACAAAGTTTTATCACAAAGTATGGAGTTGTAACATCAGTTCTCACATTACTTTGAGAATACAGATTTATATGCAAATCCTATCAGCTTCAAAGATATTCAAAAGAGACCTCTAGCAGTTACTGTATCACAATTGATTTGGCAAATAATACTCATTTTAAACACTTTATAGAGTTTCCAGTTCATGTAGCCTTGAAGCTTATCTGATAACCTGATTAAAAAGTAGCAAGGATCTGAGAGCCTAAACATTTTCTCTAGCAAGACAATAGTAAATCGGGTTTTACATATTTGCTTCGATGGGATGTCTCTAACCCATTAGCCTTGGAAGCATAGCTAGTACCACTCGAAATTTCTATGTCAAAATGCACCTTCATTTAAATTGATAAAAAATAAAACAAGTGCCCGTGCACCAAAGTTAAGGCAGACACTGTAATGAGAGCACAGCTTATGACAGGCAGCAGGGACTGAACATCCCCACCAGGCTTCAGAAGTTCCATGCTGCCTGGAAGCCCCAGAAACTTTACTTAAAGATTTAGAGAAGAAAAGCACGTAGAGAATTCCCAACATTCGTCAGCCCTGTTGTGCAGGTGTGAACTCATTAGCTCCCGTGGTCTCAGCTATACCAAGGATTCACGGGATTTGTTCTTGGCTTTACAGCACTGCATCTGAGAATCTTCCCAAGCTATTAATCTTTCTGTCCAGCCATGACTATGAAATCTTGCTGGTTTTATCACTCAGCGAGGTCTGAGAGCTGCCTGTTATGGCTGAGCCAGGACCTTACAATTTGGACTCCTAAATTCAGTTGCTTTCAAGAATTGCAAAAATTTAGAATTTATTTCCTTCATAAATGAAATTTTGGAGAAAAAAAAGAACTGTTTGTTCTGAAAAGCAAACCCTTCATTCAAAATATCAGCTTTCAGGGAACAGTTAGCAACAAATTTTTGTTTGTCTCAGGCTGCAGAAAGCCTGAAGTTATGAATACATATTTTATTACAATGACCATTCTCTACTGGATCTTGGCAGGCATACCAAAGATATGTCAATGTGAACTCCTGTTTCTTTTTAAATACTACTTTGCTAATGGCAGTGGAAAAAAGTGATTTATCAATCAGAGATTGGCCCACAAGGGGGAGAGAACAAGTAGTAAGGAATATTTAATTCTTAGCTCAGAAGCACGGGGGAGAGCAGAATGTGTTCCCCATCACGTGCTCTTTCTTGGCCATATTCTGAATATCTGCAGCACCTGGCACTGCATGACAATACCCAAGTTTGGCCTCTGAAGCAGAAAAGGGCTGTCTTGTCTCACTTCTCTTGTCCCCAGCTATAGGACACAACTCCAATGTCTAAGGTGCAGTTCTGATTATACCCTTTAACTATGCATGTGGTGTAACTATACTAAACATTTTCTCCATCTGCCTATATATAGTTCCTTAATGTTTTCCTGCTAACAAATGGAATTACAGCAACTAGTAATAACATCAGCTTTAATGAAATTTCGTATTTTGACTATATCCACTAATTTTAAAGGCTGAGTGACTTAAGTTCTTACCAATATGCCTTCATTTGTAAACCAGATTGCTGTGTTTCTGACAAAGGTCTGCATTGAAATATAGAAGGAGCAACAGCAATCACTACAGCTAAGATTACAGAACTATTTTTGTCTTCCTTCAGCTTTTGACTAATAGACATGATATTTTCTGTGATCAGTATGAGCTTGAAAGTGAATACTTCATTAGTTTGACCAAAAATAAACACATCTTAGAGTTGGGAAAATTTATGACTTTATAATAATATTCTACTTCTGGGGGGTTTTGTGGTGGATTTTTTTGTTGTTGTTTTGGTTTGGGTTTTTTTTGCTAGCTTGTTGGTTTGGATTTTTTAACAGCACTGTAACTGAAACAGCAAAAAGCTTAAAACTAAAGTTTACCATTACAATAATGGTCAGTTGGAAATGGTTTCTTTTTTTTTTTTTTTTTCAAATGGATATTTCTTTTAGTTTGATTGTGTTACAGGTATGTCTTTGCCACCCAGGTGCTACCTCCAAAAAGTCATACAGTGTGCAATTAAAGCCCATTCCACTACCTTGAGCTGACCTTCCAGTAAGAATCTGCAGTGATTTATTGTGCACATGTGTGGATCTGAGGTGCATAGTAATTAGCAAAAAAACAGACAAAAATTGGTCAGGCCGCCTGGATCATAAGGACACGAACGAGTGGAAATTTTAAGATGAAAAGGGACTGCAACATGTCCTTTGCAGCTTCGCTTTCATGTGCAAACCGATCAAGCCGCGTGCTCACAGAGAATTTGTTTCTTGGCAGGGATGCCACAGGGATATCTTTGGAACACAACAATTATTTTTCCAGAACAAAACAACATGCCTCCAATGGTAACACTTCAGAGGAAAAAAAAAAAAAACAAACTGTGCCAACAAATGGTTGACTTTATCTTTAAATCTAAGGGCGAATATCCCAGTTTAAAGCAAACAAAAAAAGAGAACCATTTCTGAACAACCTCACCCTTACAGGCTTTTTGACACCAACTTATGCCTAGAACTCAAAGTGTAGGACAGTCCTAAAATCAATTATTCTGAGACCATTTTTAAAAAGAGCAAGGATTTACATTTATCATTTTAAGCATGTCCCTTTCTAAAGTTCAGTAAATCCTCCTTCTATTCCAGAAATACAGATCACTGGTACATAACAAAAGTAATTACCTCCTCTACAGCATTATTTTTTTATTTATGTATATTTTTATCCTCTGCATCTTTTTTCTCCAAAGTAAGCACTTTCAATCTTTTATATCCCCTTCCTATGGAACACTTTCCTCATGTCTAATCATTTAATCATCTGAATATCAATCTCCTCTATTCAAGTTTAGGAAGGGTATTACTGTGAATCCTTGGACTTTGTGATGCTATAAGCTATGCTGTCTGCCTCTTCTAAAGGAGGCTGTAAATCCTCCCTCCTCTGAAGAGCATGGTGTTTCAGACCGCATTTTCTACCATTTCATATTTTATTGTTTTATCAAGGAAGGGGAGCGAATGTTTAGGGCACAATAATTCCTAGAGGGCATGTTCCAGAGCCAAAGCAGTCAATTAGAAGAAGGAAGGACCCAGGCAGTGATCTCTTTAGCAAAAAGGATGTTCAGAGATTTTAAAGGCTTATTTAATGGGTTAGCAAGACATATTATGACGATGTGCGTAAATTAATCAAGGGCAATTATAAATACTGGCTATTGCAGATTACTCCTAGTGAAGTTGTCTTTACACAGTAGAAGCAACAGCACTTGTCCAGGTTAGGATCAAGCTCTGTTTGGTGCCCCAAAGACAGTTACATGCACATACCTGTACCTGCCATGATGTCCACGTGGTCAGGTTAAAAGGACAGCACTGGCTGCTTTGTTGCAGATTCTATCGTGGCAACCTGCAAAGATGAAATTTAATGCAAATGCTCTGACCTGATTCAAAAAAAATAAGCTCCTTTTAGAAACAGTAAAATAAACTAGCATGACCATCTCGTTACCCAGGTTTAGATTCCATTTACATTGTATCTAATGGGTTAATGAAAACATTACTGGTGTGTCTTCTGCAACGTTTCCATTTAGTATTTGTAACTGCACATAGAAGATTTGGTTTATTATCTTTCCAGACTAAGCTATAGTCACTGTTCAGTCAATTCCAACGTACTAAAATTGATTTTACTAAAATTCCCCATGGATCTCTTATTATAAAATAGAAATAATACTTTCTGAAATCAATTAATTGATGACACAGGTTTTTTTTTAGCCAATTGAGTGTTATACGATCCTTTTTTGTCCTCGCAGCACCTGTTTTTACAGATTTGAACCCCAGCTGCTGGTTCAAGTTGAAAATTAATTTCACACATTTGAACTGGTACATGAATTACAGTCATGGCTGGTGGGATCAGAACACTCTTGGAACCAAGCCTCAGAAGCAAGGAAGGTCACTTTAGACAAACAGATTGTTAATGACAAGGGTGAATAATCAGAACTTAATGAGCACCAAAGAACCTTATAGAAGTACTTTACTAATCTTCCAAAATGCTTCACAAGACAGCCAGCAGCATCAATTTCATAAAAAGTTCAATCAAAATAAGGATACTTTTCAAACCTAGCTAAAACAAAGTCAGGAGGGACTATGATTTCAACAAGGCATTTACTTTAGTGACAAAGCAGAGGAAGTTTCAGATAAATCTGAAGTTCTGGCTCAGCAAATCTGACTTCAAGGTTGCCCTGAAGCAGGGGACAGAACAAGATGTTCTACCACTGCAGTCTTTGACTCAAGCTCAAAGGTAGCACTGAGGCCTCCTGCCCATGTGCACAGTACAGATAATCAATGGTCGGTTTTGGTAGTAGAAACCAATTTGTGATAGCCCAGCTCTGAGTGAGGATGAATTACCATCCTGCCACAGATGGACTATTTCTCATTAGAAACTCATTTAACACTAGCTTAGTTTTTTTTCCAGTACATTACAGTTGCAAACATACTGTCACTTGTTGAATCATAGAGGTTCATTCTGCAAGATGATCTGCCCTGTCAGATTCTTGTATCTACACAGCTTAGAGGACAAAATCAGGACTTATGCCTGTGTCTTTGCGAACTCCATTCCTGTCCATTATGTTCAAATAAACAGCAGGAAAAAGAGCCAAAGTTAACAAGGTCACTGTAGCTTTATCCTGCAGTGTAATAAAAAGATCCATAACAGAAAGTTGGTGCCACTGCTTTTTACACCATCCTCATTGTTATCAGAGCACCCAGCAAGAGAGGGCCATCTGTTGACATTTTATCTTTACTTTCGACACACTATTCTAAAACCTGCTTGATCATTTGTTAAGTGTATTTTTCAATGGTGAAAAACAACACAAAGTAAGTATTTATTAAAAGTAATGGTCTTCTACCTTTTCTTTTTTTTTTTAAATCAGGCTGAAAACAAGAAACAGAAATTAATCTGGCTTTTCTGCAACACAGAGAGCTCTTGTCATGGCAGAGTCTGGATCTTTATTTTCAAGAGGAATTCTGTTCCATGATGAACACAAAATGCCACAAGGTTAGTTTTACAGCAAAGCTGAAATTTGCTCTTTACAAATATATGGCTACCAAACCTTCTGACTCCTCTGATCAGTGCAACAATACCTTATTACAATACTTGCATAGTTTGACTGAGGCACCAGCAACAAAGAGAAGTTTTCTTAAAAGGCATCTAAAATGGCAAGAAGGAAATTTGTCCTCACTGTTTATCGTATTCTTAATAAAACTTTTAAAACAGATCAAACAAGCTGCTCAGTACACAGCTGCAAGGACGAACGGTCACGTAATTCTGTATCAAAAGGTGTAGCCACAAACATTTGCTTAGGCAAAGTTGGGCCTACAATGTAAAACCAATTTAACATCCTTTAAAAATTGGCATACAAATTATAAATTGGAAGCTAGAATTTAAAAAAGGAAAACTATAAGACAGAATGATTCAATCTTGAAAAGATATTAATTATTCAGAGATCATGCCTTGTTTTTAGAAATTATATCACAAGTGGTTTTTTTCAGTGGGACAGTCCTATGAGATTGTTAAACAGAATGTTTCTTAAATAGTGCTTATGCAACCACTAGTATGTGATTTCTGCTGCTGTTTGACCAATTATTTTTTATAAATCTAAAAACTGCTTTCATCTTTTTTATAAATCTAAATATTGCTTTCATCTTAAAAATAAAATAAACATCAAGTCTTAGCTTGATGCTAGTATTTGGGCCCCTCAGTCATAATTTGCTGTATATCTGTGTGTCTTTGCAGCAAATGTTTATTGCAGGGCTTAGTTTACATTCCTGCCATCACGATTTCTTCCATTCTTAATAAATTATAGATGATAGCTTTAGCAACACTGTTATTGAAGCAGATAGCACTTGATTCAATACATTAAAAGCCCATTATATTCCTACATCATAAGTGGATAATAATTGCTTTATTATTAAAACATGCCTTTCATTCTGACAGTGTTTAATGCCTTCTCTGAAATGAGGGTAGCACAATAATATTGACAGAAGAGCTAAAGGTTATATGGACAGTAAAATGTCATGCGTTATCGTTACACAACACAGAAAAGGTTTCCATTTATAGATTTCATTATCAACTGCATTTTATGTTCAAAATATTTAATCTGTCTTTTTTATCTCAGAATCCTGTGTTGACCTTCATCTTTAGGAGGATTTCAACTGTGTGCAATGCTGCTGCTCAATCATCATTATTTTAGCTTTCCTGAAAACAGTCTACTAAAAAACAAAATCAAAATGTCACATTTGTTATTAATTTTCTTCCCTTTCTATAACAATGCAATTTTCTACTTGTTTTTTAAAGAGTGGGAGCCTGGCTGGTTAAGATACCCAGTAGTTACACTGCATTTGCCCACTCTGACTGAGCTGTAAACCCATAATCATCTAAGAAGTAGAAACTTCAGTGTTTCTGTGTGTTTCAAACATAATCATGATAAATTTTCTATGTGCATTTAGTATGATCAAGGTGACTGCTCTTTCTGCAAAATGAGTTTTAATAAAAAAGCATTTTCAAGATGACTTTCACAGTGCAATCACAACATATTGTTACACATGTGGTGGTGTTCTAAAGAAAGGTTTTTTCCCAGCGTGGTGACCACTGGCTTTCTTATTCCTTCTTGGCTGGTGAGTAAAAGAACCTGCCAAGATTTGCATGTGTATGCTTGCATAAACCTGTGCTTCCAGAAGGCAGTTCTTCAGAGATTCAATTAGGTTTTATGTTGGAAACAAAGATGATAAAAGTAGCTGGATTATTTATAATGGATTTTTTGAAAAATGCTACTATATAAGCCAATAGAATAGAAATACCTTCAGAAAAAAAGGAAAAAAGTAAACAAAGATAAGAGGATTAAAGGGAGAATCAAGAAGAAGAGTTCATTAACCTTGCCTTGCCCAGCTATCCCATCCACCCCAGTGGAAGCTGGCAAGGAGCTAGCTTGTAGAGATATGTCAGTTAGACAGGTAAGGACTTGACCTACTCTATGTACATTTAACTTAGTTTAAATCGACCCTGTGATATACTCAAACCAAAATTTAGGGGAAAAAAAAATTAAAAATCACCAGTATGCTATTAAGAAGTTCAAATGACACAGACTACAGAACAACTGAGACATACCACGGCAAGCTGTTTTCAAAACAGCATGTAGAAAATGGGTTAGCAGGTAACATTACCGAGAGCCTCTGCAAATTACAACACTAAGCCCACTTCAAAAACTGCATAGCTACTTAACCTTAGTTCTACTGACTGCCAGTGTGCCCAAGTGCCTTCATTACCAAAAGGGGTTTCAGTACTTAAGAGCTATATACAAAACAGAGTCAAGTTCGTGGAATCTTGACTTCTGAAGGGCATATGGCCTGTGCTGTCTATTGCAACCCATGGTCCCTTGTTCCATACTTGTGCTCAAGACAATGGAGAGGAAATCAGATGCCAGTAAACTGGGGTCACAAAAAGTACTGTGCGTGGAACAGAGTGCCCAGCCATTATGATATGCTGGAAAGGCTTATGGCACAGTTCTTATCTCTCAGTTTTTAGCAGTCTCTCAACCAGCACGTAATAACCCACCCTGAAAACATTCATAAGAAATTACATAACGCTGCAAGAGATCATACCCCAATGCCTGTCACTGCAACACTCTCTTGTTTGTGATTTCAAAAAGTTTCGAGCCATCTGACATCTAGAGGGTCAGAAAGTGAAGCACATTTCAGTGGAGACCTAGAAGACCTGGCGGTCTTAAGCCTTTGACCACCAGGCTGCATTTCATTATGCTCTTTCTGCACAGGCTTACACAGTGCCAGCTGCTGGAAGAGCAGTGGAGATATGAATGCTGATTAATGAAGGTGCTACAGTGACTCATGGAGCTCATTCCCAAAGGTCCTCTGTCTCAGTGGTTACTTAAGACCAGACAGAAAATAAATTGAAAGCTGAATTAGTTGTCTTAGAAGCTAAAAAAAGGTCTTATAGTCAGGACCTTCCCTGAAGACATCTTAGCCCATTCCATTTGTGACCACGATTATTTCATGAGGAAGGCTCTCATGAGAAGTGATTGTAGGTCAGGTGAATCCAGACTAAATCTGGAATACGGATGGAGTAAGTTAATTTCAATATACGAACTGAAGGTATTTGCTCCTTCAGTTCTTGACTTCGAAGTCCCATTAATGTCATGGGCATGTGTTATTTACAGAGACTGAGGTAGTCAGATCAGGTCACTGATGTGATTTAAACAGACCAGCAGTAATGCTCTGTTCTGAATCCAGCATTAATCAGAACAGGACAAGTATTTCACGTCTGTTTTGATGGTTTTGATACTGTCAGCTCTAGGACAGTTTGTCTTCCTTTTCTGCTCACTTAAACAGTCTGCTTAGAAATACAGTGACCAGCTGGCATGCACATTGTAAGAGGAAAAATAAATTCATTTAATAGAAGTCTTTGTTATCACTTCAACTTTTCCCCATTTTAAATGGATAAAAAAAAACAGAATACATTTCCAAAGCCATAGAGAAGACAATATAAAGGATTATAATCACAGAAGACTTTCCAATCAAAGTTTACCAATCAAAATGCATTTTGATTGCCAAAGTTTACCAATCAAAATAATTGTGAGGAAACTATATTAGCCTGCAAACAGTGATGGAAATAGTGTTACCACAAAGCCCTCTCAGAATGGCTGGTGATAAGTTTTCAGGCTTTCTTCTTTGACACGAAAATTAATAGACAACTTCTGATGCACAGTAGGCATCTCTCTGCTTTGGTCTTCCTGGTACATGGTCTAGGGCTATTTGGAAATTAAGAACAGAGATCTTGCAATGAGACACGTGTCTGCTGAAGGAAATACATCCAGGCACTCTGTTTATCTACAGGAATTTCTTCATACTTCATAATATTGACAGATAAAACCAAGTACTGCAAATCTAATGTGTGTGTTTACTGGGTCACTGGTGGAAATGCAGCCTAGAGTTGTTACAAATGCCCTGCAGTATTGCTTTGAAGTTAATGTAAATTTTGGGTCTTAATGCACACATCTGTCATCCTGATAAAACCTCTTGGTAAAAAAAAAAATTAATTTTAGGATTCATACTCAGTGTTAATTAAAATTTATTAATATTGTTACTAATAATCACCAATTTGAAATTGATTTCGAGATCTCTGGACAGAAGTCTGCATTATAATGTCAATGTTTTCTGAAAGGAAGAAGAACAGACTGACTCTGAGGAGAGGAACGAGAACCGTGACAATCCTGGCCATACTGTGACCCTGAACGAGTGCCTTAAACAGTGCTCCAGTCATCTGCTGTCCACATAATTTAAAACAGGAGCAGAGAAAGGATGCCAACACCCAAAGGCGCTCACAGAAAAGATACCCATTAGCCTAAAAATATTTTGTGCTTCCAACACAGCTGTTGAGCAGGCAACAGCAAGCAGAGAAAGAGCTCAAGTTCACGGCAACGACAACAGAGAGAGCTGAAGTGCACACGGACTGGATGAATTTAAGCTGAGCATCTTTACACGCCAGCAGAGCTGCCCAAGCCCGAGCGCAGTGCGGGGCTGTGCCCGCCAGAGGGCAGCGCCGGGCCGGCCTGAGCGGGGCGGTGCCAGCGGCACCAGGGATCGGGAATTGCCGAGGGAAAAGCAGTTTTCCCGACGGCCAACACGGAGCTTGGAGAGCGAGGAGCCAGCGATCCTCACGAGAGCACCAGCGAGCTCCGCCAAGAGGGGCGGCGCGACTCGGCTGCAGCGCCGGCCCCGGGAGCGGCAGCAGAGCAAGGAGGTGCCCCTTGGAAGGGGCGATGGGCTCTGCGTGGCAGCAGGTTGTCTGCAGGAGAAAACCACGCTGGGAAAGAACCCCCGGGAAAGACACAGCTCTGCCTTCTGACTCCACCACGTTTAGGACACCCGCTTGTCGTCTAGTCAAAAACCTGCTGGTTGATGTTTGATATTAGCAAAGAGAAGTACACTGAGAAAAATACTGCTGGGGATAAACGCTTTTCAAAGGTTTATGATGGCCTGATTTTTCACTGAAGATGCAAAGTTATAAACTTAGACAAAATTGAATTGTGTTCTAAGATGTCTTTTTGTTAAAATGGATATTGGTACAACTTAATGGATAATTTACAATACTTAGCCCAGCTGTACACTGATACATTGATTTCTGGATCTTTCATCATTGATGAATGCAATTCCACTGAAAAGGTATGAAAAATGCCTACAGCTAGACAGGCCTTCCACAGAAAAGAAATGAGATTGAAAAAAATGTATTTTTCTGGAGTATATCAAAGCAGTCCACTCGAGTGAATTGTACATGGTGATACTTAATTGATTTTGCTGCACCTGAAGAGTGCTCACAAGGCTCTCAGGACCTCACCATTAAGAACACTTATTAAACCTACAGAAATTGTGCTTCAGTTTTGCCCAGAATTCAGTTGCTGCTGTGCTGAGGAGCTACTTAGAAGCCCCAAGGGAGGGAAGAACTAAAATGAATAAACATCCTCCAAGTTTCAGGCACCACAGAAGCATTTTATTACCTGGTGCTAGAAAACAATATATACTGCATTCCATCTCAAAATTAAACCTTCAATGGCTTCCCAGTTTATTCCTTCAGGTTCTTAAAATGTTCTTATTTATAACAGATTTCCACACGCAGTATCTACATTAGACTGAGCTTAAGGCCACAGCAGTGGGAGCTCTTTGCCTTGCAAAGATGAATACTTAGAGAGAAAATGAGAAAACTAAGTCTTAACAACTCAGAATATTTCACTGGATTCTAGACAGTGAAGTGTCCATTGGAGAAAAGGAATCTTTGAAGTATGTAACTACTTTTTTTTTTGGGGGGGGCAAACACCGCAAGTATGGAACACATTTTCAGAATATTTGAAGAAAGGCAAATAACTAAAGAACACAGATAATTATTCCATTACCTTCTAACAGCCAGTTTTGTTTTGGTTTTTTTTTTTAATCCATATAACTACAACCCATTTCTTCTGTTCCTGTCTTTGTATCTTTGGGTTTGCAAATTGTAGGCAAGCACCTGTAAGATTGCACTGATCAGCTAGTGCTCAAAGTAGAAGAGCCCATTCATTACAGGAATAATACTGGTGAATGGGGAACTAGGTTGACTATCTGTGAACGACCAGCCAGACTCTTCTATCCTCAAATTCAGGATCGATACACAAAGAAGTTTGAAGAAACTAACTGGGTAATGATGTGGATCAGGTCTTAAAAGCCTGGAAAGTATTACAATCAGATTTTTTTTTTTTTTAAGTAGAACAGAATGTCACTTAGTAACCTATTGGAGAAAACCATGGGTTACTAAATAATACACTGGCCCGATTTTAGGTTCAGTTCCAAATTTACAATTAACTTCCCGTATTTTCTTGAATGTGTGAATTAAACCACTTGTTCTAGAGCAAAGTACAAATAGCTGAATTCCTACTATCAATCCTTTTAAAGTGCCCTACTAATTCTTATTTTTGTGGAAACATCAATTTACACTTGTAAAAGTATCTGCTGTCATAAAATCAGGGGTTTATTTTGTTCCCATTGAATACCTCCAACATAATTTTTAAATCACTATATTCGAAGACACTGTTATTAATAACAAAAGACATTAAATAGATAACATTACATAAGCAAAGTACCTCTGATAACTCCTTTCTGCTGACAGAAACACAGATTTTCAAGTCAATTACAGTCTGTTCACTCATCTGAAAGAATACTATTTTGTTGAATATTTCACATATTCATGTGAATAAATCTATCTACAGTAATTGACTGGATTTTATTTGAAAACACACTGCAGAGCATTAATGAATACACCAATGTAATGAACTGCAGCTGCTTACTGCCAGCAGTGTATTATGAAGATATTTGTTATATCTCCGATTAGTAGAGTCCTGTTTCATATCTTTGATTACCAAAAAAGGATATATATTTGCCAGTGAGAACTGGATTTTTAAGTTTACTGCCTAGAAACTTCGCTGACTGGCAAAGAAAATGTCTTCATTGTACAGCTCAATTCAAGACCAACCTGAGTTGTTTCAGAGCCAAATTCTCTTTCACTGCACAAAAAGAGGACAACTCAGAAGTTCCAATGCTTAACCACTCCATCTGACACGTTTGCCTAATTCAGGACTGACTTCACAATACTCTTGGCATCACTTATTTCTCTGAAGACAAGTGCTTTCCTAACAACTAATACATGAAAATCGCTGTCTGCCACCTCAAATCTTTTCTTTCAAAATGGACAGCTCTATTCTATTGGTTCCTTTATAATCCAAAAAAACCACATAACACCAACAACCAGAAAAACCACACACAACTTGGAAATCACCCAAACCCCTGTCATAAACTTTTGTGGGAAGAAATCCTCTCCTAAGAGAATCTCTAGTGTTCTCATTCAGTTTTGCCATTAACGTACACGTGTGCATTCAAATTTGTTTTCCTGATCATAAAACAGTGGCATCTGATGGGTCAGACTTTCACACCTATTTATGTACCCAAGGCAACTGCAAGCAAACTACTTGGATTTTCAGTAGTACCTATGCAGGTTATATTCTTGGCTCCCACTGGAAGGAGTAATGAGTTGTGCAGTAAAAATACACTTTGGCATAAATTACGCCAGTCTGCCACATGCTGTTTTCAAATTACAGCTGTAAAATACACTATATTTGTCCAACAGTTATTGCTTTGAATTGCTGCAAATCTCGCTGATCTGGGGCCAAAAGCCCTAGTTTCTCCAAGGTCAGTGCTTAACATGTCATATGTCTTTAATCAATTTTCTCTTTGTACAGATAGCCCACCCTTATTATAGTCCTATGATTTTTACTGAAAATTTTTGCAAGCCAGTGGGATTATTTCCAGAGCTGATAGGTCATGAAAACCCTGAAGCTGTCATTAAAATTCAAAAACATTCTCTCATGAACTATTTTACCCTATATATACATTGCTGCAGGGTGGCTCAAAATATGACAGGTGCAAACCCAAAAATACACCTGACCTGCATCTTAATGTTGTCTTTCTCATATTCATAGCTCCAAAAGATTTCCTTTCTACAAAGTCATTTCTAATAACAGCATTACAAACACCTTCACACCTATTAATAATTGCTAATCCTTTTCCAGGTCATAATGGACTTACTTTCTTTTGAGATGTACCTGTCTGTAAAGTTTTGGGGTTTTTTTCATTTTAAAATTGCATTTTCTTCTTAATACCTCATGCTTAGTGCTTTTTGGAGAAAGGGAGCTTAGGATTTTATTCAAAGCCTATTCCTGAAATCCTTGTCTACACATAATGTGCATTCTTTATATTGCAAAGAAGTCTGGCTCTAAAGCTCACTGGAGATGGAAAGAACCTGCCTTTTGATTTTATGGTCCTTGATTCTCAGCATCTTCCTCCTTTTTAATACTAACAAAGTCCTACCTTTGATTATCCTTGCCTTTGTTTTTCAATTTTCCTTTACCCCAAAGGTAAACGTCTGGAAAATGGATTTCATGCCTCGGGATTGTGTTTTACTCCAATATTACAGAAAAAAAATCCCTGAAAACACAGGAACCATGTTAATAGAAAATTCCAATTTGTTTTAATGAGGCCAGAACCTTATCTTACATATTTTTATTTCTTTCCACACGAAGCAATGAGACCTTTAATTCAAACAATTACATAAACTGAGCCACGTGAAAGCAACTGCCCATTCACCCTAAGTGGTAGATTGATGCCACTAAGCATCAATCATTTTGCTTAGGAAGGGAATTGCCCTACTTTCATTCAAGAAAGTGTCAGCAATCAAGGGCCTGATTCAAAAGATAGCAAAGAACTCTTTCCAGAAGCTGCCAAGCAGCCTCACCTCATTCTGACATCCAAATGCAACCAGTTATACTGAGTGTAACAAAGGAGCATCACACCACAAACTACAAGACAGTGTAATACATATAATTGATAGGAATTAGGTTTTTCAACCTTAATATGGGAAAGTAAGTTATTTCTAAAGAAGTTAGTCCAAGTAGCTTTAAATTAGAGGTGAAATAAAAATTCATTTCATATTGTTACATAGTGTCGTGGAAACCTACAAGAATACAGAATTAAGACTATATTTCATGTTTTCCCTGGAAACATATCTGCATTTTGGGAAAATGATAAGCCAGGTAACAGAGATGCAGACTTACGGAGGATAGAAACACAGAAGGTTCTCATTTCAAGTCACAGGTACCTCCACGTGACACTCAACCCTGCCCAGGCTGATGAGAACCAGAATGGAACCCGAAACACTAAGCCCCAAATTGCTGCTCTGGCAGCAATCCTCTGACTGATCAGCTTTGCGATCAATCCTGCTTTTATTACCTACTTCACAGTGAAAAATTATGCTTAGTTATGATTATGTTTGGCCAATTACAAATACAGCAGATAGACTAACCAACAGAAGAATTAGATAACTTGAGCATATTTTGAATTAAAAAATTATTGAAAATTACTCATGAAGAAAAAAAATTGATTGCTATTTAGAAGCATCTGTGATTGCAAACATTTACATTATTTAAGTGATTTTCAGAGCTGCTAACACAGGTTCAATGCCCAGATTTGGTGAATATCCATGGGATTTACTTGTCTAGACAACTGCCAGAAAAGAACAGGGACTCTGAATACTTCTACAACCAAAGCAAACAAGGAATTCATTCAACACTGGAATTAGCCATAATCTTCCTCTCACTGGTTTGCAAGCTGCAGTTCATTACATATTTACTCTTAAATTGTCACAGCACCCAGGACAAGGACAGGGCCAAACTGTGCTAAACTCTGAAGAAATGAAGGGAAACTGATTCTCGATCAGATGACTGAAGTACTTCTTACATCTTGCGTGTCTAACACCAGTTGCAGATTGCAGGGACGTCCTTTGACTGTTCCCCACCCTGAAACTTCAGATTAGCCAAAGTACACTGACGGGGAAAGCTCCTTCTTTCACAGCATTACATCAGAATGTTTTCACTAAGGCAAATATCTCCAACACAGCTTTTGCCCTTGTTGAACATCCAGCTGTAATCGGCTCCCTCTGTGTGCAAAAGGAAGGGATATGTGAGAGGTTTTTTTGAATGCTCACACTACAATAAACTCATTAGAAAGAAATAAAACTCTGCATACCACTGGGCACAGCAAAGAACTGTGGTACAGAAACAGTTTCACCAGTGGCAGCTTGCCACTGAAATGACAGCAGACGATCCCATAAAATGGACACGATAGGTAAAACTGCCTTGCCACTTTGCCGGCTCTAAAGGGCTGGTGCTTGGCTTTGGCAGAGCTTATGGGAACATTGTAGTGCCCATCGAAAGTTGCTGGATTAGAAAATACACCTGGGCAAAATACGGCTGCACACTGCAGCTTGAAATCATCCATATTCATTTTGATGTGCCTCCATGCTGACATGGGATACTTCAGATGCACATGCTGGCAGGCCTGGGAATTTTTAAAAGGCTTTCCTGGGAGAATTGGCACATTCAAACAGTGGGAAATATTCTAGAGTTTGCTTGGGGCCTGACTCCTAAATGACAGGAAAAAATATCTGAAACCAGAAACATATTCTCATGCCATTCAATACATTTCCCGGTAGGTGGTACATGAGAAAATAGGCTTTAAACTCCGCTGCTGGCTTAAACTATGGGAAAGTGATAAAGTATATTCACTCAATGGCAAAATATTTCACAATGAAAACTGAAGAGAAGCTAGTCTCACTCCACTATTGCATTTTAACTGTGAAACATGGTAGAGTGTTGGACCAATTCATCTCCAGCTGAAGAACACAGGCTTTTCAAAGAACCAAATGGGAGCAGAATTAAGAACAAACCCTGCACTAGCAGAGATAATTTCCCCAGCCTTTATTTAATGACTTACATGTTGAGAGAACTGAAATCACTATCCATTTCCAGGATGTTTATGGGAAATTATCATAAAAATTACTTCACTGAGCATCTCTAATATCCCCAGTCAGGCAACAGATACCAGGCAACACAAGGAAAAATTCTAATTCAATGATTTAAGTAAAAAGTAACCTGGATACACAGCGTGCATGGAATAAAATATCCTACAGCTTTTTGCCTTTAGCAAAAATGCTTGAAAATGCTGCTTTTATTTTTCTGTAATATTTTGTGTGGTATGATTGCTGATAACTCTTTCAAAAGCCAGTCTGTGTGGGACAGTGAAGACACAAAGGGCCAAGAGTTTTCTTTTACAAATTTTTACGCAAAGTAGCAGAAACAGAAATTTATCTGTTTGTTTGGTCCTTAATGCTTAGAGCAAAACCATTGTAGTGTTTCACTTCTCAAAAACCAGTTGTCAGTATCATAAAGACTGTGTGAAGTCACTATGGAACAATATCAATAGTATTTAAAGGACTTGCTTTTACCATGCAAGAACGCACAATGTTACTGACAGTGACAGCTCTATGACAGTAAAGTTTTAAAGAGACAGCCCTAAATTTCCAGCAATACCTCCTTCAATTCCACATCAGTTTGATGGATCTCTCTCCATGAAATAACCCAGTGGTCTATTCAAATAAAATTTGAAAGGACATCTCAAAGATGGCCAGCCTGAAGAGACTAATGGAGGAATAAACAGAGATCAAGGTAATTGGCTGGGATTAAGCCGTGACAACTCTAAGATTGGGCAGTGCCTGAAGCTTGCCCTGAGTTCCAATGTGCACTTCAGAAATAGCTTTTAATATGTGGATAGTCCAGGCAGTTCACTAGGAGATGTTTCAGCAATTCCACTCTAGCACACAGTTCTCCAGGGTCCCATAGGACCAAGGAACCTGTCTTCAGAAGCAGGTCTTTTCCATAAAACTCACCCCTGCTTTGGTTTAAGCCTTCTTGACAGGGATTGACCTCCGAGAAAACTGCCACTCCCTTCTTATTGTTGAGAAAGAAATACATATTGGCTTTAAGTTAATCCTAAAATCAATATATAATATTTCAAATATAGGAGAGTGATGGTGCTTTGGAAACTGAGCCATCGATGCACAATACTCCGGACACCTACATGCAGAAAACAGACTGACCTTTTACTGCCAGGTGTTGTTCAAAGAAATGTTTCATGTTCAGAGCTTTGGACATTATAAGTTGTGACTGCAAAGCCAACTCTACAGATTAAGATCACAGATCCCAGCAAAGTAAACTTTCTGTGGAAACCCTAGAATTTGAATGACATTTTCCAAAGAGCTCTTCATAACATGAGGTAAGAAAGATATATGTAATAAGAGAAATTAAAAGGAAGTCTTAAAATTATTTGTGCTGCTGGAAAAGCTACATTAACCTGAATACTGGATAGACTATAAAACTGTTTTATAAGCACTAAAAGAAATCCCGTATTGTCTATTAAAAATTTATCAGCGACCCTAAAATTTTATTTCTTCTACAGCATAAAACATAATTGAGAGGAATAAACAAAGAAGAGTTAGGTTAATAATGCACAGTACAGAACAAACTTCACTCTACAGAACTGTGAAAAGGAAGATAATGAATACATTTTAAATCATGCTGCACAATAGGAATTTACTCAAAAAGTGACACTGAAGAAGTGTTGCAAGGGAAATGATAATACTTAATAAACCAGATTTTCATTTTCCAGGTGTTTTTATAGATAACTCGGCTTTTTACTGCATGTGCTGTACATTTTCTGGATTGAGTTTGACTCACTTAACTTTTTCTTGCTTAGAAAATGGGGGAAAAAAACATTCTGCTGAATTATTTATTTTTTTTTAACACATCAAGGAACTTTCCTCCTAAGCTTAAGAGTTTTCTGAAGGTGTTACACAAGAATTATATGACGTCAAGCTATACAATGAATTTTTTCCCAAAGACAGAATGTGTTTCCATCAGAGTATGAGGCAAAAACTGCCTTCAACTCAAATTACTAGTTGGCTTTTAGGCCAACATATATAAAGGTGAAATTATGGGAAAGAAGAACTGATATTTTCAGAGATAATGTCAGTTAAGAAATAAATTGTCTGGCTGTTTAAGATTGTAGTTGTGCAAGATATTTCAAAGAAGCTACTACTTTAGATAAAGATATCTTTTTACGAATAACTTTGATTTCTAAAACATGAAATTTGTAAATTAATGTATAGTAATAATAGAATGCAATTCTATTATACCCTTTTCAGGCAAATAAATGAAAAACTGTAAATACTGTGGTAAAACAACATCCAAGCAACACAAGAATTCATATTTTTCTTGCTGCAAGACAGAAAGATGTATACAAATAATTTCAACTAAACAATTTCAGCCTGAAAGCAGCCATACTGCTATACCTGACATATACCTACTGAGGGGGTCGGAGACACAAAATATCTGTGTTTTACACCATCTGCAAATCTTAGGAACTCACGGGATCAGAGTTCCCAGCATTGGGACCAGCTTACCACATCTCTGGATGTGCCAGAGCTGCTGGACATGGTTGCAATGTCTTTGTAAAGCACAGATGACTTTAGGTCTCTTTTCCAGACATTTTTAACTCCTTCCTTCTCTCTGCTATGCAGCTCAACTGAGGGTAAGTGCTTAACTCTACAGGCTAAAAGTCTATGGAAAACTATCACCCCAGTGAAAGTAGCTTACAGCTGCCTAAAATATGTCTGAAATAGTTAGTTACAAAATATTTACAGAACATCCTGTTCATTTACACAACACCTCATTGCAGTGAACAGAGATGGCCAGAACCTTATTTAGGATAGTTAAGGAGTCATTCAAACTTATACCAATATATTTTTTGTGCCATGCCCCAGTGCTACATATTCATATACAGCAATGTATAAAAGTCAGAGGTTTTTCCTTTTTAAAACAAATCATGGCTGTGAAGAAGAGCAGAAACAATGATGTCAAATGAACTGTACAACTTTAAGGAGAGTAAATTCACCTCATTTAAATTAAAATAAGTATTCCAGACCAGAGACCAGACCTACTTCTCAAGGCACCAAGAGTTTTCTAGTTATACAAAATGTGTTGAAATCTAATGACTCTTCCCAAAACTAGCTGTGAGGAAAATGGGACAGTTCACATTGACTTCAAAGCACTTTGAACCAAACCCTAAGGAAGATGGGAAAGCCTCAAGGAGGACAGAAGACCTGGGTGGAAAAAATTTACTATAATAGTATTTTTATGGGGAAAGAACAACAAGAGAGATTTAAAAACAAACAAACAAGAATGACACAACAACTGTTGAGCCGCACAAGGGAGTTTTTGGCAGTTTAGAAAATGTCTTTGTGGAAAGATAATTATAGATCAAGGATAAGGTACAGAGAAATACAGAGCTATTTCTAGGAGGAGGAAACAGGATTCAGTAATTTATAGTAGTCCTGATTAGAATTTTAGCATGACTTTTATCCTGAACCAGAAGAAGGAACGTGAAGTATGAATTATCCATGGGATCTGAATCAAACGTTCACATTGAATTCCCTAGCATTTGCTGGCTTGTCCTACTTATTTCAGAGTAATTTAAATGTGTTCTGTTAAATTCATTTTATGTAAAATAAAATCTTAGCTGGTTTTTTTTATATTTTCTACTTGTGGTATCACACAAACTCACTTTGTGGTATCTCACTTACTGTTGCATCTCACGGTAAAATGCAACTCAAAATATTTTGTACAAAAAGACTGAAACATTGCATACAAAAGGCTAAATGCCTATTACCTGTAACAGCTGTGTTTCAAACAGATCTTACTTAAAGTTAAATAAAGGCCCATTTAGCAAGTCTGGCATTTGGGTAGCTGTACAATTTACCTAGCTGCAGGTCAAAGCTTTCAAGTCATCACAGAATGATAACTTGTATGGGCTGTTTACTTCTCAATACAATATATTACATTGAACAAAGACAAAGCTACTTCATCCTCACAGTGTCTAGCAACTGCAAGAGATATCACTAACACATGATACAGCACTACTTTCAATGCAGAACAGTCCCATGGCTGCCTCCCATAGCTCTGCTACTGCAGAGCCTGACAACAGATCTGGTTGTCAAAAAAATCTTTATGTATCAGTTTTATAACAGAACTAGACGAAATACAGTGGTGTAGGGAAACTCTGGATGGAACAGCTATTGATTGAGGCTGTGATTAGACATAGTATGGTCTTAAATTTATTTCTTCTTTTTGCTACTGGTTGGTTTGGAAGTGTCATGGAAATCACTCTGGTATCCCCCAGGCTGGGGTTATGATCTCCAGTGCTTGTGCAGCACATGACGGGAAGACTCAGAACAACAAATAATTTACCCTTTGATAAGCACGAGTAGAGCAAACTCTCTCACTGGGTGAGAGATGTACACAGCTCCAAGGAGCTGGATTCCTTCCTCAGCAACTGTATAGCAGTAATTAAAATTTGTAAGAAATTATTTGCATGTGGCACTTCAGCCATCGTGGCAGCCATCAGCTGTGCCTGACAGGGCACAGCCACCTCTACTGACACCGCTGAGACACAGTGTGAGCTGCTGGGGACTTGGGCAAAGCACAGCCGTGCAGGTCCCCGACTCAGCTGGCTCTTGAGCCTTCAGGTGCTTTGTTCCTGTCCCAGCAAACACACTGACACACAGCTCAGTGCTGGCCTAACAGCACAGCGTGACAGGAATAATAAATACGCAGTTTGTGCTAATCTTGGGGAGTTGGAGAAGCACTGCTTCTCCTATACACAGCACAACAAAGATTCCCTGAATGTCTCCACATGACACATGTTCAGCTTTCACAGCACTTTCAGTGTATGCAACTGGATTCCTTCTGAAGGAGGCTAAAGCAGCAGCTTTCCTCAGAAAGTACCCCAGCATATGGCTGACTAGCACAGTGTCATCCACGGTGTACCTAATACCTTTTCCCCTCAGAGATCGTCAAACCGTATGTTCATATGGTGACAGTGGGATAGTGATGACAGCAATCAGAATAAATGCTTGTATCACACATAATGAGGACATCCACCATCCCATTTATAATTAAGCAATGAAATACCTAATGTAAACAAAGCCACAATTAAAAAAAAAAGGTCAAATTTGCTACATGGCAAATTCTGGGTCTCTGTGTCCATTTCCAAATTTACCACCATTGGAGTAATAGGAACGAAAAATTTGAAGGCAGTCTATAAGAGCGCATAGGGTTTTTTTCGAATTCCCCCAATCATTCAGAAAGAATAGCAGGAAACAAACACACATACAAAAAAATGCATTATTCAGAAATGAGTGTAAAATTCCTGTTTGAATCAAGTGCTGGCATCCTGCTTAGGTGGAACACAATTTATTTAAGACAGCAACATTTTCTACTCAGGAAGACCAGTTTCAGATTGAACACTAACTTCTGAGTTTCAATCAAGCTACAAGTGACAACCATCCCTCATCTGCCTTTCTCTTCTGAATCTTTTCAATGACTAATCTTCAAAGACTCCATAAAGATAGTTGTCTTCTTTTATGCTTTCCTACACTCTGTACCCTTCTTTTTGCCCAGAGACATTGTTCGCTGTGGAACTTGCAAACTGCCACAATTTGCCTTGCAGGGACATCGTCATTTTCTTCTGCTTCCTCAGACACAGAGGGCCTGACTCCCATTTAATTCCCAGCAAGTGATACTACTGTTAACTACCTCCAAAGAACTCTGTCACAGTTTATATGGTGGAATTCTGCACAACTGAGTTGTCACTGTGTCAGCTGTCATTAACTCACTGGAATCACTCACCAGCTGCTTTCTGGGGGCTTTAGGTAAGGGGACATCCTTCTAACATGGGGAGGGGCTACCCAGTACCTACTGAATCACCCAGTGAATAAATATCACTGAACTGAAACAAACAAACTGAAGGGCTTTGAAAAATGAAAAAAACAGAGGCCTGCTGATGTAGCTCAGAGAGAGACTCCTATGACTCAATTTTATGAAAGATGTTAAATATTCCTGAAGTGAACATTTGAAACTACAAGGAAATTTCTTCCCCTTCAGAATGTGAGCCCTTTTGCCATCATACCCATTTCTTATAGTTCAGCCTTAGACTTCTGTTATTTCAGGCAGCCACATAAGCATAGAAAGTAATTTTTATTTCATAAATTAGGACCTTCCCCTTGGGTTTGTATTATGAATATGGAATATGAGAGCTTGCATATTACTTTCTTCATCCCTACCCTTTGAATCATCAAGAAGTAAATTTCCAGGGGAATTTATCTATAGCCTAAGTCATTTCTTGGACAAGCAGTGAACAAATCCAGAGGAAAAAACCCAAACCTGTCTGCATAAAAAATTCACTGAATAGCAAACACAGCCTTCAAAACAGCAGCATGTTCACAGGCTATTCACAGTCAAGACAAAGGGCAGATTCACAAGGAGGACAAAGACAACTGGGTATCACAGCGTGTTCAAGCAGCTGTGGATCAAAGGCCCATGTGGAGACTCACCTTTAACTATTTCACCAATAAATAAAATACTTTCTGTACTGACACAAGGATCCCCAGGTGAAATGTCCCAGGTCCTTCTGCAGTAGCCTGTACATGTTTCATAATGAAGTAAAACACAAATTGAAAATTATAACCACAGAATTAGCATAATACAGGAAAATGTGAATTACATTCTAGTGCAGTATGACCGTATCAGTCCAGTTTGTTTCTGCAAAGTCATTGATAGCAATTCACACTGCTTGAAGATGCACAACTGGGGTAGACTTCCAATAACATCTTCCTTTATAATATGACACAAGTTAAATGGTTAAATAATTTCAGGGTGACAGAACCCATCATATTTCCTTTATAAAATTCCCATTGTCTACAATAATGCAAGTCAACAAATGCAAGACTTTTCAGCTGAGCAAGACTACAGAAATATTTCCTTCAAGAACAAAAATGTGGACATAGAATCCCTATGCTTAGAAGCAACAACAAGACAGAATAGCCTGTGTATCTTACGTGTTTAGTGAATTCTGTATCTTTGAAAGGTATTAGCAAATGATCACACAGTTTAATTCAAGTAAGAACGAGACTCCTACACTGCAGAGAAGCCAGTGCCACCTATTTTGTTGCATGTCGATGGACCATGAAGAAACCCACCCACTATGTTATTCAAGAAAATAGAGTATGACAGAATGGCAACTCCATCACATTCCCAATAAGAAACAGAGCATTCTCCTAATCCCAACATATGCCAACCAAATTGTGTAAAAGGAAAATCCTACCAATTCCCAATGTCAGTCTATTAGCACTGAAGCGCTAATCTGGACATTAATTAACGTTAAATTAGTTTCAGTGAAATGAAATTACATCAACATAAAAATCAAAAGAGCTAAGCGTAATTTGCCACGTTAGATAAATATTTCTACTTTACATGGGAATTGTAACAAATGATTTTTATGTCAAGTTAATTGATGCCAAATAACAGTGAAATTCCCTTGGAAGGGAATATTACATTCACATTATTTCAATAAAATACCCTAATTGCATTGTACTCTGTTAACATAAGAATAAGATTCCCACAGCCTGTACATGGAGACTCAAAATACTGTACTATCCATCCAGGGTAAAGTCACTATCCAGAAAAAGGGGGAAATGGAAATTTTAAAGAGCTCTGCCTATATTTAATTTTCTTTGTGAAAGTACCTGTCATCCTAATGGAGGTTTTCATCTCATTAACAAAGAATGTTAGTTAAAACCACCTAGAAATATTGTTAACAGTTAATATTTGCTTTGATTTAAAGAACCTACTCAAAGAGGTATAAAGGCAAAACAATCACTGCTACATTTTGTCTTCTCCAAGCAACGATTATCAAAAACATATTCTAAGTATTATCATAATGAAACACTGCAATAAAGTTAGACAAGCAATTTTAAATAGTCTATATCCTGCACAGCATACATATAACCTGTCTTCCAAGCAGTGTCTATATCTTATATGCAAATTTACCCCTATTTCATAGAAAATCCATGACCAGAAATTCTACAGCTATGTATATACCTGCATTAGAAATACAGCATTTGGAACACAAGTTGTGTGTCTCCAAGAGAACTTACATGATTAGTATTTGTGCAGCAATTATTCATGAAATTCATGAATTGATTCGATGCAACTCCAGGCTAAAATTGGTATCCAAGATACATGGGATGAATCATCACCATTTTCAACTGACTGCAGTGAGAGCCTAGTTGGAGTTAGATGAGTCAGATTCCACTTTCACTTTAGATTTTCCAAGTAATAGTGAGGCGTCCAAGACTATTCCAAGCCCAGTTTTATGAGAATACATAATTCCCTAAGTCCTCTTTCAAAAATTGTGATTTACAGTTCCACTGACTTCAGTTAGCATGAGTGATTAATGATCCCTAATGTTCAGATGGAAGAACAGAATTACCTAAGCAATGGGTCAATACATGAATCATCACTATGTATTTTGTTTGCTTGAAAGAGTTTAAGGTTGGTTTAGAGGAACTGCATAGACTTAAAAACGTAACACATTGCCCACAGAAATATTCTCATCCGCTTCCAATCTAAGATGTCACATTTATTTTTCCATTATACCTGCAAGAATGAAAAACTAATCTCCCAAGGCCCCTTAAGAATAAGTTATGATTTAGTGATTTCCATTGCAAATAAGAATCACTGAATCCATGGCATAAAAACCATCAGAATATTACTCACATTGTATTCTGAATAAGCAACTGACCTTCAATTCTGACTTGTTTTTACCCTTTGGTTTTACTTCACTTACTGAATTATTCCTTTCTAGAATCCCCTCTTACCTGGCAATATGAAAATAAGAGCTAAAAATAGATTTAATTAGAGGGATTTCAGAAGTTGTATTCTATTGAAAGCTCTGTCATAATAAACAGAAATAGTATTCTTGACTCAGATAAAGAAGTTTGTTATCAACCCAGGATATAACCATAATAGATTGGCATGGTACCATTTTTTAGAATAAACCTCACTGAAAAATGCTTTTAAGTGACTATAGACACTTCCCTCACACCCCCCCACTCTCATAAATTACGTTTGGTTTTGAAAAATGAACCCAATATTTTATATGCAAATATGTACTTTTCTTTAACCAACAGGCTTCCTTGACTCAGTCCATCCTGGTTACTGATATGCAATCATTTAAACTAGAAACAGTTACAGGGACTACACAAGGGGTTACAGTCTGCAAGGGTTTATGACACTGAAACAGACCTCTGCATCTGTGTATAAACAGAGTGGATCGTGCACCTGCTGGTTATTTTCAAAGAAAGTGCAAACAGGGTCTTCTGTATAATTTTACTATGCAAGCAGGTAAATTGCTATATAAATCACAGATTATTTTTCCATTTCCACATAGTTGTGCTTCCAAAATCTATAAAATTCCTTTTACAAACAGAACTGAGGACCAGAATTTCTCCCTATTCCCACTCCGTCACATCATTCTAGACCTGAAGAACAGCTATAAACAGGGATTAACAGGTTGGTTAGAAAGGTTTATAGCTGCTTTATATCCTTGCCAGAGTAGATATCAAGCAAAACATAGTCAAATTTGAGCCTGAGGCTCTAAACATTATTCCAAATACAGAGATAACCTTTTAAATGTGTCATGTATAGCATCTCTGCCTAAGGCTGCAGACAGCTTGAAACAGTCACATGGCAAAGTATATATTATCTCTTTCATCTCAGTGCAGTGTTAACTCATAAATCTAATCTGGCTGGATGTTAACACAGTTAACTGCTTAAATGCTGCTAATTTTCTTTTCCTTTTTATTTATCTACTTTAAAAAATGTAACCAGGAAAATCTTTCTAGTTTCTAACTAGTTTCTATTTCCAACAGTTAAGCAAAAGATTAGGTATCTATAGTCCTACAACTCAAGCTAAGGTGGCAGTACAACAAACCTACCCAAAAAATATTTCAGAGTCAGGACAATTTTTTAAGCCCCAGATGCATCAGCAGTGAGAACAGGTCAGGCTGAGTTCAGGTGTACTTGGTGAACCAAGTGCTAACAGACCTTCCTGTTGGAATAACAGGCCTACACACACAGCATCTCCAATTCAACAGTTGTACACCGAGCAAGGTTTCTGATTTACATCAACATGTTTGCTCTAAGAAAGTATAATCCAGTGCAAAATATTGGGAGAAAAATCAGGCAATAGCTTGGCATGTATGTTCAGGTTTACAACTCAGCGATGACTACATCACCTATCTACCTCTCCATTTGCAAACACTAGTGCAGAGATAATGGATATACAGGCAACCAGCAGTAGGACAAGAGGGCACAGTCTTAAGTGCCAGGGGAGGTTTAGGTTGAATATTAGGAAGAAAGTTTTTACAGAGAGAGTGATCAGACCTTGGAATGGGCTGCCCAGGGAGGTGGTGGATTCACCATCCCTGGAGGTCTTTAAGGTGAGAGTGGATGTGGCATCAGTGCCATGGTCTGGTAACCACGGCAGTGTTTGTCATATTAGAAGAGAAGATTCTCACACCATTTGGAGACTGACCTTTACTTTGCAGAATACAGCTCTAAATGGTCTTTGATTCAATGCTCATCCCCACTGAGAAAGGGATTTGGGCCATGCAGAAAGCCAGCCACAATTCAATCTGGGTTACGCATCACTGATCAAATTTAAACAAGTCTTTTATGCACATTTACATAATGCAAAGCTTTTGATATAGTTCCAAATTAAAAACTGCTAAAACTTTGCAGCTGTTGAATTCATTTAATAAACTAAAGCTCCAAGAATGGTTGCCAAATTTCCAGCTTCTGGGGTAGAATTTGATCAAATGTTTGAAGAATAAAAATGGTCATGTGGCATCTTGAAAAAGCATTGGTGCTTCTGACAATAATTATGATTGTGCTTTAGCAAAGTACTTAGGATAAGACCCAAAAAGTGCATCCTTAGGTAGCCTGAAGTATATTTAAAGGAGATTTTAGATCTTCTAAATCTAAAAGGAAGCCACAAAACCCAAGGACTGACTTCTGCATACACCTAAATTTTGGCAGAAATCCGAGTCACGGATCCAAAGTCTGTTGTCCCTTACACTCTGAGACACGGTGCTTTTAGCTGAGCACCCAATACTGGTCAGAAACCTACAGCTCTCAAATCTGTGCTCTCGTACTCTGGCTTCTGTGAGAGCCAGTCTAACACAACAACCTCTGCCTTCAGCATCACTGACAACTGACTTGGCTCTCACCCAAACTTCTTCAGCACGCTGGTTCCTCTGAATCCTTGTTTAACAGGTACTTACAATGCCCTGTATAACCACACACAACAAAAGTCTCAAGGTATTGAGGCCTGCACCATAACAGATTTTTTAGGGTTTGTCTGCAAATCTGTTTCACTCTAAAAACACATAAAGTAAGGAGAATGCACTTAGTTTTAAAGGAAATGATCCTTTGCATTTCCTACCAGGATATCCTAATATTTTAATACATTGAATTCAAGCTCTTATTATTCCACTGATTCACATAAGAACCCATTCAAAAATATCCTCTTTGGTAATTAAACTAAACTTCTAGATGCATACCTTAAGAAAAGAGAATGCAAACCTCTGCCACCTTGTCCCCAGTAAAATGTTGTCTACTCTCATCATACCTACAATACATGCACTCCATTTTTTTGCAGTCCTTAAACTTTTAATATCCCTCCAGGCCTGAAAATTTAATTTTGAGAATGCCCAGAGATATGCACAGGGAAACTCAGTTTTGGCAAGTTTCATGCGGGAATTCAGTGCCCAGTTTATGCCTTAAGCAGACAAAGGTTCACATGTTGCTCCTTCTCAGGAGGATCAGACAAATGTAACTTTCTTTACAAATGGAAAAAAACCAAACCAAAACAACAAACCCCCAAATTTTGTGTAATAGTCTAGTTTTTGCAGTAAACTTTGGTAAGGAAGACCAAAATTTGTATCTACTTTTTTGCCCAAGGGTGCTCAAATTCCTGTCTCACCAGTGAGAACTCTGACCAAATGTCTTGGGCTAATTTAACATGGGAGGCAAAGAAAGGCTTTCTCTGGCCCTCAAGCTGAAACTCTGCTAGAGAAAGTATTTCAGGGGTCACATAAAAACTAAGAAAAAGAGTGAAAAAAGGAGAGGGGTTGAAGTCACTAGGGTAAGTTTTTCATCAACTTATGCAGGTGCAGCTTAATTAAATTTTAAAAGTGACCTTACTTGTAACTGTCTGACTGAATATCACCAAAAGGCTGCCCATGGAAGTGGCTGAGTCATTAACCCTGGTGGTATTTAAAAGCTGATGTGGAGCTCAGCAAGTAGACTTGGCAGTGTTAGGTTAACTGTTAGACTCCATCTTAAAGGGCTTTTCCAACCTAAATAATTCTATGGTTCCGGGATAGGATGATCATTTAAGCTTTACAGAATTGCACAAGCTATTTTTAGATCTGTGCCACATTGAGACGTGACCATAGAAGCTCTTTAAGGCCAAACTTAACAGAGCTAAGCATTAGACTGGTGAGGTGGTTTTTGAATTCAGGGCATAAAACGTGTCACAATAAATACTTCAGATGCTTCTGGAACTCACTGGAAATACCAAGTCATGTCTCACTGTGTGACCAGTATTTAATGTATGTTAGCAAACTGCTGAACACTCAGACGAGACCCTGAAATAGTAACATTTAGCAGGAAAACAAATCTTACCACAAAAAAACCCCACCAAACCCTAATATTAGACACAGAAATAAGTAATGCGAAAATCACAACAGCACTATTACCACTTACATGGAATGATCACCAAGTACAGTTCCCAAAGCAATTACCTCCCAGGGCCATAATTAGGTGTGCTGTGAGCACACTCTGCAGCTTTCTCTGGAGTGCTCAGTATTGCTTCTAGACTAGAGATAGGATGCCAGTCATAACCATCTCTTATTCTACAGCATAATTCTTAGGAAATGGATATGGAATCCTCCAGAGATTACGTGGGAGGTACCCAGAAATACGTAGGCACCAAATAACCTATAATACAACTTAGTAAATATCATTTGCAATACATTTTACATGATGTAAACAAAAACTAAATTAAAATACAATATAACAAGCAGAGAAAACTCATTTGGTATACAAGATCCTTCAAAAGGCAACATTTGCAGTCCTCAGCAAGAGCATACCAATTTGAAGCAGATAAGTAAGGACTATTATCAAAGGGATAATAACCATCTCATACTTATGCATGCAGCATAATGAACAGAAAAGCACAATAAGGCAGATATGTTAGATTAGGATAATTTTATTCCACTATTCAAATGTGTAAGTTGGAAATGGGTTTTGTTTCAATTACTGCTTTTCTCTGTGGGTTTTAAACATTTTATTCAAAATCCAGACTGTTTTATTTTGGGTTTAGCCCATTATCTGCAATTACCATCTACCTTGCCTCTGTTTTACCAATGAATATAGCTTTTCAGCCTATCCCAATAGTCTTAAGAGCACAATAGACCATTACGCACATTGTCTAGTAATATCTTCATGATATTTCAGACAGATCCTGTAAAATGTTTCTCCCATTTCTTTGCTTGGTTTTATATTTAACTTCTTCCTTTGACTAAACATTCCCTTCATGAGAAATGCAGTATTTGGAGCCTTGAAATTTTTTTTCCTGAATATTTTACTCCTCTTAGACCTGTGTTCTTCAACAATTTGCATCCCTAGTATTAAGCAATTGCATTTAACCTAAAAGTATGGATCAAGAAGTAATTACTGCACATGAAGGACTAATCTACTGTACATGAGAAACTACTGTGTTTAATTCATTTACTTGTATCCAGCCCAGTAAGTTGGTCCTAAAGGAAAGCAATCATCCAAATATAAGTAGTTGAAATGTTAACCAAAAGAGAAGATAGCAATTCCTTTAGGGAACTGTTCCAATGGTTACTCACCATCGCCATTATAGAAAGCAATTACACAGAAACCTTGTATAGTTTTTGTTTCAAGTACTGACAATTTTGACATTTTCTTTCAGATAGACTTATGAGGTATTTTTCCTACCTCTTACTCTGCTGCTGAACAAAAGAAAAAAAAATTAGTGTCCAAAAAGTAAATTTAACTTCAAGCACTCTAACTAGCTAGAAAGTAATTCCAGAGACCACTTTTTTGAAGTACACAATTTTTCCTGTACCTTTTCTCAAGCACACCAGAAACACACATACTGTTTCATTAAAAGGCTAACTTGCAGTCATCTGTTTTCCCATTTAGGACTGAGACAATCCCTTTTTGCCAAGACACTACTCTGAAAATCCACTGTTCCAGAACACCGATGTTGAATTCTGCTGGAGCTTCTTGTACACCTAACATCCGCAGTACACAGGGCAGACGCTGATTTTGAGCTTGTTTTGACCCCAAACATAAGCATAATCCTTACCCTTTCTAGGTAGGGGTTTAATAAAACCAATGTTACCACTGCAGGAGGGAAGCCACAGCCTGACTATGCCATATGCCAACTGCATGAGACTCAGTTCTGGCCCAAGGGGCCTGTTACCAACTTGGCATCAGAACTTTTTGTGTGAGTTGGAGTTCGGTACCAGGTGTCTCCTATGATGTACAGTTTAAGTGTGAGAGCGCAAAACAGCATGTGCATGTGTTGAAACTCCCAGAACTGAACACAAATCACTGCTAGTCAATTATCCAGCCTGAAGACTACGGGGGGATCTGGACAGGCTGAGGTCAGCTGTATGAGGGTCAACAAAGTGAAGTGCCAAGTTTTGCACTTGGATCAGAACAACCCCACCCAGCACTACAGGCTGGGGGCAGAGCCACTGGAAAGATGCCCAGAGGAAAAGGATCTGGAGGGACTGGTCAACCGCCGGGTGAACACAAGCCAGCATGTGGCCCAGGTGGCCAAGAACAGAACAGTGGGGGCAGCAGTGCCAGGGCAGTGATTGTCCCCCTGCCCTGTACTCAGCACTGGGGAGGCTGCACTGCAGGTCTTGTGTTCAGGTTTGGACTCCGAGGAAGACACTGAGGCACTGGATTGAGCCCAGAGAAGGGCAACAGAACTGGTGAAGGCACTGGAGCACAATGATGAGGAGCAGCTGAGGGAGCTGGGGGTGTTTAGCCTGGAGAAAAGGAGGCTCAAAAGTGACCTCATCACGCTCTACAACTCCCTGAAAGGAGGTTGTAGCCAGGTGGGGATTGGCCTCTTCTCCCAGGTAACAAGTGACAGGATGAGAGGAAGTGGCGTCAAGTTCTATCAGCGAGGTTTAGATTGAATATGAGGGAAAATTCCTTTCCCAGAAGGGTTGTCAAATATTGGAACAGTTTGCCCAGGGAAGTAATTGGGTCACCATCCCTAGAGATATTTTAAAGACACACTTGAGGACAATTTAGTGGTGGACCTGGCAGTGCTGGGTTAAGCATTGAATTCAGACGTATTTTCCAACCTAAACAATTGGTTCTAACTACTCATCATTTAAGAAATACTAGCACAAAACCTTGAAAAAACCCAGCTGCTTTTGCATTAAAGAGAAAATGAAATTGCAGCTATCTAGAAGCAATTCTACAGATTAAAGGTCTTCTGTGTCAGCACAAAAAAATCATACTGACTGTATTTAACAGATGGATAATCCATTGTGACATGTACGTATTGAGATGTGCTACATTTTATTAGAGTACAAACAAAACCTGTTTATTACGGAGTTGCAATTAAGAGGCCAGGGAATCATGAGTGCAGGATTATTTTAAGGTGATAAGGTGTTCTGGGACATTAACAGGATTGTAAGAAGAGAAAAGAGCCCTCATTGTATCCTTAGACAGGAACTGGTACAACTACTGTGTGTGTATCCGTCTGGAACAGGCTGAAAGCTACCACAGTATATGGATAGTATGGATAAGAAAGGCCCCCCCAAAAATAATAAATTACTGGAATACATTAAATATTTGCCTGTTACCTTTCAGCTGAAAGGCTATCTGAATTAACATGTTCAAAGCCGCTAATATAATACCTTATTGAAACTATTTGCAATATCACAAAGTAACTAGTCAGCCAGGGATTAATAAAACAATTACACTAATAAACTGCAAAACAAATGAAACTACAATTATTCTGATCATACACTAGCATATTTCCCCACATTACTCTGTTGTATTTACATCTAAAGTAACGCCTTTCCAATGGTTCCATCACAGATAGCAAGAGGTAATCATGTCTGCAGTATTTCTCAGGGCAACTGAAAATACACTGGTAAAGAGCACGGAAATAGTAATTTGCTTACCATGCAACTTGGCATTTTCTGAGGCTGGGTCACTAGTTTCACAACATGCATGTGTGGAGCTTCTTGTGGGGTGACTGTTGCTGTGGTTGTTTGGTTTGACAGCGATTGCAGTCGCTGTGATCTCTTTCTGGAGGATGGTGACTTATTAGCATATTAGTGTACTTGTATACACTCATTTTCTCTGTGATTGGACTGGTCACACAGTCATATCTTCTGCTGTGCTTATCACTACCATGAAAATACCTAATCATTACCACAGGCAGTTGCAGTGGAGTATAAAAATGGATCTCGCCACAGAAATTATTATTAGAGTTTTTAAGGAGCTGGAGGAAATATAAATGCCCACACAAAGTCAGTAAAAAGTCAATATTTCATTCTGTAATACAAAGATTTTACAAATGTTCCCTAAGTAAGAAATATCCCATTTCTGTAAAATGGTACTTCCCTTCTGAGACACAAATTCTTTCAGCCTTTAAACGTTCTTTTTCTTATCTACTTCTGAGTAATTAACATTGAGAGCTTTAGCTTTGTAGTATATTTGCCCAGCATGTTGTTAAATTGGTCAAGTAATAAGATATGACAACGCGAGTCAGGTAGTTATGAGATAATCGTTTTGCCTCTCTGAGAAGAGGGATGAGAACGAGATAAAGCCAAGTGTCCTTCATGCTAATGGATGTAATTACTTAATAGTACCTATTCTCTGTGGAATTTCACATTCTTTTAACAAAGCTTGTGTTGCATGGAAGACCAATTGGCATGCACAGTGACTGTCGTGGTGTGCATAGGCAACGTCTCCATATGAGTGCTCTGCACATACACGTATTTTTCACTGCCTGTACGTTTGCACCTGTAGTACTAATCGTTACAAGGGACCTGAATATTGAACAGTGTTGTAGTTGTCTCAAAAAATTGCTGAACAGTAATCTTCAGGTTTTTTTCCATTTTCCAGTTTGTGTCAAAAGCTCAAACCTGAAGCCTAACGATAAACAGACCTGCAGAAAATGTGTGAGTTGCTGACTTCTGCTGTAAATTAAAAAAGCACCACTGAAAATATCATGAAACTTGAGTGGTTTTAACTTTTAAGAGTCAATGATTAAAATAGTAAGGTTGCAGATTTAAATGAGGAAATGCTCACTGACGATAAAACCAACAACATTGTTAATGATTTGCTTACAGATCGCTCACAGGAACCACAGGGTTTAAAAATAGTGACATGCAATTTTTGTTCAGAGTATTCCCTGAAGCCTTTTGAGCAGTCTTTCACAAAAGTCTTTTCACAAATTTGGTGGTGAGTTCAAGCTAAAAGAAGAGGGGTTTAGGGCTAAGTACAAAAATCTCCACAAACAGTTAAGAGCTCTGTGACACCACCCAACAGAATTCCTAATGTCTCCCTCCAGCCTGGGGTGCAGAACTCACCCCTTCACCCAGGTACTGTCCTAATAGCTCGAGTTCCCTGATTTGAAACAGACAGGCTGACTGTATTTTTGGACATCAGTAGTTTGATCAAAAATATGTTCTTAAAATATGTTCCAGTTACTTTCTACTGGGATTCAATGTTTTTTCCTTCTATCCTTCTACTGAAATTCCCTTCCCCTTGAGATTCACATGAACCACTCTTAGTTATTCTGGAATATGTTAGTTCTCAGAAATTAACATTAAGGAACCTCTGATTTTCAGGGCAATGACTTTTCTTAGAATCACCACTTGCAAAGCTGAACCCAAATTCTGCTCCATTTTAAAGTGGAGGTCAGAAGACGGAACATATGACCAAACATTTTTCAAAAATACCATACTCGATACTTGAACTGATGCCTGATCAATTCCCTGCTCCATATTCAGCATAAGAACCTATTTCTTTCATCTTGTTCAAGTTCTGTTTAAAATTAATCCTCCATTAGGATCCCCTCTCTGTACTCCTTCATTGATTATACCAATTTTCTGTGACTTTAGAGAAAGAGGTTTCCAAAGGGATAAACAGCTGCAATGCAAAAACTTTGATGATTTGCCCGAATCACGGCTCACGCTGAGCTTGGGCTCTAAATTATAGTATGTCTGTGGCACTTTAAAAGCCCTCTAGAGCTCTTTTCTGTCTCTTGGTCCACCTGTCAAATACAAAATGGTGTGTACAGAGCATAGTCATGGTTTCAATGTTTCCATTTTCTCCAGACTTGAAACAATTTCAGCTTTCTAGATATTTGCTGTTTTCTTGAAATACCTCCTGTCTAGAAGAGAATAAATAGTGAGAGAGATGAGGAAGACAATGCAAGTGTACAAAATAGGTGGTTTTAAGACTACATAAAATGAGATCTGATTTTAAAATGTGCTTATCCTATTTCCTATCTATTTCTAATATTTTTAGTAGTCAATGTACTTTTTTATTTTAATAACATTTAATATAGTAATAGCTGAATACTTATTTTTATTAATGCAAGTTTGTAAGCACTTGGATCACCAGTATTTGCAACAAATAAATCAGGTTATATTTCCCTGTGGATAATATTGTGCTAAAATACAGTATGTTACTCAACTAATGAAAATAAGGTTATTATTCAGAGTATATGAATTTTACTATAATAAAACATTTCTTACTATTTATCTACATTTGTTCAGTGGGCCTCTCTTTTTAAAAGGATAATTCAATGTGACTAAAATAGCAATGATGATATCAAGTTATGGCTCAGGCAGTCTAACCTGTCAATCACATAAAAGGCAATATAAGCCTTCCAACCCCAGAATGTTCCAAACTTCACCTCCTACATCTCCTTTTCCTAAACACATTTTAATTTGGAGCAACACAGTTGTCTTGGGCAGTCAAGTACAGAAATGCAGCACAATTACCACCAGCTCTGCAGGCTTTGCCATTTCATCACCCTGCATTTTAACCTCAGGTTGGTAACTGATATGTATAAACCTAATGCAGTAATTCCTCTACTGCTGTGTTCTAGGAATCCCATCTTTATGAATAGTAAATCTACTGCAGATATGTAAAGCACCCTACTCTGAGTCATATATTCACAGTTTGCAGAATGTTAACCCATTTATTCCTTTTCTTTAACTGAACTACTAAGGGAATTTGTGTTTAGGTGCTTTGCTTTTTTGTGGGGTTTTTTGAGGGTGGCATTGGGGTTGTTTTGTGCTTTTTTTTTGTTTTGTTTTAATATGTTAAAAAGCAAGGATTCTACATTGTGAAAATGATTCTGTGAACTCTGCAACCCCTTGTATTTAATACTCTAACTTGAATTATGTGATCGTGCTACTTGAATACATTCATCTATAAAGGGATATTGTGGCCAATAAGCCTACATCAGTGATGTACATTAAACCAGTATTTACTGCTGGAACTGGGTACCACAGACCCTTTTCCCTTGTGCCATACCACTGTCAGTGGACAAAAGCTGTACAATTACTGTGGCACATGTAAAAAAATTCCACATGGGAGCAGTTCCCTGAATTTTGGCATAATTTTAGTGTCTCATACACATAATCACACGGTAGCCACAGACTGAGAAAGCAGCCTATATATTTCTTACCACCTACAGTTCTGCCTAGTCAAATACACAAGGAAAAAAATCAGCAGGAACAGAACTGCAATAAGACAGTGCAATTGATTGCAAAACTGCCATCAGAAACCACAGCACTAAGCTGCAAGCCCAGATATGAGTGGCCTTGGGCAAAGCATGCAGTTGCCTAGGATGGAGGACAAGTACAGAAACAGGGGAGAACTTATCCCTACCACCTTCACAGTCCTCTCAGAACCCACAACATTCATTTTTTTCCCCTCTCAGTCCAGATATCTGAACCACCTCTGCACTCTCTGCTTCTACACTATATTGTGCAGCCCGCTGGAATGAGCCAAGTCTCACTGTTCCACCTGGTACGAGTTCTCCACATACGGTGTCTCCCCACTTTGGGGTTTACAGGAGGTTAAATTCCTTCAGTGCCATACAATTAACTGCAAATAATTGAGTCTCTTTGCCCTGCATAAGAAGAGCTATATGAAGAAACTACAAGTTCAATAAGTCAGCAAGAGCTTCAATTTGCTTTTGATTTACTTTCAGTGTTTACGCTGTGCTTAATAGATTGTTGGAGAGAGAGACAGTAAAAATTCCTTCTGGTAAACAATTTAGTTTAAGAATTAAAATTAGAGATAAATAATGATCCAATTTTATTGAGACTGAACGCAACTGAGAAGAATGCAAATTGAAGCAACTTGATGGCAAATTAAGTTGTTTCATTATCTTTCATAAATTGCTTTGGGAGGATTCACTCTTGGCTAATGAGTATAAAACTGTAGACCAAATTACATTTTTTTTTCTTCCCTGGGAGTTTCAGTCTTTGAGGTTAAAGGCAGTCTCTCAAAGTGACTCTAGCAGAGCCTGGGCCTGCTTCTAGCAACCATCACTCTCGTGCTAGCGGCACTAAAAAGTATGTCAAAACCCAGCAAAAATCGATCCACTTCGAAATCCATTTCATGGTCATTTCAATTAGTGTCCTTTCTCTCCAAGGTCTTCACAAAGCAGGAGGCCTATGGCTTGCAAAACGATATACACACACCATACTATTTAAAGTTTGAGTGAACATATACTCAAAAACTGTACAAAAATAATCAGAATCTCTCATGCTGAAAGAGACTTTTGAAGGTCATCTGGCCCATTGTCCTGCTCACATCATCACTTCTCACAGGAAAAATACAAACAGCGTTTGATTATACTGAAAGTGTATCTTAAGAAATGTATACAACAAGCTGTACTGATGCCATTGCTCTGTTATCATTGTCACTTAAGCATGTGGGAGCAGCCAATGGTATCTGCTCTAAGATTTCTGTTCTATCACACACACACACACTGCAGTCATACCAGTGAAGGCCCCAGTCCCTCCAGTCCGGTTTAAACCACCACACCATGGACCCACACTGAGGGGAACCTGACACTCCTGGCCCACCCTGAATCCCTGGTCTTGGGATTTCTTTGGGACTGCTCAGAAGCTCAAGAGAACATTCAAACTCCATGCAAAGTAACAGCACCAAAACTTCTGGTGCAGCACCTCTACGTGCTTTGGCCCAGTGCTCCCACATGTAAAATAAATTCTTCAGATTCAAAGAAGCTGTTTTTAAATAGGACACAGGATATTGCAGGATTTCCAGATTATGTTTTTCTAAACCATTTCATGGGTACTGGGAGTCACAGTTGCTTATTTCTGATCTCACAGTTTGCCAGTTTCCATAATTGCAATCTCACAGGTTTTGGTTTCCATCTTAGCAGTTCCACTCAAGTGGCCCTCATTATAGTTTGTATCCTAACTCCAGGATGCTGCCAAGATTTAGCATGTTTGGAACCCTGACACAACCTGTTCTGAAATCCACACTGCTTTCATTTTGCTGTGCTGAATTCCATACTGGAGTCCACACTGTGGCTTTCTGTAGTGCTATACTTTGGAAAGAGTACACCGCTGGACTTACAAGGCCGTACAAAATAACATATGAGGTTATAATCTCAGAACCCCATCTCTCTCAGATTTTGTATTTTTATACCTAAAGTATCAATAATTCTGAAGAACCAACAAATTGATGCACTTCAAACAGCAGCCAGTGGATTACAGCCTAAGTGCCTCACTGCTTAGTATAAACGATGTGGAAAAATTTGAGTAACTGTATTGCTATCCTAAAAGCTTACTTTTTCAGCATATTTGTTAGTTGGCTGTTATTAGTTTTGGCCCTCAAAAAAAGCTCCAACAAACCACACACGCAGAAGTTGCTGTCAGAAGTTGTGTTATGCAAAGAAAACAAAACAAGACCACTATCCATTCTGCTTGTAAAGCAAGTTCTAGTAACACACAAGATTTCTCATTCTTGAAATCCCCGCATGATAGAAACAAGATAAATGGAATCTGCCACAGCCTTACTAATGGAAGAGTTAAAAATGAAATTCACACAATAAACACTCTGAACACCTCTTTGTGTGTTCAGAAATCTGTCAAAACAAATCACCAAAATGTACTTTGGCCATCACATTCCATATAGAGACCTGGCTAAATAGTCTGGTTTGCAGAAAAAGGGCAACAGACTAAGAAAATAAAAGACCATTTTATAACTAGATGTATCACCATATGGGACCACTAAGTTTTATGTCTTGTCTTCATGTGCAGCCAGCACTGCCTCAGATCTTATGATGATAAACGAGTGGTTTACAGCGCTGACCTGCACAACCTTCTCTGTAAATGCAAGGAAAAGTTCCCTCTGCCACTCTTGCAGGGCTCATTCTGACACTCCCAACAAGCAGTCAGGAGAGGCTCTGTACCACAGCAGTTACCTGGGACTGGTCCAGAAGCCCCCTGGACTCACCCCCCTTGCAGCAGCAGATCCTACCAGCCCACCCCACACTGTGCAAGGTGTAGGGTACGCTTATTGTTTGTGCTAAGGCAGATTAAATACCAACGAAAGCTCTAGCCCTATGCTGAGCATTTCCATGACTAATTCTGCCTTTCAGTGTACTCTAACACACTGACCCAAGTAGGAAAAGCACACTTGCACCCTAAAGACATCATAGCCTCAACCACATGGGTTAAACCTATAGAAGCTGCAGAAAAAACTACTGCCATTAAATTAAGTTGAATTACTACACCTTAAACTCCTGATTTTTTTTATTTATATCAAGCCTTTTAAAATAATATGTTTCTATAATTTCTGATTTCTGAATCCTCGCTTTAGACTGCTTTAAAATAGTTATAGGAAATATGGGTAACAAGCAAATAATATTATCTGCAACAGACCAGCCATTCTGCAAGGATTATATTATATTATTTAATAATTAAATTTAATTCAATACTATCTGACTGGCATTTTTCAAAACTGAAGAGCTAGACAAGCAAGATAGTCTATTTATATGAAGTACACAGCACAACTACGCAGCAATTAATCAAAAGCTCTTTCCAATTATTTTCACTCATCTTTCACATCAAGAATAGAAATCAATTGACAGGAAATACTTATATTAAACTAGTTTGGAAATCAAGAAAACTACAGATAGTTCTGACACCTTCAGAAAATAAGCAAGAGCAGAGTTTGCCAGATTAAATCTCTATACTCTAAGGTTCGTTATCAATCAATTAACCAGTTTTGTACCCTCAAGCATTCAACAAAAACCCTTGTAAAGAATCATCAAGGTTTAAAGTTAATAGGTGTCATGGAGCTTTATAAAATGTAGGAGGTTTTATACTACCCTGCAAACAAAAACCCCTTCATTATTTCTTTTTTCTTGCATTCTTTCTTCATTTTTTAGTTGTGCTGATTTTGACTGGAATGGAATGTAAAACTCCACAAATTCATCAGAAGTTTAAAACTGCTCCAGTATAACATGAAAGAGGATGTAGTTCTGAACTGCAGGATTAAGATTCAGCTCTGCATTACTTCTCATTCTTCTCAGTTAAGATTTTTACCAAAACGCTGCCTCTTCGTAAAAGCCAGAGGAAAATAATCAATCTTTAATACAGAAAGATAAAAACTTTCTATTGATTTTTTTGAAGTCTAATTTGATATCTAAATGTAAATTATTCACTTGAGTAGCTTTGTTTTTAAGCCATTAATTAAAAGTGCAATGTATAATAAACTGTTAGCTTTGTTTCTTACTTTTTCATCTGTTCCTACATTTGATGTGCTGTCAAGAACTGCCAGAACCCTATAGTCTTAGGAGCCCATAGTTACTAATTTTCTGTATTGATTAAAAAAATATAGTAAAAAAGCTTCTAACAGAGGAATCCTAAAAAGACAAGGGTAAGGCTCTAAAAATAGCAACAGGACCCCACCTTAACAAGATTCTACAGTCAAAAAGTTGTGGGGGAGGCTGGTGAGTGAATGGGACTTGCAATGGGAGGAAGTTCACACCAGTGAGAAGAAAACCAGCAAAATACCTGCTGAGGTTGTGTACCCTTCGTCTTCCCAAATCAGCTGCCTACTCATGCTACTGTGCCAAAATGGACAGAGGGAGCCAGGGAACTCTGATGGCAACATTTCAGGGGAATGCAGGGGGAAGATGCAGCTAACAGCTCATGTTCCTAAGTCATTTCTCCAGACAGGCTAAGGATCACTAGAATTTACAGCTACTTTAAGGTTAGCTCCAACAATAAATCTGTGCAGAGAAAGGAGCCGTGCTTTTGAAAAGACAGTCCTATGAATTTTGCATGTGACTGCTTCTTCCAGCACAAAGGATAAAGTCCTGGAAGAGTCACTGAAACAGCCTTCTGAGGCTTCTGTGAAAGCTGGTTTTTGAATACCTTTTCAGACCAAATAGGTCCAGCTGGGAATGTACCCCAACTGGTTTCATTGAGCCCAAGAGCTTCAGTGAAGCAGCACCCCTCAGGTATTTTATTAAATGCCGCCAAGGATTTAGTTAGGGCCATCTCTAATACACAATGTAGCACTTTTTACAAGTGATACTTTCACCTCTGGTAACCAGGACTGCAAACTGTGATGCACCAGAGGGGTTATGAAGACATATGATAGAAAGCCTGGAGGGATTTTGTTTAGTGGAGGAAAATTTCAAAGGTATTGGGCCTAGACAGATGATTTACAGCAAGAACCCCTCATCTAGAGCCAAGCAGTAAAACAAATTAAATACTTTCATGGTCTAGGCAGAAAAAAAACCCAGAAAACAAGCTTCCACCATAAACTTTGGAGTAAAAGTCAATTAAAGTGAACTCCAGTTCAGCCATCTGGTGAACAATGCCCAAAATCTCAAAAAAATTACAAAGCTTGTTAAATGGTGCATTTCGTTATTTAGCCAGAGCTTACTCAGATTAACATGATTGAAGTGATATGACTTTACTTGCCAACAGAATCATGTTTTGGGAAGTCCAAGATTCATACCAGCATCGCCAATAATAATAAAATTTCTCTTTCAAATAGTGTCCTACGGTGAACATCAAATGTCAGTTTAAAAATAACCATCTAGCACTGGTCTTTATATTCTCAGAGAATTGCAGCAGCCACAAAGGCCAAACTGGTGCTTCAACTCCAGTACTGAAGAACTATTACTGACTATGAGGAAGGGAGCAACAGCAGACACAGGGAAAATACAGTAGGGTCATACTAAGTAGCTAATTAATATCCCAATTATTTTATACATATACATGCATATCTATAGACAAAGATGGATAGATAGAGCTGACATCTTTTCACTTGAGCTTCTTCCTCTGTAATTCAAGCCCAGGTTTGTACTCCAAGATACATACTCTCTCCATGGTAAAACTGTTAAAAACCCTCATTTATGTTAAAAAGCTGAATAATTGTGGTTATTACATACATGTGCTGCACTTTGCAAGTGTACCTGAAGATGCTTTTTTGTCAACATTTGTCCACAAAACAGATCAAAGATAAAAATCTTTAATATCTTTCATGGCACCATTTAGGCTCATTTAGGGACAATGAAGAAAAAAAAAATCAATTAAAGTTTTTTTTTCCTCCAACTCTCATTTGAAAAACAAAACAAAACAAACCACTTCAGGTTAAACAAAGATAAAAGGAAATTACTTTCAGTACAAACCATATTAAAGTAATTTTAAAGTTCAGCTAAAAGCAAGTATGGTACCTACTGGCACCATTACAAACTCAGTGTCAGCTCTCATGCAGTAAGTGTTATAGCTATAGGAGGATTGATACATTTATCAAACATTAAATAAGGATTCTTCTCAAAAGATAAGGAAACATTTATTCCAATTTATATGTACATAACTTTGTAATCCCCTCCACTCATGCAGCATCTCCATACATAAAACAATTCAAGAAATTAATTAAAATAATCCTTTAATAATAATTCTGTTCTACTGGGTTCCAGTCTCATCTGCTGGAAATCATTACATGTCAGGATTCCTATTAGTTTCCTGTTCTGTCCTCTGGGAGAAATGCAGCTTTCTGCAGAGAAGCTGCACGAGGTCGGACTACGATTGAAATTTGTCCAAATGCTTTGGTTTGACTGTAACTTTGCAAGCCTGGTGTTCACTTTCCCAACGTTGTGAGACTGATTTTAAAGACTGCGCAGAAACTTGCAGGCAAGAACAAAGTCAAGCCAGAAAAATGTCAAACAGATATGAAAAGGAACATTTGAGCAGCTTGGAAAGCTCTCATTATGAATTTGAGCTATGCTTGGCTCAAACATATTTGGCACCAGCATCAGCACTCTGTTAGTCTTTATGCTTGTGAAATATTCACAAGTGCTACAAGGACCAAAGTAGTTTATTTCCAATTTGCCAGTTTTCCTAAACTAATTAAATATCTATGAAAGCAATTTGTGCTTACTGGAATTCAGTTTTTAATTTTTATAAGGATAAAATGATGAGGATTCAAATGATAATTCATCTTTGTTCATCTATACACATCAAAAAAACACCTTTTTTTCCCCATCCGAATAATCACTAAAAACAAACAGTTCAATTAACTTGGTTATGAAATCTGCTCAGTGAGAACCCAAGAGCTGAAATGTACTGATACACAATGATCTCACGACTTGTTTATTTTTTTTTAAGTTAAATATTTACATCTTTAGTGTCTCAAAGATTTCTCACCACAGAATAGTATGTAACCCAGTCATCAACTTTTAGAAAGGAATAGAGAATGCAAATGAGACAACTACTACCAGGTTATGTCTAAGCAGAGCATTCAAACTGTTTTAAACAGCAGCCAGCTTTCAGCTTGCTCAAGGACTAGACTAGATTGGAGTATTAGTGAGCCCAGGAGTCAAGGCAGTCTTCACATTCTTACTATTACATCAGCTGGAGTGGTCAAGTCTTCACCTTGATTATAATGAGTAACATCTTATTTCTCAAGCAGAACCACCAAATTGGATGCCAAACTTTTGGAGTAAGGAAACTATTCAAGTGGTAGTAAGGTGACAAATTTGTAATTTCAGATCACAGCTGCTCATGGCATCAGCTGTCTCCTTTCTTAACTTGCTTAGCACCGATTACATTACTGTGAGGTACAAACCACAGCCACATGAATATGCAGAAAGCCAGGTGCAGCATTCAGATCAGCCATCCTGCCAGGTTGCCAAAGAACAGTTTTAGTCTTTTTTCCACCTAAAAAGTCACTGAAAACTATCGTTTCCATCATACTTTTTTTTTTTCCCTCCTCCAACTGCGTCACAGCACTTCTGAAACAAAACTTGTGCTACAGCTCAAAATGTATAGTTTCAGTGGTTAATGCAAAAGCTGTAAAAACTCTTTTAAACTCTTAAACTTAGTCTCAGTAAAAACATGATCAGCTTCTCTAACATACAATCTCAGCATTTGTCATGAAACAGAATTCAGGGTGGTTAATCTTCAGCAGAAAGTCCTCTAAATTAAATGAGAATTGAGTCTAAGTGGTGAATATACACCAATTTTGACCTGCTCTTCATATTTGCTACAGACACCTCTGATTCCCTGAACAGCCACATTCACCATTTCTTCACCAGTTCCAACAAAACAGACACAGATCTCCACAAAAACACAGAACAAGGAAACCAACTGCTAAAGAAGCTGATCACAGCCAAGCATTTTACAGTCCAGAGAGACAGACAGTTGGGAGAGCTATCCAATTCCCTAATGGAGCCTTACTCCAGTTGACACCAAGAAGGTACGGAATATGGGTTTGCCAGAGAACTAACTGAGATCTAAGCAGAGGACACAGTCCCAGAGAAGCAGGTCCTGAATAAGACGGATTTTGAACACGAGTCAATTTGCAGTTCAATATTCCAGAGATACAACGGACAGAAAGAATTATGCAACCAGAGCCCTTGCCAAGGAATGGGAGCTGCTGAGCTGACTGATGCTGGTCGTAACGGTCTATTATCGGTCCAGCAAAATTATTTATTAGAAGGAACTATAAACTCAAAAGATTCTTAAAGAAGTATTCATTTTCTCACCGGAGACTGCGTGGTGACAGCATAGACAACCCAGGTCTGTAACCCAAATGTGCCATGCATAAAAATCAATAGCAGATAAATTAATTGTCAGATACCAAGATCTCCAGCTTTTCATTTAGTCACAGCATTGGCATTTTAAATGAGCTTTTTCTGCATTAATGCTGGAAAATTGAAGACAACACATCACTGCTTGCTTAGGTGATATCACTAAGGAGCACATATTAAAAATTCGTTTTCTTGGTCTCACAGGCTTCTCCTCGAAGCCTTTGATAAGGCCTTCCTGCCTTGTCCCTCCACTTCAATGTAAATAGAAGATAGAGGTAACTTGTGCACTGACAGCATCTCAGCAGCCTGGGAGCTCAGCACAGCTTTCAGAACACAGTGCTTCCTGTGGGGCATGAAGATCCTTTCCAGATTGCCAAAGCAAAAGGTTATCTGCAATGAGCTAGCGACAATTCTTTGGGAAATAATGCTTTTCTTCCAAGAACTCCTCCCCATGAGAGCTATTTGTCTTCACTTCTTTTAACACTTTGCACAGTTTCACCTATTCGTTTCCCCTTCTTACATTATTATTACAGCCATTGCTGGAACTGCGCAGTGATGCACAAGGGGAATATTTACAGTAGAGCTTTTGAAAATTAAAAAAAAAATTATATCCTATCTGGAAGAAAAAGTACATTATAAATAAAGAAAAATCCATGGTCTCAGCTCAAATAAAACTTGGAATCTGCTCCTCCTCAGACCATTAAGGGTTGCAAGTACCTGAAGACTCCAAGCTCCAGCACGAGGTTGCCTCCATAAGCTTTCCCAGAATCTATTACATTAACTTCACAGTGCAAACCTCCAAGACAGCACAGATAACATCACAGGAGCCTGGACTTCAGCACAGAAGGACTTTCAGGAAACCTGAAATCTGGCATTTCCATCCCACTCTGCATCCTAACTGCCAAGCTTCTGCAATAAATGTGTGGCCCTACAGAGATCCCATTTTTCTCTCTGCCACTCCTTATCAAGTGTAGATTACAAGTAATGCATTTGAGGTTTTGGAAAAAATTCAACATTACTTACTCCTGTGTAGACTTCACTCTTGGAATACCCTGGGATGCTCCAGTTCTACTGTTTGCGTCCAGTTCCTTCACAAAATCCTTGTTGCTTAAACTTGTGCCCTGCACACACTTCCAGTGAGTGGCTGCTTTCTGTGGAGAGCATCTTCCGGCTGTATTTCTCCACACCTATTAAAATAAATACAGTTATTAAAATAGGGGGGAAATCAAACAGAAACACCACACCACAAAACCCACATACACAAAAACAACTCTTCAGTTTGTTCCCTATTCTGTTATTGGTTTGGGTTTGGTTATTTTCCTAATCAAGGAGAAATCTGCTCGTACAGTCTATATCCCTTAAACACAGGTAAATGGATATTGTCTAAATGGGTGGCTTGACTGGATAAAAATTTGATCTTTTGCTCATGCACATTATAGTTTTCTCCAAGTTATAGCTAAAACGTATAAGCAACACAATAAAATGCAAGGGAAGTTCTCAAAATATTTTTGCCCTTCAATGTCCTCAATCTCCCTTTTTTTGCTTCAGTTTCTTGTTACAAGCAGCAAGACCAAGATTAAATAATAAATTGGTAGATTTTGAACAAGTATCTCTACAGCCTGCATGCAGATTAACAATTAGCCATTGGAGAAAGATTCTGCAGCATTTGGCATATTAAGAGTATTAAAAATATTCCCAGTATATTTAAAATAGAAATCTATCTTGTGTGTAGTAATGTCACAATTAAATTTATTTCTGGTGTCTTGATTTTTGACAAAAAGCCAAAAGTCTGTACACACTTGCTGTTTTCACCCTCAAGAAATCACAACTGTCACTCAGGCAATCAAACTAAAAATTGCGAAGAAAAAGCTTTGCAGAGCTTCTGTCACAAACATAATTATTTTGTGTAGTAAGTTACAACAGCTAAGCACAGATGTAGCAGCAAAATGAAATTTGAATCATGCCTAAGAATGTTTGTTAAGGATTTAGAACTTATTACCTGCTAACAAAAATGTTTGTAAATCAGTTCATAAATTACAGGCTTTTTAAAGTTTCTAAGTACCTTGAACTGGGTGTGCTTAAAAATTCTGAGGTTAGAGAAGACAAAATAAATATGGGAATTCCTCTTTGTTATTACAGAAATTAGGATTTTCTAAGTCAACACTAATATTGCACAATATTGATAACTGATTAATTTTAATAATTAAAGACATTTATTACTTCACATTCTTATAGAACAGTAAAAAATGTGAATGCCAAATCCTAATTCAAAATGTTTTAGAGGCAGAGGTACCTGGTTTAGATAAGAGTGGTACCACCACAAATTAATTCTCTCGCTCCCTGGGTCATTTAATACTCCTCCAAGACCTCCTCCCTTCCCAGTGACTGCTAAGATTACCATTTATTTAATGTTTACTCTACACTCCAGAAAATTGCCAACCCACATCTGAGCCATCCCATTACAATCTTGGGCTTTTCACCTCATGCCCTTATCTTCTCCCTCAGCACTCCAATGCTAGAGAATAAATGTGGAACACAGAAGTGACCTAAAAGCTGCTTTTACATTGTTCATTTTACTAACTAGATATACCAAAGTATACAAGGCTGCAAACACAAGATCTTAGTGATGGACAAAAGCCCTCTAAGCAGACCAGCTGCTCTTTTTAAAATCAAAACACTGATAATATAAATCCCTATATACAGTGAAGAAAAAAATCCTGAAAAAACCCACGGCATTCACATTCAAACCATTGTGTTAAAAACCAAAATACTTTGTGAAAACCACAACACAGTGATAAATAATGATTCTAAAATATACTGTGATAGACATACACTGAAATGTTGATCTATACCTCTGATTTTAAACTGTCCTGGAAGGCTTGAATCTCCCTTTGAAAGCGCTGTCTACTTAAAACGTCAGGGTGGGCATTTACAGACACATGTAAGGAAACTGCACCCAACTCAGAACACATAAAAACATGCTTTACTCGAGGTCTTATCAACCAGAAATCATACAGAGCACTGCAAGGACTAAGCTATGACATGAATATGCCAACTAACAACTGGAAAAGTCAGAGCACAGGCAGAACCTACTGTTCAGTTAATGGACAAAACGAATACTTGAAAATAAAGCAATGAAATTGTTTTCTTTTAAACCAACAAAACATATGAATATTTACTTTTGTAAGATTAAAGTACCAGTTAACACCAATGTTCTCTGTTATTACTAACAGGGAATTACACTTGTTTCTCTGAAGTGCTGAAAAAATACAGCAAGTTTGCAGAGTTATTTCCCAGTCAGATATACCCACAGTTCCTCATTATATATTTTATTCTGCAATTGGTGGACTTCAAGTCTCATTGAGTATAATTTGCATAAAGCTCACCTACTATTTGTGGCTTATTTTTATTTCTTTTTAATTACAAAGACTCAGAACTTCCTAAAAAGCCAGCATGTCTAAATGCAGGAAAGCTGAGTGTATGCTCTTTAATTTTCTCACTGCAAGTTTCTCTCTGAATCTCTACAAATGTGTATTAAAGTACTTATGCTGGTCTTCTATCATGGAAAACATCAAATGCAAGTAGTTGTGGGTTTTGTGGATAACAAACAAATCTGCTTAGCTTGAGAATGCATTTACGTTCTTCAGCTATTTTTTATTAGGAAAAAGGAAATTAGAGGAAATAGGAGATTGAAGGATGGATAAACAAGAGATAAGACACTCAGGCTCATCACTGCTGAGCTGCAGTTACATTCCTGATCACTTCAACACAGTTAATGACGTTTTCTACATGAGCTACACTGTAGGAAAAGGTGTTTTCAACACATCTACTGTCATTATAAAGTCAGATAAGAAAGAAAGAGTGCCAAGAACTGAAAGACCAAGTTTAATTCAGAACACTTCCTGATTTGCTTCTGAAACATAATTTTATATATTTAATATGGTAATATAATCCAAAAAATACTAAAAAACCCTAGCAAGTAGCATAAAAAGTAGATGATGAATACCTTAAATGCAGGAAAATGTGGTCTTTTAAGGGCACAAAATTCTCACCACACAGTGAACAGCAGCAATGTCTTTCAGTCCACTATCAACTCTCTCTGTAGCAGACACCCAACCCCGTACTTCCACAGCAATTCATGCATTTTAAAAGGTTTAACAAATTCCTTACAGCTCACATTTCAGCATAGCTACAAGGGAAGCTTTCATAACAGAAAGACACACCTAAATAGAAAAGAAGATTAAATTCACAGCAGGCCAAGAAAATTATTCTATTTTTCCTGTATCTTAGCTAGGGAAGCTCTAGCTAATTTGATATCAGTATTCTCAGAACTTTTCTTCCTGGAAGAAAACACAGGTCAACATTGGGGACAAGCAAGTCCAACCTTCCATAGGCTCTTCCTGCAAAAACTGCTTCTGATAACACTGTCTTGAATGGCAACACCACGATTTGGGTGTACACAGGAAACAAATATTTTCTTTGCTATACAGTAATTCAAATGCAGAAGTACTGACTTTTCTTTTGGATCTGATCATGTTGAAAGCCTTTTTGAGCTTCTGCACATCTGTTAAGTGGCTCCTAATGTCCATTTTCCTGATTCGTATACAAACCAAGCAAGGCTTGTTGCTCAGCACCCTGCAGCAAGCAGGTACCTTGGATCTATTCTGAATGAAGTGATTTGTTTCACATAATCACTGGCAAATTTTCTTCTTTCATGTGCTTTAAATAAGTTAAGCACAACATAAATATTAGAACTAAATTGTTACTGGTTGCACTCGTACGCTACCTGAAAGGTATGCAGATCAATGATGGACAGCTGAGAATGATATTCAACAAATAACTCCTTTTTACCAAATCACATTCACTGTATAAATTTTCCCCTGCAAATTAATCCATCAACGAAGCAGGCTCAGAGCAGTCCAAGAATGAGTCAAACTAATCACTGGACATTGACCATAACATATGAGCACCCCTCTGAGTTCAAGGTTTCTGGCCTGAGAACAAATGTTCACTCTGCCTTTAACTTCCATGCACAACACTAGATCATAATCTGTCAGCTGAGACATTTATGCAGGTCTGCATGAGCAACAGAGTTCTTGAACAGTAACTTTACTAAGCACTGACACTCTTCATAACAGTAATTTAAAATACGATCTTTATTGCCTAGAGGTTATGACTTAAAACACATTGACACTGGCTCACACAGCAAAATTTGGTTTTTTTGCTTGGTTCCCCAAGAATCTTCATAACATTAGTTGATGACAAACTGCATTTAAAGAGGGACCTGATAAAACTAAGTCAGAGCTGTGCCTTGGCTGTTTTTCAACAGACCTGCTACAACCTTGATCCTCTCCTGTGAAACTGCTCAGAGGAGACTTTGCTGACAGCACTGACCACAACAGCACATGCAGTCACAGGATCAGTCTGTGCAATTGTGCTGAGCTTTTGGCTAGTAATCCATCAACACCCAAAAAAAACAAGAGGTGTCCCTATTCCCTTAAAATACAGAGCAGTTTGGTTCACTTCTGGCTTCTCTTGTTCTCCAATAGGACTTTGCTTGGAACTTATTTTAATGCCATGGGTGCAGGAAAGGTGCAACAGGCATAGTAACCATTAGCATCAATTTCCCATTACTCCTTTTCCACAGAATGAGTATCTCCTTTTGTTATCTTTTTCCTTTTGAACAGAAGGAAATAGGCATGCCAAGTCTGATATTATTAGATTAATTGGGAAGAATGCATCTTGTGAATTTACTTGATACAGCCTGCAGTTGAGAGCCCAGGACTTGTAGCCAAAGTTCCTGAATTTATTAACTTCAGTAGATGTGTCAAGAAGATACCACTGAACAGTTCCCTGACTGAAAAAGCTTAGATCAATACCTTTGATACACATCAACTTCTCCTATATGTCCTATCTCATCCATTTAAGTTTCACTTGGTGTCACTCTCTACACAAAGCATGGAAACCAGCACAAGTCCAGCAGCCAAGGTCAGTATTATTCAGGGATGCCCCCACTGCTACTGTCTGTGTGCCTGGGGAACCAACTGCAACAAGCTTCCACCCTCGCTTTAACCGGCAATGAAACCTGTGCTTCCCACAAAAGGGGAAACCTACTTGAACTCGTTTATTCTGTTCTTGCATTCAGCACTTCTGCCCCAGATAACGCACATGTTGTAATTCCACTACTGTTCGTTTACATGCAGCTGGAGATTTTTCCCAAACTCAGGGTGCTTAATATGCAGGCTCATAAGGCTTCTGGCCCCTGATGAGGGGCATTCACCACTGATTTCAGTGCCATTAATATAAGGAGAAGTCTTCTACCTACTCCCCCCACTTTTTTTTCAAGTATATAGAGGCTGTTATTTTTATAACCTTTTTACAGTATCTTTTGACAGGCAGAGCTGGAATCATGATGGCTTTACACAAACTAACAGCTAGTGCAGCACAGGCCTCAGCATGTTAGATCAGCCTGAAGTTCTCTGAAAAACAAACACTGCCATATTTCATCATCAAGAAACAACAAAGAGGTAAGGAAGAAAAAAAACTCAGCAAAATGCTTTTAAATAAAATTGATCTGGACTGCACTGAAGAGTCCCACTATCACAATAGTTTTAGCTCATTCCTCTGCCAACAACCAGATAAATAATTTACAGACATAATTACAGCTAAAATACATGGCATTTAGAAAGTATATTTTTTCTCCTTTATCAAAGAAAACCATTTTCTTTGGAGTTATTTACTAGGAAGCCCGTGAAAAGGCTATGGGTAGATGAAAACTAATTTAAATGTATTTAGTGAGGAAAAGACCTCCATAAAATTAATAATCTTTCAGATCATAAAAAATTGAAGTATTTTCATTTTTACAAACCATTACCCTCCCTAGGACATAATGTTCAGATGCCTTTAACACAGCTCTGGGCTGTGCATCCTATTCAGATGTGAATTTTATTCTATTCTTGCCTGAATGTCTAATTCAGCAGAATTTACTTCACTGTATTGTTCTTACTTCTTCTGGTCTGCATTCCTTTGCACAGTGCCTCCTACAGACATTCGGCTGTCTAGGCATTACTTCAAAACTAAAACATGTTATATGTGAAAGCCATTAAAAAACTAGAAAACACCTCATTCACACAAACTGTTCCTGTCCTTCCCAAATTCCTCCAGGAAAACAGCTCTGCTCAGGTTAACAAAGGCATCTCTCAGGTAGATGATTGTTGAGTCCAGCAATAAACCTAAGCCCGCTGAGTCCACCCCTCAACCGCATGTCACATCTACAAATGTTTCTAAAATCCCTCCAGGGATGGTGACTCAACAACTTCCCTGGGCAGCCTGTTCCAGTGCTTGACAACCATTTCAGTGAAAAAGCTTTCCCTGATATCCAGTCTAAACCTCCCCGATGCAGCCTGAGGCCATTTCCTCTCATCCTCTCACTTGTTCCCTGGGAGAAGAGGCCAAGCCCCACCTGACTACACCCTCCTTTCAGGGAGTTGTAGGGAGTGAGGAGCTTCCCTTGAGCCTCCTCTTCTCGTGGCTTAACACCCCCAGCTCCCTCAGCTGCTCCTCATCAAACTTGTGCTCTGGACCCTTCCCCAGCTCCACTGCCCTTCTCTGGACTCGCTCCAGCCCCTCAGTGTCCTTCTTGTAGTGAGGGATGCTGGAGTAATTCCTACCTACAGGCACACTTAGTGTACTCTGATTCATAACCTCCTGTCAAGAAACACACCTCTATCAGCCTGACTCTATTCTAGACAAAAATAATTTCCTTGAAATAATGGATATGAGAGAGTAGCAAGTTTTCTTGGTTTCCTCTGGGAATTTACATTGTTTTGTAGCCTGACCTTGTTTACAATTCTACTCTGTTCACATCAATTTATGCTTTGAATTTAAATCTCTTACTGCATTAACTGTAACTCACATAATGTATATGTTGTGTTTCTAGTCTCATATTAAAAAAAAAAAAAAAATCAACTCCTTTGGGCAGGGATTAAATCCTCAGTACATGTTTTTATGCTACCTGGAATGTAGGAGGTACAAAAATCATAGCAGAACAAGCAAACACCTCTCCCTTACCGAAAATGCAAGTCCTAACCTTTCACAGCACTTTTTATCTGACCCCTTGCACTGTACTGCCCTGTGCTCATAACATCTCTCGTCTGTTCTCTCACATATTTCTTACCCCTCCAAAGAGCTAATGCAGCCTCACGGATCCAGGTCTGCTGAGAGCTGCACATTTCTGCAGTGACCTTTAGGAGAGGGACCTGCTGTGTGTCACAACAGGTGAGGATCTCAATTGCAAACTGCAGGGATTTGGTCATGGCATCCTTCCACTTGCAGGCCACTCATTTTCACAGCATTCACACAAACTTAACTCGGAGACAGTGACCTCTCCGAAATTATTGAGGATCTTGAAATTTTTTTTCGATCAATGCAGAATGACAGCATTTACGTATTTAAAAAAGCTCAAAAGAATATTCTACTTGCACTAATGATGAGAAAAAACACATGAATATTGTCCACACCACATAGCTGCATATATAAATACTGGTTATTGGCTATACTCAAATATTCAGTGAAGACATAAATTTTATAATTATTGACTATGCTCAAAGCCACTCAAACCACTAAGTTTTCAACGAAGTGAAAAACCATAACATATTACTTAGGTAACCAATTACATGCTGTAAAATAATTCACAGCATGTGAGCAAATCAAGCAGCTCATGAACAAATAAGGTTAAAGGTTACTTATTCAAAACAAGTATGTAACAGCATAAAAATATTCTCAAAAGCTGAAGTCACTTCACAGGTTCATGAGCAGAAAATTTTTGAGAATAATAATAATAATAATGAACTCTGGGTCAAGTTCTTACATCTAGGAAATCCATTTCCATAGCCATAATACTCCAGTCACATGCACACTGTGTGGATCTCATGTAACTGTGTTGGGGGGGGTTGGTTGGTTGTTTTTCAAGAGGTTCCCACTTTTAATTGTCAGTGATGGGCACAAAACAATTCCCACTTCATTGATGAATCAACATGCTCCCTCTGACATTTCCCATCTCCCCATCCTTCCTGTGGTATATTCCACCTTAACCTCAAAGGACTGGCACTTTACCCTCCATCTTTTTGAATTCACTTTGCTTGATCTTCAGCAATCGGAGACAGACACAGTATCCCAGGACCAATTCCTTATACAACTGTATTCCTTTTTTTGATTAAATACCCTGCTGAATAGGTAAATTTGTCTCTCTCAGTCACCCTGTGATCCACTAATACACTTGTTTGTTGCTCTCTCATTTCCTGTGAAAACATTCTAGCCATAGGTAGGAACCTTGCTGTTAATTTCAAGAACACAAACTTTTATCTGGGCATGAAATGTAAGAGCATTTAAATTGTAATACCTCTCAAGGACATCCAATTTAAAGCAAACAAACAAAACACTGAGCCTTCTCCTCTTGGACAGTGCCACTCAATGCATATTAATGAACAAAGCTATGCAGAAAGGGCACCAAGGACCAAAAGCTTTGGACTGTTTCCTTATTATGCAAGTTAAGCTCAGTAATATGGAACAGGGAAACAAAGCAAAATGATGAGCTGAAGCCTGCTTACAACAGCAAAAGGTCATGCCACATGTGCCAGTATCAATACCAATTGCAAAAACCAGCATCACTTAAGAAATACAGCTATTTTTAATAAAATCACTGGCAAACTAAATTTCGTACACATTCATAGTTTCACAGCAGTTTCCTAAAACTATTTATGGTTAAGCCATCACGGTAGTGTTGCTCTAGCAGAGTTGTTAGATGCAATGTGGCCTGACACATCTGTGACAGGAGGCTACAATACCCGTGGACATGACTGACAATCCCCAGAGTCACCAGGACTGAAACAGAACAGTGCTGGGCACAAGGTGCTTCAGATCATACCCCTTGTCTTCCTCCAACAGCGTGCAGCTCTTCTCAGGACCCCTGAAACATTTTCTTATTCTGATTTTCATATCTAAATTATTCAGACTCAGCTGTACTCCACCATTAAAGCTCACATATTAAAAGAAGTTAAAATCGTAGAAGAATTTTTTTTTTTGAAATCTTGAACTGTCTTTCAGACAACCTCGAGCCAAAAAGGCATAATACAAACACCACCATGACTATGGAACAGCAAAGATGAAGCTAAGAAGCAATTTGAATACGCAAAAGTATTGTGGCAGCTAAAACCAAGGCTTACCTTTTCAGCTCTCACCAGAAAATCAGGATTTTGCTTCTGTGGCCAAATTTAAAATATACAGACTGGAACTGAAATGGCAACATTTTTTGCTTGACTCAAATTCATGGATAGTTTTAGTGGCCTAAAACCTGCTGATACACAGAAGTTGGGGGTTTGTGGGTTTTTTTGTCCTTTGTCTTCAAGTAAATTTATTTTCCTTACCACATTCATCTTTTAGCTCTAGATTTTGTAGTGATAAAAAACAGAGTACAGGCTTGGATAGCACACACTGTGCCAGTACCCAGACATATTAATGATTTTCTGGTCTTAAATTTATTCTGACTCAGTTCTAGGCACTGGACTCTTCAATGATTGGATCATGATATTAGAACTTACATTTCTTGATTAGAGCAGCCTATCTGCAATCAGTTCAATAAATTTGAAAATAATCATTACAGTCAGTTTCTTCTCCTAACACTCCACTTATCTATAAACTCTGTGCATTAAATTTTCCCAGCACATATCACATTTTTATTTTCCTTTATACATTTCATACTTCTGACATAAAAAGATGTTGCTGTCAGTCGCACCTGCTTTTCAGAAAAAACAATCACCCCTCAAAAAACTTGAAATGTGTGTGATGTTTACTACTGAAATAATAGAATTAGTGTCATTACACAGCAGTCTTCAGGTGAACAGAAAAAAATCCTCCCCCCTCCTCCTCCACCCCACAATACTCACATACTTAAAAGATCTCTTGCTACAACCTAAACTCCTGTAACTCCTCTGGTATACATGTTTTTACTTTCCTTCTGCTGTTTTAGCAGTTTACAGATTAAAAAAAAAGATATTCAAATTGCTTTTGTTAGAGAAACCTTACTAGGTTAATGCCCCAAGGGACACAGAAATACCCACAGAAAAACATGTCTCTGAAGTTGGTCTCCAACATGGTGCTTGAATAATTTCATTCTCTTGCATTCAGTGCTTTTTTAGAATTATTTTAGAGCTGTTGCCAGTAATCTCAGAGAATCTATAGATAAGAAATAGGAAGCAAAAAGAGACATTGAATCATAGCATAAGAATAACCAGTGCACTTTTAAATGTCCTTCAGTTGCTGAAATAAGAAACACTTGCACAATAATAAATAGGTATTAGGTTGGTGTGCCTCCCCACAAGACCCCTGAAAAAACAGAATACTGATTTTTACTTTATTGTCTCTAAAATGCATTATCAACACAACTGCAGGTCTGTGAATCCCAGACATAAGTCACTGTGCCCACTTCTAATTATTCACAAGCATTTACGTGTCTTGTTCTTCTAAACACACACAAAGAGAAGATCTAGAGAGACCTTTGTTTACAGTCAGACATGTCTATTAAATATGCTTACCAGTCACACCCAACATTCTCTAGGTTATGATTTTTAATCATTTAATAATGTGCAAAAATCTGGTGAGAAAGGCTAATGAAATCTGTAGACTTATGGACACGGTCGTTGTCAACATCAATGCAATATTAGTGGCATCTTAAAATTCAGTAATAAACTGACCACTGCTAGAACAGGGTGATCTATTTTTCGGTTTAGAATTTAGAAAAGAATTTGAAGAGTTCAGAAAAGGTTAAAAGGCTAAAACATCCTTTAGTACAGAAGTTGGGATTAGTTCTTCAAATTATGAGAGCCTCAAAAAGTGTACTCTGTATGCTACATTCCCAGAAAGAAGACTAAAGTATTATTTAATCACAGAGTAGCTAGACTGGATTAATGGACCTTGTGGTCTTATAATCTGTAACTCTCAAGAAGGCAAGAAGCTGGTCCAAGCGGCTGCTAGGAAGAGCTGGTTGAAGATTAAATTCTGTGCAGTTGCCTATCAAAACTGGATTAAAACCATTAGGATGATAAATTGTATTCAACACAGGATAAGCAACCTGTTTGGAAATACAGCAAAACCTTCTTTATGTAGGGATAACCTTACTAATAGTGAATAAAAGGTCTGAGGAACTTCCTTATAGCCTGCAGCCACCTGTCCAAGTAACTGATGTGGACCCTGCCTCAAGCCCAAACAATTTCTTCTGTAAAAAGTCTTTTTTTGCCTCTCTCATTCATCTGTATTAGACTTTTCCTATTTATTCAATAATAAATTATTGAAGCATTAAACCAGCTTACTGCTGTCATGGCAGTTTTTGGGTTGTGTTTAACTTTACTTCACTTGTCCTTAAGCCACTCTGACTCCAAATTCACCATTTTTTAAAATAACTGTCACTGAGATGAGTTAAATAAGGAGACATGTACAAGATACATCCTTTGCACTACTAAAAATAGTGATGCTTTCATCCTTCCTAGTTTATATTACACTGCAGGGTATGAACTTAATGCAAGACACGAACACGTTAAAGTTTTGTGGCTGTTTCGTTGACTTTCCCTCGAAGCTGTGTCCTATGGAGACAATTATGCACTACTTTTTTTACTTTCAGATCAGATGCACCTGGAATACACTTATGAATTTTAAATAGCATTAGTAATTAAACATTAAGTAATAAAATGCTGTGTCATTATGCCAGACTAAAGAAAATGCTGGCATATTCAGATTTCAACTAAGTATACTTCTTTCTCCAATTCCAGAACGTTAGAAGTCAAGAAAAAGCCAGCTTTCATAACAGAACATTTCAGCAGCAAAACAAGCAAATGTTGCAAGTGAACACAGAACAATTTCAAACTTTGCATCTTCTCTGCCAATACCTTTTAAGTACTAACAGCTCATTCAAGCAGAGATATACATGCTTATTTTTCATTTTAAAATATATCTTTATTAGGATGTGCTCTTCTGGTAGCACAGAGGAAAAATGTCCACACAAATGTTGTTTATGTAACATAATATTAATGAACCTAAGAGTTCTTTGCTGCATCTATACTCTACCTACGATTTCCAAGAAACTTTCACACACAGTCACAATAACTCTATTTTTGGCAAAACATGGGTGCTCTCTATCTGTTCAGAAAACACAGCAAAAAGTTCTAGCAATCCTCTGTGATTTTGTTTCCATATATACATTCTTGCTCTTGGACTGGCTTTTTCCCCATACCAATTTCATGAAGCAATTTGAAGCTTTATTCATTCTGGTCAAAAGAAATCGGACTCCCCTTTCTTTTTTGGGTGGAATGTCCTTGGCATTAACAAGAGATACTTTCAAAAAGCCACTGGGGGACTGTTTGTCCTTGGATAGACTGTGCAGAGAGTGCAGCTGCAGAGCAAGAGAAAACAACCCAAGCCAGCAGATACCAATAGGGATCCCCATTAACAGCAGCTTCATTGCAAGATGTTTGTGACACGGTCATCATTCACTTCCTTATGGAACAGACTTCAGGATGATGAATCTGGACAGTAATCCATCCGTCAGAGGGTCAGGAACCAAAGAGAACCACAAAAACTTCCTTTCCAGCACAACCAATTATAAAGTAATCTGGCGAGACAGAATCCTGACTACATTGTGGTAGCTGAAACCACATAACAAACACTTTCATGTCTTTAAAAGATGGGTAAGTCCCTTTATTTAGCACAGTGAAAGAGGTTATTTCACATCTCTACAATTCTAAGACAGCATTTCTTATTTACTGCAAACCTGTCCAGTGCTGCTCCTGAATCATTTTTCATATGCCCCACTAAAATTTTATAATTAATTTTGAAATTACTTTTGACCTTTTCTATAACAATATTCCCTTAGAAATCTGAAAGCCAAATGTTCACTTCCCTACAAGATTTTACATTTCCATATTCAGTTAGCATTGATCTCCTTTTATCCTTCTGTTTTTTCCTATGAGTGCACAAGATAATATACCCATTCCAGTACCCTCAATGCTGCTGCACCAGCACAATGAGTTCTTGGCCAATGCACCTCTGGGGAAAAGTGTTAGTAATTAACTGCAACTGCCACAGCTGAGAGGACACAAAGACAGCCTTTGTGGGGACTCCAGGAACACTCCTGCTATCTCACAGTCAAAACCCCCTTTTGCTTTCATTTTATGCTAAGGATATACATTCAGAGAAACATTTTACTCCATTTGATGCCCAGGAAAATTATATTAGTGCAACTAATGAGACAGAGCGTGGACTCAGGAGGCCATCACAGCTTCTACCACTGGTGACAAAACAGTGTTAAGGTGGCTATTATTGCTGAGATATCTGAGCCTGTACCGAACTTTCTAACGCTCAATGTCTATTCAACAAACACCACAAATCAGTCTCTAAGCACATCTCGGGAAGGTATCATTGTCTCTTTGTGGTCAACCTGCTCCTTTTATTTGATACACTGCAGCACTGAGTTCTAGCACATCCACGGTTGGTAGCACAATTTATTCTCATCCTCTGCTGATGACTTTTTTTTCCAGCAAACCTGACTATATTTTTCTCACAAAAGAGATGACAGGGAATAAAATAGATCAGAACAGAAAGAAGAAATCCAAGTCCTTGTCCCTGCTGCATGTGTGTACAAATATTACACATGTATTCATATAAATGCGCACATTATGTATATTTTCTGCTGATTAGTCAAGTTTTCAAAACATGTAACCCAGCAAAGAAATACAGTATGACCTTCACAAAAAATGCTGCAAGGTTTCTCGTTTTACCTTATGCCAATCCTGCACTAGCAAGTTATACCTACTGGAGTTGTGGCCAGTTTTCTAGAAGTCAAATCAAGTCAAGGAGGGAAACTGCACTGAAATGTTTAGAATTATCCCCAGCATTAATGTGGCCTAAACACTCCACACACCACAGAGCTGTCTAGATCATTCACTTCTGTGTGCTGTTAGGAGGTTCCAGCTCCCTCAGACATGTTTGCAAAGCTAAATGAGCCCAATCCTAAAGGTTTGTCAAGGTTGGTTTACAGAAGCTCAGGTTTCCCTGCACCTTAGAAAACTACTGAAGCCGAAGTATTCAAGCTTGTTATTGCACTTTTAAGTGCAGAAGCTTCCATTCAAATTTGCTATGTGGGAATTTATGGAAAGTTTGAACTTGTTATCGCCTGCAAAATTAACAATGAGAGGCAAACTGAAGCACAAATCAAGTGAATACTCAGCTTTTTAAGCAAATAACAGCAATTAATTGTGAAAATATAATTTTAAAGCCAGAATTTAGTGTTGTTGGTTTGGTTTTTTTTAAAGAGTAAACTGACAGAAGAAAAAACTTGAAATCCAAGTGTTTGGAATTATACTTAGAAGACTTTTTATAATTTTTATGTCCAAAATTGAACTCCTAAAACTCAAGAAAATTTCTTTCCTGGATATAACATTTTAAAGTATTATAGAATTTTGTATTGTTTACCCAAATCATTTATGGTGCCCTTTTCAGCACCCAAAGGTACCCCTATAAATCTTATGTAGCCATTCTTTCTATTTCAATCCCTGTAGCTACATATCAAGATCCAAGGCCAATATGAAATATACAAGTAATCTCCTTAACAATGTGGGTACAGGGCCACTAATCTCAAGCTTGGGATCAGACATATTGCTAAATCTTCTTAGAAATCAGGGATTGAATATCACCACTAAAATCTCGAGCAAAGCCTGAAAAACAAATGGAGTACATGATTGTAGCTGTTCACATGCCTCAAGTTAACAAGACCTACATGACTGTACGAGCCCAGCAGTAAATGTGAACTAAAATCACTCCTTTATTCTGTGGCCAACTCCTGTTGTTCAGTTTCTCGCATGAAAGTTAAAATAACAAAGGCTTCTATAGCTTTTGCATCCCCAGTAGTAGAAACACCCTCTGAAGAGGCCTGGGTATTACTTTGGTCACCATAAGCCGTCTGAATTCCTGCTGGGCTTCACAGAAAGACTCTCTTTGTCCAATTTAGATATCTTTAGGAAACTGCCTAAAGGCCAGAATTCATCTTGTCATTTGACATGGAAAAACTACAGACTTGCTCTTAGATCCATTGCTACTAAATAGATCACTAGAAGCTGCACTGAAACACCCTCACAAAGAAAACCATCACTAAGATTACAGCCAAGATTAGAGTGAAATCAGCTCCAAGTAATACGAAAAGGTACTCTGTTTCCTATGAAACATCAAAGACTGGAGTAATACTTCATTTAACACTGATTAGAATAAATTTGCAAACAAGCTTTAGCTACACCTACCATCAACCTGAATATATTAACACCAAGAAGAACAATTCTTTTGTAGAGCAAGAACAATTGGGAGCTTATTTAAACTCCTTTTTAATCAATCTGCCTGTTCATTAAACATACATATTTGAGTTTTGCTACACGAGTTATTCAGACTCATAACAATAGCTTATGAGCCACCTCTGCATCATTTCCTCTGTATTAATCAATACTCTTTCCCCCAGGGAAGATGCATATTCCAGTCAGTGCCGGAGAGTCCCAACGTATGTGCACAGTTTTCCTACATCTGTACGCCAGGAAAGGCAAAATTCCAAGCAGTGGTACCTGAAGTAAATGCTAACAATGCTACAAAGAAATACACAGGCAGGTGGGCCAGGGAACCAGTGCAGAAAAGGACACAAGTGAAGCAGCCCTACCCAGAGCCACGAGGAAGAGAAGCCCTTTCTCCCTCTACACAGTCCCTTACAGATTCCAGAGAGATCCAGCCCTGAATCCTATAATCAACATGCTCATTTTTCCAAGAGCAGACTGCTGTAATATCAACTACCCAGACTGTCTTTTGGGGTTTTTTTTTGGTTTTTTTTGTTCCCTCTACAATCTCCTGATTTCCACACAATAGAAAACCTGACCACAGCAGTTGTGGAAATCACTGGCAGCACTCATATCTGCATGTTATCCAGAAACTGCTCATATGCAGTGGTCTGTGTCTTACCCTCTCATAATATCAAATGATGGTCTTTGTTCAGCTTTTACTGCACAACCATTAAATGGAGCTGAGTTCTAGACTACCACTTTTCAACTTAAAACACCTATTAACAAGCAGACACGGAAAGTTGCAAAAAGAGAGACAGACCAAAGAAGACCATGGAAGCTGAATTTAGAACTGCATTTAGTTGCAAGGGAATCAAACCCAGGCATTCTTATCCAGAACTAAATATATATATAATCAAAAGCACGTGAACAACATAAATATAAAATAAATAAACATACTAGAATGTTTTAATTTTAAATATTTAAACAGGTAAAGTCCTTAAAAGGTAAAGGCAATTCTGTTTATTTTCATGAAACCATAGAAAGATGTCATTGACAAAATTATAAATAAAATATTGCATCAGAAATCAAAGTCCTTGGTCATGTTTGCAGTGGAAACATGTTTAACGCAACTCAGACTAAAAACTTAACTGCTCAAGAAGAGTATAAAAATACTCTCCATACATTACTAAATGAATTACTAGGTTTTTAATAATTAACAATTTTATTAGGATTTCACTATATTGCAAAACAAAAGCAAAGTCCTAAACCGTTCTGCCATTTACTGACAACGTTTGCTCTAAGTGTTAATAAGCCCTGAATTCTGGAACAAACCAGAGTAAAAACCAGTGTGCCCAGGCCAAGCCAACCCCCCTGAGCAGGGTTTCAACCAGAAGCATTTCAGTCTCACATGAAGGCACACTATTCTGTACTGGCAATAAAATTACAGTTCATGCAATTAACTTGTGGTGTCCTCCACATCTTTTTTTCTCCAGACAAGCTTCTCTCCCCCTCTTGATGTTCGGCCAAAGGCCTGTCACCCTTCAGATCTTTGACACAAACACCACTGTTCTTTAACAGGCTGAAGAGGGGGGTTTGGGTTCTTTTCATTAAGTCAGTTCATAAGTAATTTATTTATTCTTTCTACACACCAATTATCAAAGCAATGTGCAATCTTGACAGCTTCTCATAAACAGCTCTAATCACACCACAACAGTTAGAGCCACTGCATTTACTACCAATCAAATCTTTACATGGGGGCTGCTGTCTATCCTTCATATCAGGCAGGTTTTCACTGTTCTCCCTGAAATTTCTGTATCATCTTCCCTTGATGAAGCGCTTTTTTGTCCACTCTCCCTTCCCACCTCCATCTCTCTGGCCAAGGTTTACTGCTGTGGTTGCCTCATTATTTCCTCCAGACTGGTCTCTATAACCCCCTATTGTCTCTCCTGCCAAACTTGGCCAAAAGGCAGAAGTGAGTTTCCCATGCCTTTTGAGGTTACCGTAATACACTTGATACCGAACTTTCTGTAAAAGATTACATTTTACTGTAGTTATCACAACAAACTCTTAAATTCTAACTGCATATATTGTTATTAGATATAATAGCATTGGAAGCTTATTTACTTTTTTGAGTTCAATAGGCATGGCAAGATCCTTGACTTACAACCAGAGGGAGAACACACGTGTTACAGCAACTGAACACGGTTGTTCCGCTTGACCTTCAACTTCCAATAATAGTTCCTAACACAGAGGACTTCCTGAGAACAGCTGTTGCTGTTCCACTGCTTTGCCTCTTCAGGTTCAATGTGGTTTTGATAGAATCATTTGAGGAAAGGATTTATTTTATTAAAAAAAAAACAAACAAAACACAACTTCTTGCATTAAACAGCGAAACTTCTCATCAATTTAAGAGTAACAGACTACACGTAGAGCAACCTTTTGATACTAAGACTTCTTCCAGTCTTTACTCTTATAAAGAAGGGCATTAACTAGTAAAGCCAGCTGCCTGCTTTGTAGCTGAATTCTGACAAAAACAGCAATTAGTTGCTAAAATATAAAATTTTGTGGTGAGCAGCAGTATTTCACATACCTTCAATAAGCAAATGTCTTCACTACAGACAGAAATAGTAAGCACTGTTTTCCTGCATGACTGATTTCCTTAAACAAAAGGAAAACTTGACCCAAGTGAGTTCCAAAATGCCAGGAGCTCACCACACCTTAGACTTGGAACAAAGGGCTGAAACCCTGTGTCTCCAATGAGCACCCTTTTTCACAGCTTGAGGCCAAGAATATTTTCCCCTCAGTGTTTTGAAAGGTTTTATCTTAAGCTGTGAGAAAAATCTTTCCTGTTTGCTTCACCAATTGCAGCTCAGGTGGTTACATTATCAACATATTTTTCTTTCTTAGTTATAAGCTTTTAATAAGAAGTATCTGCAGTGCTCAGGGAAATACTGTTTTATGAGCACACATAATAATATGTGATAAAAATTTAAGCTGAAGACATGATAGACTAAATCATGCATAAAGTATGGAATTTAAGATAAAAGCATTTTACTGACTAGCACAAGTATTTCTTACTTTTTGGTCCAGTCTAAAAATTCCAATTATATTCAGATGCATAAAATAATGCCTTGAGTTATTCACACATAAAAAAACCGTTGCAGGAAAGTTCTTTCTATGTAGTTCATATGGAAACAGTTGCAGAGTTCTGGTCTAAAGCACATCTGAAAAGCCACAACAAAATAGTCCTACAACGCTTTTGTATCCGAGGTGAAAGATTACATGTAAACCAGTTGATGTCACAACTCCATTCAATTCCTGGATTGCATTAGCATCCTTTCAGGAAATGCACCATAACATCCTGCATTTTCTACACACAAGTTTAGTTTCAACTGCATTCTGAAGGTGTCCATTTTCAGGTACATAACACATATGCAAAGTGTTATTTAGGTTTCTGTTATCTACCACAGCTAAACCTAAGCTGTAACAAATCTATAAGCACTATCTTTTCAAATCCCCATAGCTTTCCTATTCACGTATATCATTGCTCGGCCTTTACAGGATATCTTCTCGAGTTCTTGCAAATAAATACTGCACATGATAATGCTTTAGCACCAGCAATTTCTACTAAACTGAACTGGATTCAGTAAGTTTCTTTTTTTGTTTCCTTAAGGAAGGCAGCATTCCCTCAAATCCCAGCATCTTACAATCGAACAGAGAACAATTCAAGCTTGCCTCCTAGCTCTTTTGTCTTCAGTGCTGATAATGGAAAATAAGTCCTCCTTTCATCAGCTGTTTGTTACATGTTTTGTTTCAGCATTATTACTTCTTGTACCCTTCCCTCCCCCCTTTTTCTTTTTAATTTCAGCTTGAACAGAACCATTCATTTAAATTTTGTGGAAAACAAGCACTGCATTTGTTTCTGTGATGAAGTTAAGAGAGCATAGTCTATTAAAAGCTCTGACTGGCTCTACGAACCACCAGTGAACAAACAGAGCTCCACACTGAGACCTGGCCACAACAAGAAATAAAATTTGTAACTCATTAACAGATATGATTAAGATTAATATGCATATTTTGACATATTTGTAAAGGCAATTTCAGAAAGGAGCTATGAAATTCAAGCTAGAAACTAGAATGGATCACGGAACTAAAATGCAGGATATTTTAACAAGTCACCTCAAATGTGGAAGATTCAGTTAGAATGAGCTCATACATAGTAAAAACTAATCTTTGATTAACTTAAAGCTTCCATGGTTACAAAACCATACTCAGCAGTACTCAGAGCACAAACCTTTGCCTCATTCAAGTAAAGCATCAGGAAGAGTTCCTAAGGCTTTCCTGACTTTTAGTCTGGAACTATTCATTGTTTACGAAAAGCATCTACATAATGAAACAAAGCTACAGATTGATTACAGCTTGCAAACTATGGGTTGCAGTGGAATTTAAAAGTTCTGTGAGAGGTTTTTCATGGTGAGTTAGAGAAACAGTCAAACAGCTTCTTACTGTTTACACGCTAAGGGAAACATAACATGCTTAAGATGCATGAAGGCAGAGCCTTGTGAATAAACAGATTTGGTAACAGTACTGCAGAAAAAAGTCTGATAATTTATAATCATTCTCCAAATGAAAGAAACACCAATTTGATGCCCACTGGGGAAAGGAAAAAAAAAAAAAGGGAGAAGGTGTTATTATACAGGACATGTCAGCAGCAATATTCTGTGAATACCCAGCACTAAGTCCAGGGTACTCATCACCGGGGCAATGTCCTCTCAAGTACTCAACATGATACTCTAAAGCAAGATGTAAAGAAATTTCAGATTATGTTTTCTAATAAAGAACCAGAACAGACAGAATAGAAACCCCTTTAAAAGACTAAGTAACATGAGACCGATACATAAAAAAAAACCTCATCGGTTATTCACTCAGTCTATTTACACTGAATGTAAAACCAAAACTAAACTTCATTTGCAATAAAAGAAAAATCTAAATTACAATTTTAGGTGGGCACTGGAGCATGACATTTATGTGGGCTATGAGTACCTTTTTTTGGTGGTTATCAAAACTAAATGGACTCATACCAGTCAGGGCTCCTGTTCCTATTCCATGATGGAATGAACTGAATGAGATGAAAAGTTTACTTCCATCCAGATCCTTTTATTCTTCTGTGTTCCTCTAACTTAAAACAGGATACAAGGTTTATTGTTACAAGAATAGTATGCAACAAAAAGATCACTATTGCCGTACTCACACCAAATATGAATCTAAAATCACTGGAGCGTTAAAAAACAGTTACTCTAAATACTTGCTGTAGTTGATCCAAGGATGACAGGACTGAGCTCCAGCACTATCTACTTCCTAGAAAAAAGGCTTCCCTACCAGCACAGTACTTTACTACAGAAAGCAGGTCGTTTCAGTAATGTGTTTTGTCTGCAACAGCTACATTACAAATGCATCCAGCTCACATCAGAACAGCTTCAGAAGGTGCTACTCATATACTTACAGGTATTCTGTGGAAAGTTGCACAGGTTTTCTTCTGAAAGAGAGGAAGAGAATAAAGACAAGCACTTGGCTTCAAAGCTGTGTAAGCAAGTGCCAACACCTTAAGCAAAAAAGAACTTGGCTATGGTGTGGTATGAAAGGAAGGTACCATGAGCCAAGGCTGCTCCTCCTTCTGCAGGTTCAAAGGCATGTGAAGGAGAATCAAGTCAGTGCATCTGGATATGAATAAGAGAGGACAAGAAACGGAAGATGTAAGGAACCAAAATTTCCAGGCACTGTCTGCCAAAAGCAGCCATTCCAAAGGAAAAACTGGTAATTACAGATAACCATAACCATCCTCTTTTTTTGGATTAGCCATCACATACCCTTGCTATTGCATAGGCACTAATTACAGTAACGAAGCTGCAGCACATCTCCATCACCACTCAGTGGCAGGATGTGTCTGCTTTCCTCACCCTCAGCCCCCTCACGCAGTAGGCTCAGCCTCGCTATCAGTGTAACTGCTTCTGAGTCAGCAGACTGCCTGAACTGGTGTAAAGCAAAGTGTAACCTGAAAGTGCAATTCAAGCTTTTAAGCAAACTCTATTCATGATGTTGCTATACCAGAAGTAACAACTATGCACTCAATTAACTGTTGGTGCAATCACACATAAAATTTGAACTGATCATACCTGACAAACACCCAAGCTTATCCACTTCCAGCAAGTTCTGCTCGTTTGTTCTGTATTAACCTAGATGGTATCCAAACTGTCCAACTGATTTGTTGATAAATTAGGATAGGGAAATGACAGAATTTACTCCTATTCAGTGAACCGTGCTGGTGTCCCTAAAGCAGAATCCCCTTTTAAGAAACTAAAAGAGCTGGTTTATCCCACAACTGCTGTTGCCACTCTTACAGAAACATCCTTCATCGTCAAGAGTGGACAGCTTTATTAAACTGTTGTGCTAGAAGAACAGATGCTACTCATTAACTTCCCCCAGTTATTAATCACATAAGATTTTCAGATACTCATGTATCCCTCCTCAAAAAACAAAGACAACTTTATCACTGACCATATGATCATACAAGCATCCCTCAGGACACCAGCTTCTCTGCAGTTTCTGAATATCAAATATTGCACATGATCATATCTGTGAAAGTGAAAGGAGCAGTTTTACTCTCCATTTTCTTACCTTTAATCTCATCTCTAATCAGTCTGAGAAATATGAAAACTTGCAGGCTTTTCAACACACTGATTTAGTGCACTTCAAATAACAGATCTGACCAGTGACAGGCAAAAGTCATACCTCAGGGAGCCCCACATGCACCAGTACTGTTCATCTTCCAAGGAACCAAACTTCCAGTCTGATATTCTGGCTGAGCCATCTACAGAAAACCTTGTGCTGTAAGAAAGCTGTGAGGGAGCCTGAGGAGCAGAGCCACACAAGACAAAGCTAAAACTGGCTTCACAGACAGAATTATTGATATGGGCATTGTCAGATGCTCTGGTTTTCAGCAGGGGAAAAAGACCCACACCAACGTGGTAAGGTGCAAAACCCTAACCAATTAAGAGACAGTGAGTAGAAGATGGCAAGCCAAGAACATGCCAAATCTCTATCACGACTCTTCCTCCCCTGACTGATGCCTGCCAGCAAAGGCTCTTTGGGTATCTTATCCAAAGCAGTGACCACACTAATGCTCAGCTTAGTAGATCATTAAATCCTAGATATTTATTGGCTAGCACACCCAAAAGGCAAGTGTATTACATCCAAATTGTGCATCTCCTGCTCAGAGATTCTCTTTTTACAGATACATTCAGCTGTGCCAAAATTACCCCAAAAGGGAGGGTAACAAGACCAAATTTCCCAAAGAATTAAGGATATTAAAGCACTCAAATTTTTAAAATAGATTTAGATTATCATTGAATTAGCACCTATTATGAAATTACTTTAACATCTACCAGGTTTCTACTATAATGCTTACACATCTAACTTGGAAAATTTGGTCCTAAACTCACTGTTTTTCAGAAACCAACAATAAGGCCACTCCAGGATTCTAGAAGAAATATGTGACTGACTCTGCCCATGAAAGTGGTCACAGGAACTATATTACTGAATCCTGCAGGCACTGACGATTTGCCTTTTACTACAGGTTTCAAGGGAGGTAATTGAAACATCCATGTTAAAGAGGTAAGGAAACATATTTTGTGAGAGCTGAGTTTGAGGAATCTAGCCTGAATGAGAAAATATTACAAGTATTAGAAAACTTTTCTAGAAAGTTTTTACATTTACCTTTTAAATTGCAATCGTCTGTTGCCATCTGGCAACTCTATGCACAGTGCTTATCTGAAAGTTTTAGATGAGGGTTGAGACTAAGTTTGGAAAGTGTTAGGGTGATTTTGCACTTTTTTAGTCTAAAATACTCCACTATGAATTCATCTGGGACTGGACATGTATCAGTTTGTCAACGGGTTTTAGTTTTTTATTTTAATTAAAGCTTTTTATTCTTTAAATCTGCAAGTTACAGGTAGAGTCATCTATTATTGCCCAACATCTACAGAGGACTCTGCCTGGAAGAGAAATAGGATTAAATATAATTAAACCTTTGCAGAAATTCCAACCTTGATGTTCTCCTAAGTACCCCACTTATATTCACTTCTTGTGGGTGTAGTTGTTTTTTTTAAGTCACGAATATATAAGGTCAGTTCTCTGCAGATTCTTTTACACCTGACTTGTTTATTACAGATTTATGCATTAGCATACTTTTGCAAAGTAGGAGTTTATTCTGCGCATTTTTTTCCCCCCTGCACAGTTATTTCTTCTTTACACCTTTTTAACCACAGTCACTGATGTAGAGGGTTTCTTCACTGATAAGCTGGAGCAAGTCATCTGTTGTGACACAGCTGCCATGCAGCAAACCAGTGTGCAGCAAAGCTTCCTGTGCATTATGGACTTTGTGGCTTCCACAGGAGTGGTCTGTGGACTAGAGCAGGGGTCAGGGGAGATGGGTGAGGCAGGTTATTCCCACACCAGAAGCAAGCACCCAGTAAATAAAGATATCAAAATATTCCTGAAGTACCTTGCAACCAAGTTAGAATGAGAACTGTGAGATCACAACCCTGCACTAAAACCACTCTCATTACTGCAACAACTTTTAAAGTACATAGAATTACTGATGACTTTGATCCTGCTGCAATGTATGCCAATTATCCAATATCATCAGCAACAATTCTTTCATTTTGTCTCCAGAAAGCAGCTCATTATCAGGAATGACAGAAACCGCATGTTCCTGAAGGAGAGTTGGGCATTATATGATACACAGGAAAAAATGAGAGAAGGTTCTCTGCCTCATTTGCAATCTACACTTCATTTTACTATTCTATTCAGGCTGGATAATTTCTGGCTTTTACTCCGACAAGATTTAACATACCATCATTTGTCTGGAGCTTTTCTTGAAGACTTGGAAGCACTAGGGTGTTTACTGCAAATGGTTTAGAAGTACAGGTGGTATTTACTTCAGCTCCTTAATATATTTAAAGGCACACCATTAGAGCAGCTGAATAGCAGAGACTCTGTTTTAAAGAAAAATAAATAATCTGTCTTGCTTTTTGGAAGTTATTTCCACATTAAATTCCTTTTCCACTTTTTAATTGTTTTGTTTTTCATTATATAATTTCATTTCTTAAGAACGCTTAATTACATGATCAGCCATTTTTTAAACCCTACCTTGAATAACACCTGAAAGAAAAAAAATACTGTGTAGCATCCTTGACAGGAAGGAAAAGGGAAGGTAAAGAATGCCAAACTTCAGAGAGTTCTAGTCCTTATATAAGAAGCACTCAGTCTTGCTCAGCGTGCTAAGCCTGAGTTATACACACCCTGTCTCATTTTAAGATTTATTTCCACATTTGCATTTAAAAATATGAAAAGGATAAAAGCATTGTAATGGCAAAGGGAGCGAAGTTATAAGCCATTTCACTACCAAGCAAGCAGTAACAACCACTGATGCACAAAGAAGTATCACAGGATATCGCGTGAAGGACAGAAATACCTCCTAGAATCCTGAAACAATATATTCTTTTCCATTTTAGAAGAGGAAAAGCACTTCACTGACTGCAAACCCAAATCACTCTTCTTTCCTTGCAGCAGCAATCCAGTTACAAGTACTATCTTTTATATGCCAACTACAGACATTTTACTCCATTTTTTCATTTTAGATGTTACTCTAACAGAAAAGATGGTTACCCAGCTTTGGACTCTGATGCTTATTTATTTTGAGTAATCTTTCTTTTGATGTTTTCATAGCTCAGAGTGGAGAACATGAGCTTAGCCAGTAGATAAGTAGAAATACTTCCTACATTTGTATCAGTAGCAAAACAGTGAAAAAGTTTCTGTGGATATGTAGTCTATCCTGAATAGTTTTCCAAGAAAAAGGGACTTGAAAATGCAGTGCTGTAATGTTTCAGCAAACTTTCTTAAATACAGTGTGAGTTTTGATTAGCATTTAGTTTCTAGTGCAATTTTTCCCCAGTATTTCTCAGCTGTTTTCCTGCTGCTAAGTGAGCTGACATTTTCAAAGTTATTTTCTCAGCTTATCGTCTAAATTAGAGCCTGTTGTTACAGACTGGGTCTTACTGGGACATTCGGAATTTCAAGTTTAACCTGTCACATTGATTCCCTATGTCACACAGACGGAAAGTACGATGCAATAGTAGGTAGGGTCCACTTTCACTAAGCAGGAAGACTCCCAGCAAACTGGACTATCAATACATTCATTTTTTCCTACTTCCTTGAGTACCAACAGTAAAAGTTCTGAAGATCCCTCAGGCTACCTCAGCTTCCAAGCAAAAACTGCTTGGGCCTTTGTTACCTTAATCTACTATTAAATCATTTTCAGGAATCTTCTCTCTTGTCAAATCCTGGGGAGCTGACACATTCTACCCTCGGAAAATATTGCCTTTTTCTTTGCAGTTCCCCATCTGTGAAACAGAAATGTCCTACAAGGGCACCTAGAGAACAGCACCACACTTCTTCTTGGTGCTTACTCTTTACCAGTTACCATCTTTCTTTCAAATAATACACTGGGATACCTAGTAAGGATTCAATATTAACACTGATTAATATTTTCTTCCTTAACAGGATAAACCTGTTTCAGTCAGAGAAGGAAAGTGTAAAAAGTGAGACAACAGGAAGTGCATCAGAGTCAGACCACTAAGAAACTCCTGCAGTCAAACACAATGTTTTAGAACTTCCTCTAGATGTATCCAGGTTTGTCTTCCCCAGAAGTTCCACATATAACTTAATTTGCTTGAATTTTAACACAGAATCTAAAAATCATTTAGATGGTGTTCAAATTTATCAGTGCTATAAATTGCAAAATGAAAGCTTGCGTGTTTTATATTGCTCTCTGCACTTCTACTGTCTCTATCTCTGAACAAGCTTTTATAGCACCGTTCAAGTGATATCCTGTGCACGATGCTGCTCTTTCAAAAACAAACACAGTAAAACAAACAGCAAGCTAAAACCAGATGAAATCATCTAATCATTTTTCTAAATTGTAGCACTGACTGAATTTGAGCAGGGAAAAAGCCCTGAAATGATCTGCTACAAAAAGCTTCAGCTGACCAGGAAAGAGAGCTGAGTGTTCTGTAGCTGGCATAACTTTACAGCTGGATGAGCCACTCTGGTGGTGATGCTTAAAAACAACTAAAAGCCCAGACCCTCACAGGTATGCAAAGCTGATTTACTGGAAGGGAGAGCTGATACATCATTTTGGACATTATTCACCTGAAAAAAAGGGAAAGTACTGCAGGGCTGGGCCCTTAAAACTGAAAGCCATAAATTCTAGTCCCTCAGATCTCCTTAACATTGGACAAGAAACCCTGAAGAAAGCTTTTGCAATCACTCCATAAGACACTGTGCGTTGGGCTTAACACCATTTTGAGCTCATCATCACGTCCAAAATTTTCACTTAGGAAGTTGGTATTTTTTATCCAAAAGCAAATACTGGAAATACCTGAGTAGGTTACCTAAAGCGCTACCTGAATCCTCCACTGTGAACTGTCTCATTTTACACAGAAGAACTCTTTACAATCTTGTGCATAGTATAGCACCTCTTGGGATCCCATGAGATTTGGTAAAACGTGGAGGGAAAATCCAAATGTAAGTTTGAGATATTTACAGATTAATACATGTATTACTCATATTATTACTACTATATATACATTAGTTCTCATACTAATTTTCATGAGAAGGAAACATAAACCAGCAAAAAAAATTATGTAATTTTTTAAATAATGGCTAGAGAAAAATATTCAATCTCCCTAAATCCACATTCCACATCTCTCCCGCACTGCACCAAAAAACTGTCTGCAATAAAGATGACAACTCTTTTGGTTAATGAGTTTAATAAACTGTATCCCTAAAGGACAGGAGGATTATGTGGATAACGTAAGGTATACACTAGCTGTGCTCAGCTGCCCACAGACACCTGTTCAGGGCATTTCTCATCCCTGATCACGGGAGGGGATTGGAACAAGATCATCATCAAAGGCCTCTTCCAAACTAAACTATTCTATGATTCTATGAAAGTGATTGGAAAATTAAAAGACCACCAAATCATGTGTGTTGCCTGCAGAATTCAGAAATATGCAGGAGTTGAAAAGCACTGCAAAAATCCTTCAAAAAGACACCAGATATTATGATAAACATGGTCTCCATGATCTCTGACTAAGCATACCATTAATGGCAAAAGATGGCATAAGTGAAGTAACATCTTAAATATTTCCATTTCATAAAGCTGCTGACAGGGCAGAAGAAGTTCATCTAAGAAATCAAGAATCGAGGAATTGATTTCAGAAATGAAAATACAACAGTAATTTAGTCCATAATGGGTGGTTAGTACGCTGGACATCGGGTATTTGCCTAATATCAATTGAGGTTAAACGAGAAAACTGCATACAACTTCAGCTATACCATTTAGAAGTCAATAAAAACTTACACAGATGCTTTTCAGCAAGAAAGAAAGTAAAAAAGCAACACAAATACTGTTATGGTATTTCACAAGCTGTTTCTCTAATTTATACATTTGACAACTTTGTCTGGGAATGCACAACCATAGTAAAAGAAGCAATCTATGATGCAAGATTAGTGTGTTACTGGAAGTTATACAAAAATTCAAAGTAATTTCTTCTCCTTCTCCCCTCAAATAAATATTTTTCATCCTGGATGCATTATTTAGTCTCTTAAGCCTTCAAGCCACTGCTTATTGCAGCAAGCTCATAAATCATCTCTTCCACATCATTCAGCTACCCTTAGAAAAGCATACAAAATAGCACTTTGTATACAGCATCTCTCTGTGACCATAATTATTTTACCATATAATTATATTTCATCTGCAGACTAATATGTGTTGAATTTTATATAGTGGTACACCAGACCATTAGCAAATAAATGTTTGTGGCTGAACCTGATAGAGCTATTTCATGAGGAAAATTTATTCATGCGACAAGCAAAACAAAACCAGACTGTACCAAAGCATGTGGTACCACTATGGGAAAGTCATGGCTTTTATTTTCCTCTTTCCTGAGAGTAAATAGATTAAAAAAAGGTCAGGACCAGCCTCAGGTTCAGCCTGTCACAGACAATTACAACACACCCTGCATAATCTCAAGAAAATGTTTCTTATTCTTCTTTATTTCACCTGTTGTTGTCATTGATAAAAGATGACAACAGTTGTTATGGTTAACTTTCCAGTCTGAAGCAATTACGTTTTCTTTTTCTGCAATGTGTTCTAGGAAATAGTAATCGCTTTCATTCACATCAGGCTTTCTGGAGCAGGGCTGATTCTTCTGATGGCAGAGCACCACAAAACATACTAGTTTGTGAGTGAAAGTGCCACTGTAAAACTAATTACAATGCGTTGAGATGAAAAAGTCAGCTTTATGTTTAAAAAGGACACTGAAGATTACATACTAAATTGCACTTCATCACAGACATGTAGAATGGTTTGGGTTGATGGGCATCATCTAAACATCATCATTTATAGCAGTGTCGAAATTCAGCTATCAAAAGGGGTGGCACCAAATCTCAGTCACAAGTGGCACGTTATTGATGCAAATGGCTTCGTTCACCTAGAAAATGACAAGGGCTTTACTCTCAATCAACTGCTCTTCGAAGAATGTAAGAAGTATTAATATGTACATCATGAATTACCATATACTCTGCATCTTTCATTTAAAACTGCCGTAAAAACACTGCAAGAGATAATATACAGCAATCTATTCAGGGAGAGGCTTTCCATCACTTTAGGAAAATCACCCAGTGCTAACTATGCTATATTGATTTGGGCCATGTTGTTCTGAGCGGTTAACAATTCCCACTCCATGCAGCTGGACAGGTGGTATAAAAACTATGATGAGCACTTAAAATTTTTAATACTTATACATTAATTGTTTACTGTGACATGTACATACACACATAAAAAATGTGAGACAAATACCAAAGATTTCCCTGACTCCACTCAGCGCTGCTGATACCGGAGAGAGCAGCCAATTAGTGCACCAGACCACTGCTCATAGAAATGTCAGCTATCAGTATGCACTTGCTGAACTCCAATAACAGCGAGAAGGAACCTTTGGAAAGACCAAAGCTTGCTAAAGCAACATACAGCACAAGTGTTAAGAAAAAGATTATTAAACTTAAAGGAAAATTAGAGAAAGGTATTTGCCACTTTATGGCAGGAAAGAGAAAAAGGGCTGTATTATTCAGAACACTTACAGGACTCCTGAATTCCTTAACACCATTAATACCAATGTAAAATGAGAAGGGAAAAGGCTCGCTTTTGCATTTCAATACACAGAAACACGATCTTCATCCACTATTCAGAGCCTATCACAGAGCTGGAGCAGTGTTACAATACTAAGGAATAAAGGAAAATAAGCTTACTGTCTTTACCCCGCTTTTATAATCATTACGTTTTCTTTTTAAATTTCAAAATAAGCATTTTGACATGGTTATCAAATATTATCCATATTACTAGCATGTGACAAGGCTTTTCATTTAGTCGGAATTGTTTGAGTTTGGTTTTTTTTTTAAAACATTCGTTTTCCAATTTTATCTGAGTTGAACAAATATAGATGAACTTTAATACAAAGGCAAAGGACATATCATATCTAGTGTGACAAGCTGAACCACCTCCAGGGTGTCCATCTACTGAGCAAGTCATATTCTATCTTTTCCAATACAATTACGAGAAGTGACAACACTACCCAGAAGATATTAGCACACTGGAGCAGACTGTTAGTCTTGCCATTGCAAAACCTGGTCAACTGACTTTCGTGGCATATTTGAGCCAAGATTAGGAAAGCAGGTCCTGAAACAGCACTTTCACAGGGTGACAGTCTGCTTGCAGTGGTGACACATTACTTGAACTTTTACTATATTTATATGCATTTTAATGACTCCATATAGAAGGAAACACACTCATACAGGAGTATAAGCATCCAACACAATGGTCCCAGCTACTGTAATTCTACAGTGAGCCTCAGAATATTTCGATTTCTTTCATGCTTGAAGATGAATCATCAGCTGTAAATGTCAGATTTCTTTTTTTTCTGAGTAGTTTGCAAAGAAGCAAGGTTTCTGTCTTAATGACTTCTGAAAAAAAAGGTGTTGAAACCATGGCTGTTGTGAAGCCTTTTAGCATTATATACAAAAGGCTTAAAAAAACACCAAAATCCCCAAACAAACAAAAATCCAAACCAACAGAACAAACATATCCCCGCAGAAACAAACAAACAAAACCAAACACACAGAAATAAAAACAGCCAGCAAACTTCTGTGACTGTGTTTTGTTATCTGTGTTTGTGGACACAGAGCCATCCGATGCCTGGCTGTATTCACGTGGAGAGGGAGAAGCCTGCAGGCAATGGTGGGACAAGCTCTCCTCCTCTGGCAGCAGGAAGGCACTGGCCACTAGACTGCAAAGCCAGCCAATGTGCACAGCTGGCTTGCCTAGAGAGGTTTCACTGCTGCCTCCCCAGCTCAGCTGGGAACAGCAGTGGGGAACCACGAACCACAGTCACAACCTTCATACATTCTCAAGGCAGTAAGCTGACAGACCTGTAGCTTTGCTAGGCCCATTCTTCAGATAATTCCAGAACTAAAAATGAAAGAAAACAGATCCAACTTATCAGCACTGTAGGAACCTTGAGAGTTATGCTTGCTATTATAATTTAAAAAAAAAAAAAAAGGCAGATGAACCCTTACATGAACATCTACATTCTTTTAGAAAACTTGAGGAGAAAAAAACCCCACCAACAAAACACCCCCAAACATTCAGCCCAGGAAGGTAATAACAAGCAGGCACAGTGAGCAGGACAGTGCTGTGCATATGTTTGGTTAACTGCTTTCTGTCTCTAAAAACACACTCCATGAGAGCTACACCATCTCTTCTTCCTAACCTCATTGCCTGCACACAGTGTAACAAAAACAACTTAACTGTACAGTATCAGTCATCAGGTTTTGATATTGTGAAGAATTTCAAACACTAACATAACACAGCTATTAAAATATTATGAATGCAAGTTCTCACTCTTGCAGACATATCTACACCATAGTACAAAGGAAATTCATCAAAATGCTATAAAAACTTGCACAGCTTTCAAAACCTTTCAAAAGCCCTGGGATGTGTCCTGGTTTTGATAAAGTTCCATTTTATTCATCTCTCAGAAAAGGTGCACATACTACAGGCATCTTCCTGCACGAATCCATCCTGCTCTCTATTCTGCTGCATGCACCGTAACTGCACGTATATTGAATGTGATATTTAACTTTTTCAGTACTCCTCTTAACACAGCCTTACTGACACAACAGACAACGTTTCCTACGTATTTCAGTTTACACTCATCCCCAGTGTATTCTGTCATTCTCAGCTCCACATTTCTTCATCATGATTAGAACAGGCAGATGCTGCTAAAGGCCTTAGCGCACATGCATTTTCTCACGTGACTCTGTAAAATCTTCCTGCTTTTCAGAAAGGGGCTTTCTATAAATGTATAAAGAATGGTAAGCACAGACTTATATGTGACACTGTAGTGACATTAACGTCATTAGAAAAATACTGGTATTCAAACAAGACTTCTATTTGAAGACCAAGTATTTTGTCAGCAGAATAAAACAGAATTATTTATAGACTGTATAGTCTTCTTTACATTTTATTCCTTGATGGAATATTGTTTTATCTAGGCTTCAACTTCTGGAAAGAAAAGCAACATGTTCTCCTATCCTAGGCTGGAGCCTGTCTTGTTAAATAGCATAACTATATTAACAGAATGCCTGCTGATACATAATTCAGACCATTCATTTCAAAATCACCACCCTTGCTTTCATCTATTATTCTGACAGTTTTGCTGCTAATGAAAGACAAGTATGGAAGCTTAAAATTAGACTATTTGTTCCCCTATACTAACAGAGCCAAATAACAGCTCTTACTGGTAGGCTGCCTATACAAGCAATCACTGCAGTGCCACACAACATGTACATTAATTAAACCAGTAACTTTCTCCCATTTTGCAAAGGTGGGGATGCAATGATGCAAGTAGAACGAGCTTTATTTTAAAGATGACCTCACAGTGGTATTTCTCCTAACAGACCACTATTTCCATTATTGATTTTTTCCAAAGTTACCAGCTGGTGGTCACCTTGACTAAATGTCAGACTCTTTAAAATGTCATTTACAATGGAGCCTGATTTTCAATTACGTGTGCAGATGAACAAAAGGTTCATGGAATAATCTCAAGTAAATCACGACCCTACCTTAACTCTGACTGGTGTCATTATATCAATTGAGCACTTTGTAGTATCAGGCCAATACACGGGAGTTCACATTTGCCTTAAAAATCTAATGTAAAGATTCCTCATTGGTGAAGCAGAGATGGAGAGCTCAGCCAACAAAGAGGGTCTGAACTCAGGAGAAGAACAGCAAGACTCCGATTTGTGCTCCAGTTCCAGCCCAAGCCATACCAAGCAGTTCCTCAGTACCGAGTATGAGTCAGTCCCTTTCTTCCCACCTGCCCCAGCTGTGCTTTCACCATCCCTCCAGCCAAATAACATTTCTGCCTTCCCACTGTTCTGTGAAATTCTTGGCTGAGAGCACTTATGCTGTATTAACTGAACAACACTGCTGGAGGATGGTCAGATTAGCATTTTTGCAATGTCTCCGAAACCTGAGAAACTCTTAAAAAATATTATTTGTCTTGCTTCATTACTTGATCAGCATTAGTAGGTCCAATCTCTTAAAAGTTTGCATAACTTGCTGAGAAAATTCAGCTGTTTACAACCTAATTTTCTGGGAGAGTGAAAATGCTATAAATAGCTTTGCTTTTCAGTAAAATAAAGAACAAATCATTTATTCTAAAGCACTGAACATGGACAATTTTCTCAGCTACTTTTGGCTTAGCACATCACAGACAACTTGCAAGACTTTAGTTAGATAAAGACTTGGGGGCCAGAATATGTTCACTTTGGAAGTGTAAAGGGGTCTGAAGTTATCCTGCAAGACGGGTTATCCTGCAGTCACACGTGGGAGCAGCCAGCGTCCCACACAGGGGTGATTCAGCAGGAGAATGCCAGTTCTCAGTAAGCCATGAGTTACAGTCAACACAACCACCTACAGCCCACAGAACTTAGAACATTCTTATGACTGCTCTAAATAATGATATAACACCAATATTTGGGGTGAAATAATTTATAGCTCAGAGCCTAAAACAGGCTTACAGTTTAAAATCTTCACTTGAGCTGTGCTTTTTGCTAACTGGACTATTAACAGATTACTCCTATCAAGCACAGCTTAATGCCTATATGTTGTGTCCAAATATTTGACTCTTATGAACTGTTTCCAAAGCCAGTGATTTACAAAAATTAGACTGAAATACAAAAATTTACAGGGTACAGTTCTGCTACGATGCTATAAAATCAGCTTCTGATCTAAGTCTGTACTAGAGCGCCTTTTCTGGTCCAAGAAGAAGTGTATTCCATGCTGATTTACTGCTTGGCTGACTGACCTTGGTATCTTCTGGAATTTCTAGTGTTACATTAAAAACAGCCTGACTATTTTATCTAGAGTACTTTTAAAGCTGTAGCTGGTCATTATTAAACTTTTGCCGTATACTTACTATGGAACCTGAAGTTCATGTACAGTTTGTTTATTTAACTCACTACCATTTAAATTTAAAACAGTTCAGTGACCAAAAAGTCAAGTTTCCAAAATCCTTGGATTCAGGATTTTTACTCACATCAAACACTAGTAAATGTTCATGTCCCCCTGCAAGTAACAAGTTTGTTGTCATTCCTAATGTAAGCGTGAAGTTTCTGAGTAAGACAAAACAGTGTAACAGAAATGTGTAAAGCAAAGTTCTGCCACAATAATGGTGTGACTATTATGACATTACTGCATTTTTTAACTCCGAATAAAGTGCAATTCTATTCATACATAGTACATTTCTTTACATTACTACAACATCCAAAGCTTGTTTCAGTATAAACCTAAGAATTCACGTAATCACGACTCTAGATTTCCTTAGTGAAAAAAACAGAACTATGTGCTAAAGCCTGATGATAGCTGGGAATTTTGAACCTTGACTGTCTAGCAGCTGTGCCCTTTCAAACAGACTGTGCCAAGAGGAAGAGGAAAAGAATTAAGAGGCACATTTACAGCCTATAAATGTCATAGAGTAGAAAAGAAATGGGAAAGGTACAAGGAGACTACTCTTGTGACACAACAGCAAAAAGTACTGCCAGTCAAATATGTTTCTTGAGCTTTCTCAGTGATCCTCTGTGAGAAACTCTGTAGTGGTAACCAGTCGCTAAAGATGTACTGAAAGCAGCATCTCCTCTGACACAGCCTGGTCCTGATTTGTTTCTAGGTGCTATTACTAAGTGACACTTTCAGTCCCCACCTCTCTCCAGTGTCTGCTCGGCTCCCCTACTCTAATACTGACGGGTAATCACAGTTTAAAAAGCCAAACAACTGAATTAGTGCTTAGCATCCCTTTAGGTACATGAGGAGTTGCAGGGCAGCCCGGACAGCAGAATGACAATACGCAGCATACACAGACCGCTGCTGCTTCTCACTTCAAACCTGTCTCTTCCCCAGGCCTTACAGGGCTAACATCCTGTTTCAAAAATACAGTTCCTCCAGAACTCCACGGGTATTCAAGTGTTTGTACAAACACTGCCACTTGTTAGATTCTAATAAAAGAGCGTACTGCTGAAATTATTCAACTGCAGGAGGTCTGATTTTACATTTCATCCCCAAGAATCCACTCCTAAACTAACTTCTCCCCCCAACAACACAAAACAGACTGTAAAATTAATCTCCACAGTTGCTTTAAATTTATCTTTCAACTGAAATCTCCATCCCCTGTTAGGACATGTATCACAAGTTTCAGACCACTGCCTTAACACCCTTTGCTTTCTCATCCTTCCCAGCCCACTCACGCAGGAAAAGGAGCTATTTAACACTGTTTTCCTTATTCCTTAAAACGGGTAAAACAGGTCAGTGAGAGCCCAAACTGTCCCTCGGGTCTCTTTGTGCCATCAGGGCTGACATGGTAGGGAGTTGCTGGCGCTTTGCTTCATGACCTTCAGGGGACAGCAGCACTTGGGGACAGCCCCCCTCCCAAGGGCAGCCTTCACTCTCTTTCTCCCGATGTGGGATTTTGGCTTCCCAGCATTAAAAGGAGAGATTATTCAAAGTGCAATACAAACCTAAAGCTTTCTGGAAGGCTTAGGTTCTACTGACTTTCTCCAAGCAAAATTCATCCTAACAAGAAGAATAAACTAATCAAATATCTCCGTGAACCCATAATTAAGCCAGTCATTCCAACTATGATGTCAAGTAGCCCCTTCTAAAGACCACTAATTATCCTATTTAATGACAATATGTCTGTCATATACCAGTAATCCTGATGGGAATCAGACTCTATTACATGTGTTATTTTTTATTTTATAGAAAATATTTTAAAAAAACATATTGGATTACAATCAGGAATTTAATTAATTTAAATTTAGAAGGACTGACGTCCTACCTCACCATATGTATACAACAGAGCTGAAAACAGTAAAACAGCCTCTAAAGAAGTCAGTTATTAACATCCCACTGGCTTTGGATGCTTTCTACATACAGAAGTTGCAATTCATATATTCCACTATAGGATAAAGACACGTGTGCACTTTTCCTGTGTTCGTTTCACCTGGTAAAGTCGCAAGGAGGAAGACAAAAGAATGCTTTCCCGTGACTTAGTTTTAGGTGTCTTTTTAATTTTCTGGGAGAATCCCAGTGAAAATAGGGTGAAAGAATATGCAATGCTTGTATGTTTGGATTTTTGGGGGTTTGTGTTTTGGTTTTTTGGGGGTTTTTTGGGGGTTTTTTTGTCATCTATCAGCACATTATTACTTTATTTGAACTCTTATTTATCAATTGACTGGAGGAAAAAAAATGAGCATTGTTCTCCGAGTCCAGATAAATACTTTCTGAACATCACAGGATCCAGAAAAGAGGTTTCAGCATTGCAAACTAGGGCATCAAAGCAGCTCTCAGTAGAGGATGAGAAACCACAGACCAATGGCAGCTGTTTAATGCAAAGAAAGGGAGAAGACAGAAAACATGCAAAGCAGGTACAACACGGAGGAGCAAGTGAGAAAGAAGGAATAGTCTTAATAAAGGAGGTAATGCATGAGGGAAAAATATTCTTCAGGAGATATTAAATTAAAAAAACCTAAACAACTAAGTGCATTTAGTGTGGATGAGACATCAAAAAGAAAGCAGGAAGATGCTTTTACTAAAGTCTACAATATAAAAAGTAAACAACTAAGTCACTGCAAAACCCAGTTCAAAAGAGGTGAAGAAAGCTGTCAGGTATTACCACTGAACGTGGCAGAACCATCATGTTCTCAGATGATTAATCGAATGTACCTTGTCTCCCATTTATCTGAACGCAGCAGTCCAATAACTACCACGTACCTGCACTGTAACTGTGGCAATACAAAAACATCTTTCGCTCCTTTCCCAGAGAGATTTTTGCTAATGTGCTGTACTACCATGAAGTTCCTGTGCCTTCCAGCAGCTCTTGGACTCAAAGTTATAATTTATGGATGTAAAATCAGCAGAGCAGCATATCCTTTAGAGCACTCTCTCTTGAGCCAGCTCAGCACCACTGAAACACAGTCTCCACTATCTCCACGGGTGAGAGAAAGCACAACTCATTTGGTACCAAAATAAATTCACATTTCACAGGTTTCTTCACTTAAAACAGGTTTCTAATAAAGATGGTTTTCATTCAGCTTCTTCTGCCTTGCCCCTTGGGAAAGCACCTCCCTTTTATCATTTTTTTAAGTTCTAGCTTTGTTTTAAGCAAATAAAGCTTTATTTCACTTCATTTTGAAGGTGGCCCAGATAACCATCCAAAGTTATAAATTTACCATTACAGGCCTTTTTGTCTGTGGCTTTTTTGTGGTTTTAGAGTTTCTCCAGCTGTGTCACATTCAAAACTCAGTTGTTTGTTCTGCCACAATGAAAGACAATTTAAAATAGATGACTCTCAAATTTGGATTCATTGAAATTCTATACAGAATGTACATTGACAAGATTGCAGTTCTTTTCTGGCACACTCCTCAAAGCTATTCTAGGAACAGAGATTACTCAATAAGAAGCAATAACTTTACACAATTATTAGGGAAAACAAATATGAGATAAAACTTGCTTTTGAAAGTTTTCTCCATGTAATCAGGAAATAATTTTCAAATTCTTTCAGTGTATACAGACAAATAATTTTCAACTCCAATATCAAGTAGTTAGAAGAATGGCTGTCAAACAAAAACATACTATGCAACATCCTGTAAAAAAAAAAAATAATAATCTGGTTCTTTAAAAGGCTTGGGTTTTTTATTTAAAAACAAACTGGATTTCGGAAAATACTCATGTAAAGATCCAAGTACAGAACAGTCAAGTCTCACTAAATACATTATTTTACCAGTTCTAAAGCTTTGTTAGTTCCAACACAATCCTTAGTTGATTAGAGACATTTTCTAAAAATAGCTCAGCTCCAAACAGCTTTTATCCACCATCAAAATCAATACTAAATCTAATTCAAGTAAGCACAGGGCAAGTGTCTTCTAGTAATTTGTCCCGATATATTGGAAATTATTAGAAAACACAACTTATGATATATGAAGTTATGACAGAAACAGTTCACTTTACTCAACCCTGTCCCCTCAAAGCATTCCTCAAAAAAAAAAAAAATCTGAAAATAAATAAATAACCTCCCCACACCCCCCCTTTCTTTTTTTTCTTTTTTTTTTTTTTTTATAGACAGGAGCCATGGCTCAGCTTGCTCTTGCTGGGGGGGTCTCCAGTGAAGACATTACAACAATCTATGAGAACTCAGGAGCTGTGGTGCCACTGCCTGCAGAACCTGTGGTTAACAACCACCCCTCTCAATCAGTACAAGGATATCATTTTCCATGCAACTGTGTTACCACAACGTTACTGTGGCTGGAGTTAAGAAAGGATTTTGGACTTTTAAGAGAACACAAAATGGGCAGAAATCAGTTGTTTGCTACCTGGAGACTGCATAATGTTTCCCCTATAAAGGGGGGAGCGGGCCAGGAGATCTTGGTAAAGAACATTTCTAGGACCTGCTCTATCTCATCAGTTTGAGACTTATAATTGAGAATACCAATCAAAGCTTCTTCAGTTTTGATTTCCCAGTTCTTTGCAAATATCTCTGTGTCAGATTATAAACTCAAACACACACAACTGAGGTTCCAGCAGCAGTTCATCCACTGGTAAAAGAATCACAAGCTGCAAGGTCTTAATGTATGGCTGCAAAAAAAGTCACAGAAATAAAAGATAAGTGATTTTATGAACTGTAAATATCACGAGAGCTCCAAAACACTCTAAACCTGAAACTTTCTAAGTAGATCAAAAACCTAAAACTGTCCGCTCTCTGTCTTCTCCATCCCCCACCCTTCACAAAGACATGAAAACTAAATCATGTACTTGGCACTAGTGTTCAAAAACCACCATAGACTATTTGATCAGATTTAGATTGCAACTCAAAACTTGCTGCAGTCACTGGAATTTTTCCTGCTGCCTTCTCTAGGTGCAAGATTAACAGACAATGCCAAATGCTGATTTCTGGAGTTTCAGCATGACAGGAACTTCCACTGAAGCCAGCAACACACAGGGAAAGAACAAACTGCAAGGCTAAACCCATTCAGGAAATTACTTCTTGGGTAATTATCTTTACTTTTATGCAGAAGGGGGTTGTCAGCATCTGATCACTGTAGTCAGTTCAAGCTCATTTACAGGTGCTAATCAGAGCAGATTCAATCTCACCTTTTATAGCTTATTAAATCTTTGAAAGCTTCTTTATAAAAAGTGCTTCCTTGCAAAGAACTCGCTACATTCAATTCCAGCTCATTCAGTAGAAACTGAATAGGCTTAGCAACCTTCAGGAATCAGTAATTTCTTAGATATTAAAGCCAGAATAGACCCTTGTGACCACTTAGTCAAGCCTTCCGCATGCAATTTTACTGAAGTCCTGAGAGAAGCACCTAAAATGCCAAGCAATTATTGAGAGAACCAGAAGCAACTGCACAAGGAAGGCAAAGTTGGCTGCACAGAAAATATTTTGAGTAATGCAGGGGTGAGGTGTGGGGAGAAAGGGGTGTTTGCGTGTGTATGTTTGTTTTGAGGGTTCTGTGACTGTTAATTTGTTTTTTTCAACACTATTTGCTTAACAGAAGTACTAATGAAATACAGTAACATTTAGCTGATTTATGGGCAACAACTGCTTAACTGAATGCTTGTAATGAAGAGCTGAAATTTACACTGCATTCCATGGGGGTCACTCATAAAATAAAGGTTAGGGGTTTTTTTAGCTATGATGTAAAAACAATTAGGAGTAGTCACAGGGAAGAATGGTTGGGAGATATCAACAAGCTGGTTTAGCTACACTTGAACTGTTGCTGGGTTACTCCTAAAATTTTTGAGTGTGTTAATCAATATTAAGTACCCTGCCTGGAGGAAAAACTACTCAATTCAAAACCTACAAATCAATTCGCTATCAAAGCAGTTTGATTTATTAGCAACACAAGCGGTAGTGTATGAAGTGAATGTTCAGGATCAATATCAGCAATAACACACATAAACCACAAGATGACAAAATATTAACATAAGCACACCAATTTTCTAAGCACACTTCAAGAACTAACCCCTGAAAGCTGCAGTGCTGACCCCTCCCATCGTAGGCAGTTACAGAGGTGCAGTTTCCCCTCTTCCTGCCCAACCTGCTAATCCACGGGCTGGTGAGAAAGCCAAAAAAGAGCAGATTAAAGACTACCAGTATGAACCTCTAAGCAAGCCTTTCCACACACATCAAGGGGAGCAATCCCCCACTGACTGCACTCCAGGGAATACACCCAGGTGAGAGAGTCATCTGGAATAATTGGAGATTATTATTTTTATTACTCGAACATCACTAAAAGCATTAAACATTCAGATAATATAAGACAACAGTATTTCATTTGCCAGCGGCATTTCCAAATTAAAACAGGTATTTTTGAAAAAGAAGAGTTGCTGTAGGGTATCAGGTGAAGTTTGATTCTGTGAGTGTAGAGAGACAGCTGAAGAAGAAGAAACTAATTAATAGATACTGCAATAACATGAGCTCTGTACTTGTTGAAATGGCAATGAATCAAGCTAATCAGATTTTTCAAAAGACCTTTCCAAATGGAGCTGTAAAAATTCTGAGGTACAACATTGAGTATTGTACATAACATGGTGTTAAAATATTAGCTATGGCAGTACCATAAGCTGGTAAGCACTAATAATAACTAAGTTCTTGCATCTTCTATCCTGTTCATATTCTCAATCGAACAGCTGTTATCTGATACGAACACACTCTGGTCATTCACAGTAAAAATAGCCTCAGAATTTTCTGAACATCTACAAATCATACAGAATTCCATCATCATCATCTTTCTAAACTACTGAAACACCCTTTGTGACAAGAAGATAAAATGAAAACTACTGTCATTTTTAGGTACTAGAGCATATTTTTAAAGTTCAGCCTTCCAAAGGCTGTATAATTACCAATGCCAGCGAGTCATGATCTTTCACAGCAAGCCACATTTTCATTCTTTGTATAGAAGAAAATTTGCAGAGGCACCACAACTGAATTTTATGCAATCTCTGACAATAAAAGTGTTTGGGTTATTGCTATATGAATAAACCGTTTCCCAGAGAAAGCAATATAGTTTCCAAAACATATTGCACAAACTCACCAGCTAACACCCCAGAGGAAAACCATCATTAAAAAAGCAATTTGATAAGTCTGATTCTGAGAATTCTGCTGGAAGTGCATCAGCTAAACAGAATTACTGAAGTCAGTTCTATGATGCAAAGACTGAAATAAAGAAAAATCAATACCAAAATAAACACAAGAAAAAAAAAAGAGGTACTGAAAACAGAAATACAGTATGGCCTGTATAAAGTATTAGTGTTAGCAGATTTATAATACAGGTATTTTATGTTTTATATATTGAAATACAGATTTTTTTAATTAATCTGGAAAAGCAGTTGGGTATTTCATTGGAGATGACAGAAAACCATGATTAAGGTCACAATTATATCCAGTAATTGACCTTTTAATAAGTACATAATAAATATAGTCTTTTAAGGTTTCACACAAGGAGCTCTGGTTTAGTCAATATTTTTGGTTTCACCATTTAACTACAAAATTAGAACTCCCTCTACTTTTTTAAGAAAGCCACCTGTGAAGACTGTAGAAATACATCTGGGCATTTTCTGAGTGCCTTTGAGGAGTTTTATGCCCAATGAAAAACACAGGTTTAAAAAGAAATTGTTCCTTTCAGATTCTTTTAGCGCCACAAACCACATTTGAGTCAACCCAAATATCTATACAAGTCTAGTCACCCATCTCCAGCGGTGGCCAAAAGAACACTTACAGTGGTCCGTGCATTCTTCGATACTCAGATTTGTCCCAAATACCTGATGCCTGAAATTCACATTTTCAAGCTGATTTTTATAGTCCTATAAGGTCACAAATATTTTGGTAAGTTAATGTTACTATTTCCATTTGCACTTGAAGGCAACCAGACACCTGAGCACCATGTCTGAAATCTTTACTTGCTAACAATACTTCAAGGGATTTCTCATTCATTCTGTACCATTCCTTCACTTCCACGGTATAATTATTTACAAATTAATTTTAGCAAGAGAACTGAAACAGAAATGAAACCTATACTATTATTTCTCTTGACTGGATCAACTACACCTTATTTTTCTCCTGAACAGCCTGTGTTGTGTGTAAGACACACAACAAGGCACTACCTTTACCCTTCAGTTTCCAGTAAGGCAAGCCAGGTATCAAGGCACAAAAAAAATGTATATATTGATAACTTCTGGAGATTACAAGTTTACTCAAAAGTACTTTCCACAGAAATTTGAATTTATTACAGATTTTCATGCAGAGAAAGAAGAATTAGGTATCTGAGAGCTAGAGATCTCTTTCATCATTTTATTTCTGCTCTACATGCCTATGCTCAAGAGGCATTTTGTACTCATTTATACAGGGAATGAAAGGAACTTCAAAAGCAGATATAATCTCCTTCTACTGAGGACATTTTACCCGAATTTTGGGTTTCTGAGTCCAAGAAATACCAGTAACTTGAAATTTATCTGTACAATCTAATAAGTTCAGGTTTCAGAGGTGTCTTATTCCTTTATAATTCTTGAAAGCCTCAGTTTCTCATAGAATGGTGTTTAAAAGAGACTAGAAAACCATATTGTGCTTTTCATTTTTTTGCCACATAAAAGAAGTAACTCAGAAGTCCAAACTCCTAATAGGAGTTCAGAAAAAGACCATTTCATACGGAACTCAACATTTAAATTTGAAATCCATGGTAAAACTCCATAAAGAGGGGAGCAGAGGAAAGAAAGGAAAAATCCTTAAAACAATTGTGACAGAGGTTTTTTGTTAATTCTTAGGTTAAGTCAAAGCTTTTCCTTCAGAATTCAAAAACCAAGTTAACTCCCACCCCAAGTGACCTGGATGGTCCCTCAACAAAAAAATGCAGCATTTGTTACCATTTCCCATCAGAACTGCCAGACCAGGAGAATGCAAGTTAACAAAATCCGAATATGGAACTATGAATTTCAAAGGATCTCACTTCAGTTTTATCTGTAGCAGATCAGAGTTCAAAATCTTGAATACGAACAGCTCTACCTTGGAGCATCATCCGTTCTTGACTTGCCATTCCACCTGAAGTCACCCAGAACACTCAGTTCAGCTACAAGGAAGCCATTCTAACAACCACTCCTGCCATCCTCCATGGCACATCTTGGTTTTGTGACAACCTGAGTTTTATTTGCAAAATAAAAGTCATCTTGCAGCTTTCATTTATTGAAATGCCAAAGTAACTCCTGGATTTTCTAGATCTATTCATCGCTGTTCAATTGCATACAGACATTAAATTCCTTAAATAACTTTCATAATAGAAGCTATGTGAGTTTCTGTTCAGATACTACCACTGTGTCCTATATGAAATGATGATCTTCCTCGAGATAAGACAAGAGGAAAGACTCATAACACAGGCACACACAAGTGTTCTTTACCTCTTATCACTGCAGACCAAACTCGTGCTGGTTTCCACTGCCAAGCAGGATCAGAGAGCTCAGGGCTGACCCAGCTGCTGTGCCCTGTTTTCATACCCAAGTGAAGCAATCACAGAACCTCAAGAGCACACAGTGAGCCAGGTGTGAGCCTAACGAGTAAACAGCAGGGAATGAACTCAACGCCTTGAATATGCTGCTCAGTCAGGGCTCATATCTTGGGCAAGTAAGTTACTTATACGTAACTCCAAGGAACAACTCCATGGCATGTGGAAATACCCACTGAGGCCTGCAGCTTTCATATTCAGAATAGGACATCCCTGTGGAATTAACTGCAAAAAGTAATTACTTTGCACTTGCCCTCTTACTAGTCTTCCAAAAATCAATTAAAGTATCTGTAATTGTCTATGCAACAGAACTACAAAGCAATACTATTAATACTTTTTTCTGATTTTACTCTAGAGTAGTTTACTAGAGTTAACACAAAAATACGCAATTGCTGCTTGCCTTAGAAATCAGGATGAAGATTGCTTTGATGTCAATAGATTTAATAAAAGTCCAGTTCTTACTCTGGTCACTAATATGAAAAGCATAGATGTTTCTTAACACACATTAATACAACAGCTAACAAGTCCTCTTTAGGGGCAATTCAATAAGTTCTTTGTTGAATTTAACTTTACAAAAGGTTTAAATAACTGGTCCCTGTTGTGAAGAACACTACTGATATTCTGTTCTGATCCTTCAAAAATAGCATCAGTGGAATTACTGTTTTGTTTATTAAATATACACTTGACTGAAATGCAGGTTTCCTTCTTTCAACCTAACTGTCCTGAAAAAGTACTTTAAGTCCATATGTCATCAAAAATACTAGAAGTTCAAAACCATTCCGCAAAGTAACTGTTCAGTCAACCTCTCTACTTAACACAAGGTAGTACTCTGTTCAAAATTACACTACTTGTTTACAATTGAGAAGTGACAAGGATCAATTCTTTAAGATAATATGCACCGGAAAGCTTTGTCGAACTGCAGAGCCCAGAAGTGACCCCACATCTTTTAAACTGACTGCCATTAGTGGCAAACCCTCTCAGCAAGGAAATTAGACACAAGCATGAGAGTTGGGAAAAGGAGTGATGGAGGAAGAGGGCCAGGTTAGGCTGTATGAGCATCTTGGGAAACATCATACATTTATGCCTAAATGAAGGATCCCTGGCATAAATCATACACTGTCAGCTCCTCCATAACAAACCTGTTCATCTGAATAAATGCTATTAATATTCTGAATCTCAAGTAAATGTGTTATGACTTGAAGAGCCAGTATGATAGATCTGTTTTATTTACAGGTTGCAGTTCAGTTTTTAGTGTAATATATCGGTAAAAGTGCTCAGGCTAAAGAAGTGTTATTCATCAGTATTAAGTGAATTTTATTTGGCATTGGTGGTGTTTTATCTGATGAACTCTGGTAGGATTCCAACTAAATGAAATACATTTCATTGTGGGCAAGTGCAAAGCAGTACATCTACAGAGACAAAGGACCCATAAAACCAGGTATTCTTGAGAGAAACCTGCTACGGCAGCAATCATCAAAAACCCCGCTGCCCCCTACTTAACCATCTTGAGAAACCTTCTTCCTCCTCTGTTTTTTTACCTTCTAAAGTGAGGCTAAATATTTACTATAATATTGCAGACTTGCATTATTCGTCCCACCCAAGTTTTATTTTAACTGCCAATCAGCCCCATCCGACAGAGCATTCAGTTTTTGTGAGTGCTCTCCTCAACGTTTTCTGAGCTGTGTCAAATGTGAAGACACCAACTTGTACCACCTGACTGGATGGTGTCTGCAAGTTACTGAAAAAGAACCTGAAAAAGCTACTGTCCACCTTGATTAGCATATTGGCTGTTTTAAGACAGATTCTCAAGTAACAGTCACGTATGAAAATAAATCCATTTTACAATTAAAAAACCAGTGAGGTTTTACTTTTTATCTCATGTTTGCAGATTTTTGTCTCTTTTATTTTCTCCTTTAACATTAGTGGGTTGAAGTTAAGTTTTATCCTAAGACAATTTAAAACATTCAAAAAAAGCCACAAACACTTTTCCCTACAAACTGAGCTTATCACGACCAACACGGGCCCAGTCTACTGTCTCCTCTCCAATTTCTGTCCAATTTTTTCTTCAGTTACACTGGTACTAATGAAATGGCAAATAAACCCCGTGGGTCACGGAGCTGACAGTGAAAACTCACTCCTGAGAAAATTATATGCGGGGAGTACTTGACCCATTAACAATGATTATGAGGCTGAAGTGAGAGTCTCATTCTTGCCACTCTGTGTTCACAGTCCATCAAATCCCAGAACAGTTTTACTGTTATATTTTCCACAGCCTTTGCTTCTCTCTAAAAGAGCCTGATACCTTGTAGAGGTTTTTCAACAGCTCTAGAGTATGTTTTATTCCAATGAACATTTCCGTCCTCATCATCTGCCATTGTCTTACAATTTTCAGTTTCCTCAGCCTACTCAAAAGCCCAAGTCCTGAAATTCTTCCTAATCCTCACAATTCTTCCATAATCTAAGTTTCACCTCAGGGTTTCCCCATTCTGCTTTGCCTCTAAAAGAGCAAAATACTCTATGCAAATCAAGACTGATCAGTCCTTAGGCATGATCTTTAACATGGGGCAAGTCTGTGGGTGACATCTTTTCCCTTCCCCTCATGCCCCCTCATTTATTAGGTTTGAGCTCTGAAATGTAATTAGCTTCAATTGCTAATTCCAAGAGTTTAGGTAAATCAGAAATAAGAACTGGTAAAACGATGATCTCAGAGAACTGTTAACTGAACCATGGGCATTACACCACAGTCATCTCACAAGCAATATAGTACATGTACATGTGAGCTCAGCAGGAATATTGAACTGCTATTTATTCCCTTCCTGAAATGCAGAAATATTAAACACATTCAATTTTGCATGTCAGTTTATATACATATTAGTCAAGGTATATAATTATTTTTCCAATGGAAAAAAAAAATCCATGACTAGTTATGAATCTTGTGTACTAAAGGGGAAAAAAAAGGAAAGAGAAGAACATTTACGTACCAAATGCTCCCCAAAACCTAAAGAAACAAAAAACAAATCTGAAATAATATGAATTTTCTGTACTTTTTTTCTAAAACAACCTCTTGATACCATTACACATAAAAATACATAACTTGGCCATGCCTTGTTATATTTCTGCATGAGGCTGTTTCCAGATAACACATATTAACCTCTCCAAACTTCTTGGGTTTGCTGTATTTTTTTTTTTTCAAATGGGAGTTAAGGTAAGAGCTCTGTTCAGAGATTTTCAAGTCATCAAGGTATAAAGCTTAGAAACAGTGTCTGAGGAATTCCAGCTACTGGAATTAACCTGTTGCTCACTTTTCATTCATTTCCCACAGTAAGAAATACAGCCTCCTACCCTATAATCAGTGATATTTCATTTATACATCAGTGGGAAATAACTGAAAAGCTTAAGATAAGCCTTTCATGTTTCAAATGTGTTCTAAGCTAATATCTTTAAATTGCAGGTTATTAATTAGAGTACACTAGCACAAATATATCTAGCTCAATACCCTTACACACAAATTTTAAACAAAAACACACTGAAAAACACAGGGAGAAGACAACTTAGAATCCAGTGGCACTAATCAGGGTTTTTTAAGTTTTCTTTGAAAATATAGGGAAACAACCAAGACGAGCCCACTCATCTGCAAACACTGAGGTCACCTTTTTATCTCTCAGGATAACTGATGGGATCAGTGTCTTTATCAGTCCAAAACTAGTGCTGAAGCTCAGGATTTTTGCTGGCACTCAAAAAGCTGAAAAGGTCATAGCTGAAGCATTTAACTCCCTGGTTTCAGGTTCTGCCCAACTTTCCGTCTCCCCATCTTCAATTCCACTGAACAGAAATTATTCCTTAGAAATAATTTAATGGTTCTGTTCTCTCAAGTGAGATCTAATAATAGTTAACAGAAAAGATGAGACAATTTACACTACATTTACAGACTCCAGATGAGTGTGTAGCTAAAGCAAATACAAGATGATGTAAAATCACCAGCTCACATAAGAATAGAAAAAGCGTTCATTGGAAAATGACTTGATAAGTGAAGCTCATGAAACAAGTCAAAACCACATAAAAACCTTAACACTTGGAATAAAGTTGGGTAATGAGTGCTTAATTACTTTCGTAGTTAGCTGAAGTGTCTCGATACCATTAGCAAGTCTCAGATCAGGCATGGCCAAAATCTTGACATTATTGTTATGCTGCTTAAATTAAACAAACTTCTGAATTGATTAGCTTAGCTGGTTTTACTTAAGCAAGCTCTTCTTGCATGCAGTCAGGGCATCCCATTTCCCTCTTCATCATTCTCTCTATTTTCTCTGAATTTTTTAAGCACATTTTAGGAATCTTGCCTCAACAGCAGTTTGTTTCTATTGTAATAATGAAAATTATGCATGTACACATATGCCAAAAATCACTGTGATTACAGGGCCATGACAAAATCTAACAAATTCTGAAGCTCAGAAGAATTACATTTTCTTCCTGAAAAGACATCAAAATTGCCCAAATTTTTTTTAGCATTTGCAAATTTCACTGTATTAGAGCTATCTTGTCAAAAAAACTAATTTCTGTTCTGATCATGTCCTGCTTGGTAGGGATGTGCTACAGACAGGGTACTTTCCAACCGCTACAGGGCTTTTCTGCTGTGAAGTTTTTCACCAAATACTGAAAGGAATACATAAAGGAATCAAGTAAATTTACATTAGGTCTGCAAGTTCACTTACAGGAGAAGCAAATAAATATCTACCCCTTAAGTTCCAGATAACAAGAATATAGTGAAGGATTGCTCTTAATGTCTATTCAGATGAGCACTCCCAGTGAGATGGGAACATCCCATATCAGGGCATATATTTCAGACCTGGAATTTGGGAAACCTATTCCTTGGAATGCTTCATTTGTGGCAAGCAAATACACCCAGGAAGAGGAGAACACCATGCCGTGGACTGTAAAGATGTCTATACTGGACCTTCTCTGAGCCCAAGACAGTTTTAGCAGTAACATTTGAATAAAGAAAATATTCAGGATATTAATCAGCTCTAAATTATTAAATTCTGCCAATAAGAAGTATAATGAATATTGTATGAAACCAATGTAGAAAGCATTTCTTGAAATTTTATCTGAAGGACTAATCAAGGTTAGTGGCGACAATATGGAAGTGGCTCTTTACTTTTTTCCCCTCCTGCCAAAGATAATAATTAGTGCTTCCCAAAGAGCTCTAATTGGAGCAATGAAACCTTTTTTCTTTGCTTTTAAAAAGGGATTCTGAAATTGTCCCTTTTTCACCAAAGCAAGCAATCAGAATAAAGACAATTTTCATTTACTTGACAAATGAGGCTTTTAACTCCACTCCCTCCTTTTTCGCAATAATGAATGACTTTCCTGCTCAGTTCATCTGGAATACATCACGTTAGGATAGACAGATTACAGTGAAATGCAGGAAGAGGAACTGAACTGCGAAATTCATACCAGTATCTCCTTCCTGTGTATGCTGCCATTAGCAATACTACCCAGCAGCCATGAGTTACTGGTACAGTAAAACAGGAGGTTGAAGTCAGGTGGGTGTTTTTTTCCCCTCATATCTGTTTACACCTGTGGGGGGTTTCTTTCTGATTTCTGCTAGCACGACATACACTGCATGAAAGCTTGTCAGTCACAGCCCACACTGGTGGTGTTCACATGGAAGCTGCTGCTGTGAGCAGGGACAGGCACATCTGCAGCCTCCCTGCCCTGTCAAAACGGCAGCATTCCCTCTTAGCTCCAAATGCACTAGAAAATCTCTTAGTGAGAACATCTATATGAGTTCAAAGTTAAATCAGTCATGCATACCACTTGCCTCAGCTGTTGGAGCAAACAAGGCAGATGAGTTCATGCCCTACCTTTTTCCTTATCATAAGGAGTTTATCCATCACTTAGTCCCGACAGATTCTTGCCAACCAGCCTCACAGACAGATAGTTTTAGTAGAGGTTTAAGCTATGGTTTTGCTTCTTTGCCATAGATTATTTCCAATTCAGCTTTATTGAACATTAAGTATCTCCCTGTCACTGCATGGTGCAAATTTTATATTCTTTTCTGAGACAACAAGAATTTTTTTTTCTATCATCTTTCATTTCTTGAAAAATACAGATTTTTATTTTTTTTTGACAGGAATGAATATAACATCAGTTTCATTTAAAACTGTTATTCACTTATGGGTAACTGAAGACCACAACACAGCATTATGTATCATTATGTACCATATGGCTCTCCTACAGAAATGAGCTTTAGGAACATAGTTATCAACAATACTGAGTGGCAATATGTTCCATGCAGTTAACAAAAGAATACGATCAGGGATGTGAGAGAAGGATTAAGACTAATTTAGAACGTTATGCAGTATAAGCAAAGCCACAAAAATCATATATTATATATGTATGCACATATATACATACACCACCCCCCCCTTTGGCTGGAGCACTGAAGGCACTTCAAGGGCAGTGTTTACCTCTTTAATAATTTAAACTGTAGTTTCTAGTCTAGGATATTAGCTGGAAACTAAGAAGATACTATAGAAACTAAAGAAACCAAAGAACTCATAAAGAAATAGTACATAACCCAGGGCAAGCACTTGGCAAAATCAGCCTCCCCCCCTGCCAGGACAAATGCTTTTGAGCAACTAGGGAAATACAGTGGGTTTTGACTGATTATTAGTAGCAAAAGTGAAGGTGTGGGAAAGAAATTCAAATCATTATGTTCTGTTCAAGCACTTGCAGACCACACACACAGAGGAGTCTGTGCCTTGTAGGACACGTATCTGCACCCCAGCATCTTGGTCCACAGTGCAAGACACAGAGGACAGACTTCAGACATGGGAAATAGAACACTTTTAGAGCTCTGGCATGAAGAACAGTGTTAAACACATACACACAAGAGTAATGAAATGCTGCACAGTCCAAGCGCTCTAAAAAAGAGATCTCAAGAGAAAACCAGGCCATACATTTCACGAGGGAGTTCATATGCTGCCTTTGCCTCAAGGCACCTGCATTCTCAGTCTTACAGCCTATTTTCTGAAAATACCCTTTGGCTTCAGGTACTGAAGCTGAGTTCCTGAAGAAGGCTTGCCAGGGAGGTAACTGAGCAAAATACCTTGCTAATTCTAACCTGGTTATAAATGAAGAGTTACAGATTTATATAAAGCATTTTTAACACAAATGCATTTTTCACTTTATAATTTAGAACAGCAGCAGGACAAATACTCAACCCCTCCCTTAACTGAATGCAAATATCCACTTACATTCTCAAATTACTTTTTACCAAAATATACCAGGGAAAAAATCCGCAGTTTACATCAGCATTAAGTGTTTGAGATACTGTTCTCTTAATTTCACTTGCCCCATTGCAGCATAAAATACCCAACTATTAAAAAAGGACAGCAAAGCTTTTGGCTTATTATTAACAGTTTCTGTAAACAGCAAGCAGCATTTTGCATAATTGAGCATGAACTGCCCGAAACAGCTCTTTCCCAGGCAAAATGATAGTCACTGAAAATGCAAAAAGTTCCACCAATCAAGTAACAAACGAAAAAATCAAATAGAAGGGCAAACTTTTAGAAGTCGTGTGTTAAACTAAGCTTGTCCTGTATTTTAAAAAACACCAAATATGGTTCAAGAAGCTACATCAGAAGCAACTTGACAGCAATTTCGTTCAAGTTTCCACAAATGTCCATGTTGTGCTTCCCCCACCCTCTCTCACCCTCTAAAAGACAGAGTACAAAGCAGTATTTCAGGAAGCTGGAAATTGCAGTGTGACAAGAATCCCTTATCACAGTTCAGCCCCTGGTACAGTGTGTTAAAGTGATGGATGAGAATTCACTCTCTGCATTTCCTCTCTTAGCATTCACTACATTTCCTATCAGAACTGAAACACACGCAGCTGTGCTTACTTTGATTGAAATGGGGCTAAATTGGAGACAATCCCATGGTAATAGCATACTTTGTTTAAAATACATACATATGCATTAATATACTCACACTTTTTAAGCTTCTTCAGTGTATCCAAGATAATAGATTAGTTAACTGTGCAATGCTCTGGCAATTTTTTCCCTAATGCACATACTTCTAATTTTTTTTTTTAAATGCCATCTCATTTTTTCTTGCTGAAACCTGAAGAAACAGTGAACTAACTACCAAGGTGACCAGGTTTTCTGCTCCCTCTTCACAGCAGCAGGGAGATACTTGAAGACTGTTACAATAGTTGATTTTACATTTAGTCTTTTTGTGCATTACAACTTATTTCAGAGGTCTTATCTGATGAGTCAACTATTACCTGTTTTGCAAAACAAGTGAACTGTTCCTTCTCGTGCACAAGTACTTCTTTCAACTGAAAGATTTCCTCTACTCTTGCCAGATACCCACCATTTACCACCAAGGTAATTCTGAATTCTTAATATCTCCTCCAACATTTTTAACTCTCAAAGTTTCTTTCAGCTTGGCTTTGACTTTCCACAAAAATACTAGACTTTCCTCTCGCAGCTTTCTAAGCAGTTCTGTGCCATTTCATATCACATTTAGTTGATTTTTCCCCATGTGTGTTAATGCTGGGCATCTCCACTCAACTTTACTTGGATGACCTTTTGTCCGCTCCCTGTAAAGTTCGATGCCAGGTTTGATAACCACACACTTGTCACAACAAGATTTGATATAATTTCTGAGCTGACAGCGAGTTGCTGCCAAAAGTCTAAGTCCCCAGAGAACCCACTAACTCTAACCAAGTGCAGTTCTACTCTGTCCACTTTCTGCTGCAAAGCACCAGGAGTGGCTCAAGGCACAGGACTCAGGGTGGTAACGAGATCCTCTCTTTGGATGCATATTTCAAATGATGCAGCCCCTCAACACAAACTTTCAGCTTTACTGACTTCTTACAGTTCCCATTTTCCCCTCTATAATGTGAAATGCATTTGTGCCTCCACTATAATTAACTGGACAGATTGCAGTTTTCTTTAGTACCTTTGAGAAGCCTCTCAGATTTTACTGACCAACTCTAGCAGTTTAACAGAGCCTGTCATACTGAAATGTATTGTTTTTATTCTGCAATTCTTCTCCTTTCTATCTCAGGGATCATAACTTGCAGTGGTGACAGCTGCTTTCACTTAGTATTCCTTCAATCTTGACCCTTTTAACACTCTTCTTCCTGCCAATCACAATTAAATCTTCAAAAGCCTATACTTAAATTGTTTTGGTGGTTTTTTTTTTCTTTGCATGAAACATCCTCGGAATACATTTAAGGAACTGTGTTCTGTTTCATCTCCTCATCACCCAATTTCTGGGCAGTTAAAAATCTCCTACCGCATCAAGTCCTGCAACTCTAATTGTGGCTCCAAAAAAAAACAAAACAAAAAAAATCGTTCCTTTTTGAGAAGGTCAATGTTATAAATTGCCAAGTTTACTTGAAATTCGTGGTGCTTTCCAGTCCATTAAAAAAAAAAAATCATTAATACAAAAAAATTCTATTTCTTTCTCACAAAACTAAAATAAATGGCTTTATTCATCTTGAATCTGACTTTTGACCAACACACTGACCTCTAAACCTATTGTGGGCTCACAGATATTGCCAGTTGCAATGGAAAACTTGCAAGAAGGGAGCAATGTAAATTACCTGAATGGAAACCTCCAAAGGAATTATCAGGAAAATAAACTAGGCAATTGTTTTAACATAGAAAATGAATTGGTTTTGTGTGTCCTGGAATTAGTGAAACCACAGGTACCTACTGATTCTACTGCTATTGGGAAACCTGTAGGATACAACTGACTTCTAAGACTAAAAAAAAAATAAAAATCTTTGTGGCAGTATTTTATATTTTCATACCTTCCTTATTATGTTAAGGAAATCATGTAAAACATCACTTTTGACCAAAGTCCAGAAAAATTGAGGCATTAGAGAGTTTAATATTTCCTTAGACTTCATCAGAGAAGAGCAGCAATCAGATCATTATGCTAATGGTAATTTACACAAGGCAGAATTAACTCTCACAGAACTCTAAATTTATGTATTCACCTGGTCTAAATTGATTAGACCAACACACTTTCTTACACCAGGCTCTGCTTCATGTAATTCTAAAGACCTGCAGATAAACTTTTAAAAGGACTAAACTAAAACTGCACAAAAATAAACTGTTAGTATATCTTGATTTTCCAAATGCTTAATTATGCAACATTATCAGTTCTCTTTCACAGACAGTATCTTAAGAAGAGCCACTGTCACACTGTGGCCCAGCTCGGGCTGAGCGGAGTTTTCCTGCCTGCTCCATCAGAACACAAAGGTCTGTTCATGCTTCCAGCAAATAAGAATCACTTATTTATAAATATTCTCACAGCCTGTTGAAGCTCTTCAAAGAAGCTGCGTCTGCTCTGAAAATGTTATTATGGAAGAGAAAAGAATCATGGAAATACAATCAAGGAACAGTAATGACAAACAGGGTTGGTTGTTTTCCCCATTCAATGTCCTTATACAAGTGGTTGAAGACCACGAAGAGTCACATCTTGCCTTTTGAGTAGTACAAAGAGGCTGGAAAAACAACTACAGGGATACTCACTAGTGGCTGGATGGAATAGAACACATAATCTAGAAAATACAACTTATTCCTGAAGAAATACGGTAGGAATGTATTCATATTAACAGAAACAAAAACCCACAAAACAAAACAAACAAAACACAAAAACCTCCAAACAAAAACAAACAAACCCCAACAAACAAAACCACACACAAAAAAAACAAACAAAAAACCCCAAGATACAGCCCTCTATACAGTACATAGACAGGAGATTCCAGAATTAAAAAAAAAAATAATCTCATGTATAGTTGCAAAATTAACTTTGCATTCTAGTATTTCCTTTTCTTAAAAACACTTCACATTGTGACTTTAAAAAATTTAAGTATCCCTGTTGCAGAAATTCTACTTACCCAGAAGTTTACTTAATTTCCACCCCCCATGCTAAAAGATTGGGGTTTTTTTACTGTTACTTACATACAAATTTACACAGAACATTTGTTAAGTTATGAAAGCTGTATTTTAAGATGCTGAGCTTCCCCAATAATCATTGCCCTCTATGGCTTTTAAGTTGAAGTACCACTGTAGTGTCTAAGAGTTTGTTAATCTGACAGAAAATATTTTAGTTGGGGAAAGAACATGTTATGACTGACATGAGTATTGTGGGATTCATATGAATATGAGTACAGATAGTTAAGTGTACTCATGATCTAGTAAGAAAACTATTGCTGATTCTCTCAGAGCAGAAATCTTAATTCTAGGAACCAGAGCACAAAGACAAAGATGAGGGAGTAACCACAAATGATGATCTATTCAGGTTTACTAGTGTCAGCACAGTTTTCAAACAGTCCCGTAATGGGACTTTTCAGTTTGAAAAGTACAATCTGCCTGACTTGAAAGTTTGGCACCGAACGAAAATTTGTTAGTGCCAGAAGGGAAAGTGTGGGAATTGAAAGTCATTCATCATTTTAACGTTTCACCACAGACTAAACAGAGATAAAAGATTCAGTACAGGCCATCGTTTCCAGCATACCAGCCTTTTTTCCTCTTGTCCTACTGGAACATACACGATGCTTACACAGAAATGATCACTCACAGGGAATATCCGACAATTTTCCCCAAGTTACTGTTACCACTGTGCAACCGTATCCTCTATTTATGTCCCAAGAATATCAATAGCTATGATACTTTACTGGGCATAAAATGTTTTTATGCATAACTTGGGAGATTTTTTGAAAAGCTTTAACACATTCACTGAAAATAAACTCTCTCTGCATTAGTTTGCGTAGAGAAAAACTATTTAACCAAAGGAATGCATCTGAAGGCCTGAACTGCCTGCCTATAGTTGTTAGGAAAATGAAGCAACACCCATCTTTCCATCAGTTTTAGACTCTGGATGTTTTGTTTTAAAATTCAATGGGATTAGAAGAGAAACAAGTTGAGAAAAAGCTAATTCTGTGTTAAGTGTCGGTTCACACAGTCCTAGTATCTTTTTACTGCTAAATGGGGGAACATTTGTCATTGCTGGATAACTATCAGGAATGAAAAATGGCACAGTATCAGCCATGTGTCTTTTTTGGTACTGGTGTGAATATGTAATATGCCGTGCAAAGAAATCTCCTGGGAAGTCCAACATTACGTGACACAAATTAACATCCCCTTATTGATTAAGCTTTATATCAGCTAATAACAGAAGAATTTAAGGCATAACAACCAGTTAATGAGCCTCATCAAAACCTATTTTAAAAGTTCAACAAATATTACTCCTGACATCAGGATCTCTTAAAGAAAAAAAAAGGTGTTATTCAAATTTTTGGGTTAAGGAAAGGTCTGCAGATAACACAGCTTTGGTTATTTTAGGTTATAACGACCAGACTGTTGCCATCGTATCTTCTGGGTTCTCCTCCTTTAACATTTGATAAATACAGAATACAAATACTAAATTACAAAAATTACCATGACTAGCACAAAAGCTTTCTGAATTTCATCACACTGAAGAATGAGCATTTAAGAAGCTCCTTTGCTGGACAAACCCAGAAGTGATTTCTTATTAATTCCTAGATACCTAGGAGAAGTCAAAAAGCAAGGTTAAATTACAGAGAAATAGAATTACTTAGAAGGACTTAAACACAGGTAGCCTGTTTATTTTTATGTTCTTGGCAAGGTTATGTATCACAGGTATTTCATACAATCTAGAGATGGGACAGCTTGATGACATTTAGTAACAGTCCCCCTCAAAGACATTAATCATATAATAATTTGCTGTATTATTAGCAGCTGCCATATTAAACAGAGCTGATCCTGTGTCAGAACAGGAGTAAAGAACACTAATTTTAATAGTTGAAAAGCAGGCATTCCATAACCTAAAATGTCTACCTACAACATTATTACTTAGCACACTGACATATATTTTGAGATTTAATCATCTTGTTTCACTACATACATGAAAAATGTTAAGTTTTAACCTCATATTTGTCTGTTATGTCTAATATTGTCTGTACATAACAAGGTACAGCGAATAATGGTTTTGGAATGAAGATACATGTGACTCACCTTTCCATAGAATCAGATAACCTTTGAATCAAAAAAGGCTAAATTCATCTTAGCACTTCCATGAAGTATCTTAGAATATAATTCAGCCTAATTCTTGTGCTGCCATTCAGTGAGTGCTCATGTAGATTCCCACTCAGCAGGAGCAGATTCAGTGTTCAAGTCAGTTGAAGACTTACTTTTTGACATGTCATATCAGCAATTCAAATATTCCCATCCCACAAGTAGTACGACAATTACAGCCCTTCAGGAAAATCCAGAAAACCACAGACATGCTCTCCTTGAAACAAAGGTCATCATGTGGAGGGCAACGTAACTGCAAGCTGCTGCAATTAAAAAAAAAAAAAAGGTAGGTTCCTTCTTTATTGATTGAAGTTTCAGGTGAGGAAAAGTCAATATTTTCAAAGATAACTAAGTCCGATGTATTTGATTTTCTTATGATGCTTTAGGAGCACTAACTTTTGTCAAAGCTGCTTATGTTGCTTCTGAAAACAGGACTTAAGGCCCTAATTCACCTAAGAATTTCATCTGTTACCTGCTACCACGTAACAACAGAACCTGTACCCTCCCAAGTCTATTGATTTCCTCCAAAACAAATGACCACAACCTTTGGCTCTGATTCACCAAAGTCTACACTAAGCACAGACTCAAAACCTGCAACTCTACAGAAATTCAGCAGGTATTTGGCTGCAGCTCCTCTGTTCCTCTGTGCCTTCCCACCATTTTGTTCCCCAAGAACGGTGGCACCCCAGGCTCTAACACTGACTCATGGTATCTCAAGTAAGTAACAATTATCTTAGGGCCTTAGCCTTTCTTTACTTATTTCCAGTGGCTGCAAATCGTCCTATAGCAATCATCTAATTAAAAAATTACTTTCCTATTTAGCAAATATTTAGGAAGAACTGTGCACTGCATATGATCATTTATATAAAATAAAAGCGCTCATAAATCACACAATTAGAAATATGTTTCCTGCCAGACAGATCTCGGCTACTCAATTTAGAATAATGTTGATTATATAAAATTTATTTTTAGCCCTCTTATTAAAATATTAAGTTTAATTCCTTTACTACTACTACATGTACTATACTTTTGGCTGCATATTAAATTATACAGCTTTCAAACCTTAAGATCTTGCTTTTGCCCCCATCAACAGCTAACACAGAAATGGATATTTCGTCAGGGAATTTCTCACCTTATACTGATGAATAAAGAATTACTGAAACAAACAAGAGCTGACTTGCCCCCTACCAAGTTCTCAGTGCATTAATGGATTAGCTGGTGCCAAGATAACTTGAGTTTTGGATATGTTCTATACTGCAAAGAGTAATCAGATTGTCTTTTGCAGTTGACAAACTTAGATATCCTGTTATACAGAGAAAATAGCAAGTATTTTGATCCAAAAAAACCCCAAACAAAAAAACCCCAAACCAACCAACCAAAAAAACAAACAAGACCTAGAAATATAGCATTAAACATATATATTAGAAAATAACAGTTGTACTTAACTGCTACAAAAATGGCATAGGTTTAATGTCTGATATGTACCAAGCACCTTGCATTCCAGAAAATCCTAATGGCTTTATGAGCTGTACACAGGGATCAATTTATCCTGCACTGAATGAAAACAGTCTTGCTGACAATGTATTGTATAAAACTTGGAAATAACCAGGAACAGGGTAAACCTGCGTTACCCAGACTGACAAGAGGCCAGCACAGACAGCATAAATTAAAAAATTCCACCATGGAGCAGAAACCTCTTTCAAGTGGCAATTTCAGCAATTTTGTTCTGAAGATTTCAGAGTTCTCAAAGAAAGCCTGCCGTTAATAATTTACATAGACACTCAAAATCATAATCATTGCAGAATACTGCTTGCACCATTTCCTAGGCAAGCAATGTAAGAAACTGAATTGTCCTCATCAGATTCCTTTGATATCTGCTCATTTCCTGGAGATCCTTCACCACTCAAAAAGAAATCCCAACCTTGTTCTGCAGTAGAAAACTCTGTTACTTTTCAACCTTTCTCCCCACCCCCAATACCTTATCTCACAAATATGGAAATTCTATCCCAGAATTAGAGATAATTTAAAACATCCCTGAGAATTAGATTGAAGGCAGAGACAATATGAGCAAATAGGTACAAAAGTGGAAGCAGCTGCTTTTTTCATGGCTTTTTGTGACAGACAAAACTCTTTCTCCCAGGAATGCTGTTTCTAATAAATAGGTACAACTTTTGTCCTAATCAAAGTAACAAAGAAGTGTTTTATCTACGGATGGATACTGAACTGAATAGCTGGTTTCTAAGATAAAAAACTATGTACATATCCAAAAGTAAACTGCAGTATTTTGGGTTCATTTCAAATGCCAACATGCTATGATTACAAGGCTCTTATTCCATTTTTCTACTTGCCAGCCGTGCTCCAGTTTTATATTCCCCTACAGTTCTTCCAACATTTACTTCAGAGTTTGGAATATGCAAACACCAAGGTTCAGCCTACAGTATTTAGACCCTGTTGCCTTTAAGCAGGCAAAGCACACACAGTGGCTTACCAACACAAAGTAAATTTCATACCTTGCAGTAAAAAGACTGCAAATTGTGCACTAGGGAACATCACGAGGATGTTTTTCTTGGTCACAGTCTACACATCCAGCTTTGTGAATGAGTCTGACACCAACACTTCTCATCTTAATACTCTGGATGAGACCTATAGACCAATTAGCAAGTGCAATAGATATCGCTAGTTAAAAATTATTCAAGTTCTGGTCACTTGTATTATGCACAGTCTCAATACAGCTGGCTAACTCAGTAGCTTCAAAGCTACTTTTGTCATAGAACCACACGACACTGTTCTGAAACAAGCACAAACCCAACCTTTGCTAGCCCAGCTACACATTGTTCTAATCAGAGGAGCTCCCTTCCCTCTCTGCAGAGGTACATTGGTCTGTACCACCCACTTAGGTTTGTACTCCAAATTAAGTACTCACCATTTTTTCCCTAAATCAGGACCACAGTGAGTAAATCAAAGCGGTACAGTGAGTTGGTTGGTTTTGCAGCAGAAGAGCTGACAGAGTTCCGGGCAATCGAATGCATTAGTTACAAACAGGGAAGATGAGCAACGCTGGCAGAGGTAGAAGCAAAGTACAGACACAGCTGGTCACAGAGCCTTCCCTGCACCAAGAACAAACTGGTTTAGCATCCCTTGTTTACGAAGCAGAGTCATAAGGAATCCTGAGGTCTGGAGGCATAAGATGGGCTAGCCAGGAACTAAAGCACGCACATCACTGCACTTCCGAGTTCAGATCACTCTGTTGTTGTTCCTCAAACGTAACATTTTTTAGAAGAGATTAAAACAACTACTTCTATTCCTCAACTGGAACATAATTCTGCTCCAAGACTGCGTGAACAAATTTCATTTAACAGTGTTCACACAGCGCAGGAATTGAAGCAGCAGGTGAGAATTCTTGCATTACCTTTAGCTCCTCTCAGACAGGACTATTTAACTCTCTTTGCTAGAAGTTGAGTGGAGCTTCCAGGCAGAATTTCTTAACAACACAAAAAGTTCGGTTGAAGATAACAGAGCTGGTACAGGGAAATCTAAACATCATCTGCCTGTCAGGGAGAATAAAGATAGACATTGAATCATCAGACACTGCTATTAATTGTAGTGATAGCCCCAGTCCCTTACTGTCAGATTTTCCTTATCTCCTTGGAGACTTACTATATGTACGATTTAGCATAAGTCATTGTCTTCCCCTCTGATGTTCCAGCTCTGGTGATTTCTTGGGTATCTACTTGGACCTTCTTACTGAAACAGCAGCAATTTGTACCCTTTATAAACACAAACACACACATACATGCCTGCTTTAACTTCCTCTGAACTAATTTTTCACTGTACCTAGCTTTACAACAGCAATTCAATTTGTTTAGTAGTCCCTGTGAGTTAATCAAAATCTGTTAAACATTCAGTGATTACATAATTAGTAATTAAACCCGCCTTGAACTAATCAGGTTTAGAATGCAACTATAACAACAAGAATGGGTCTGTGAATTTTCACTATTGGTCTCAAATTGAGAAAATTCAAATCTTTTTTTTTATCATGGTAAGTAGCACACAGACTGCAAGAATACCGAGAAGGTGATGAGTTTTGGTACATGGTAATGCCACATATTCTGTGCCATGGCTCTCACTGGCACTTCTTCCTTTATCTGCCCACCACGGTGCCAGCACTTAAGCCAGCAAATTTTGAATGGGATTGTTTTAAATTTCTTTATGAAGGTCGCACAGCATGCCCAAAACAGTAATTTCAGAAACTGAAACTAAGTGCAAGTGCCTCTACTGATGGGGAACTGTATCTGGGACTCCACTTTTATGCTCCTTCCCAGCCCTCAAGGGCTGAAGAGCAGGACCCAGAAGAACGAAGCTTCTCCCTTCATGCACTTAAAAAGGAATATCGGTTGGAGATGTCCTGCAGGCATTAATGAAGAATTAAATACATTCTGCCCCAGCAAGTGCAACATTACTAGAAAGCCTTCAAAGTAGTCACTGGATATCTTGATCAAAATTTAAAATCCTACATATAACAACAGAAATTGCACAGAACTTTTTAAGTGATCATTCACTTCTTCAATATAAAAAAGGCATCAATACCATTGAAGAACTGTTTAACTAAGTAGAGATTCTCATTAGCATAACCATATTTTTTTTTCTCAACTGTGACCAAGAATTAGGTTAAAAGGAAAAATCATGTAAAAAAATAAATCACTAGAATGAGAATTTCTTGATTAAAAACTTCAGCTGCCCAATGCATTTTTCAAGAGCAATTAATTCGATATGCTGGAAATGTGATTAGTATTTAAACCTGTTAGGCATTTTTACAGTGGTCCTCACCACTGTTCCAATCTGTTGTACTCTAGATGGTTGTGACAGAGCTAATAAATGCCAACAGTTGAAAACAGCATAAATGGCAGCGATTAGCTTGTGTCACAAGGGGTAGGTATTTAGTTTCTGTAATCCAGTAATTAGTAAAGCTGAAAAAAGTTGGAAATTGTAAGTTTTTCTAGCCCTAGACTAACGTTTTTAACCCCACATCACTTTCCAAATATATTAAAAAACAAACACACATATCTTTCTAAAGTTCCTCCAAGTAAACAACCACTTCGCAGCAATCTAACCTTGAGTTCTGAAGTTCATAGTTTTTATTTTGCTTTGTGACAGGATGCAAAGTCTGACAGACTAACTTCTTTATCGTTAGAGATTATGAACTTCAAAAATTAGAAGTCTATCAGCCAAACAGAGCTGGCTTTCAAAGTGTTTTGAGTGATTCCAGTGGGATGCTCTGAAACTTAATCAGACAACATATGAAACCAACACAGAGCTGTGGAGTTTGTTTGTTTATTTTTGTCTTTAAGGCCTACAATCCAATTTCCTCAGTTGCCTGATGAAAAGATAAATAGAGGGAGAAGTTGCACAAAACAAGGGTTTTGGCAGCTTTGCTAGTGTAAGAAATTGTCTTTTCTTATCTGCAGTTACAGATTCTGCAGTGCCTGCCACCTCATCTTGTGCCAATAAAACTGTTTGTAAGGCTGAATTGAGAATCAAATAAGAGGTCTGGGTAAAATAAAAAGAAAAGAGACTATTCTTTATCCACATAGGTGCCCTGATTCAATCCCTGCCAGATCTGCAATAAACACTTGTTTCAGTAGGCCTGTAAAACACCACTGTACAACAGAGGCAGGAACAAACAGGCAGAACAGGAATTCTGTAAGCCAGAACTGCTACACGACAAAACAGTTTCCCTTGCCAGGGCTAACTGGTGATGAGCTGTTCAAGAAGCAGTGAAAAGGGTTTATGCTAAATTACTATTCTTTAATTAGAATAGAACGAAGAGAAACAAATTATCAATGATTGGAGGCTTTACAAGTCTGCAAAGAATTCCCGTTAAAGGCTGCTCCTTACCAGAAATAAAATTAATCTTTAAAATTTAATACTTGCACAAAACAGTCTCCTAACCTAACAGAAAACTCTCAACTTTACTTGCTAAACAGGGGCAGACATTTAGCGCAGCCAAACAGCAATTACTATACCACAGTAAAAGTTTTTGGGCTGATCCAGGACTAGAAATGGCAAGCACAGTACAAGGCATTATCAATGAAAGAAAGATCAAAGGACATTCAGCTGCTAATTTAAGCTGCTGGGCAGCCGGCTAAAGAATGAAGCATTTTATGTCACCCCTGGAAAAGAAACAATAATTGGTTATAGCAAAATATTATGTCCAGATCTTTGCCTGATGTCTTGATAGTTCCCCATCATCAGTGATCACACCCTTTTATTTTTTTAAACCATGTCAAAATTGCAGAAGGAGTGAAGCGAGACAGTGCACGGAAAGAAACAGTGGCATGCTGGAACAGTCAAGAAAGCAACTTATATTTTTAAACAGAACTTCACACTGCTACCTTTTTTCCTCCATATCAAAACATATTCCTGATAGAGCTTAAAAGTTATGTCAGCTAGAGGATGCTGTGATTCAAAAGCAGCATTTCTCATTTTTAAGAGGCAGAGAGAGTTGAACATCATGTCATGAATCTACTGTATTGAATCACCCTGAGAAACTCTAGTGCCTCTTAATGAGTTCTAAGGCTGAGACTTGATACACATCAGGCTGACGGCAACCAAACTGCATTGACTGTGATCTGGGGGAGAGATAGTTTAGTCCCAAGTAAATCAGGACTGTGCCAGGCTGATTTTTGGTCGTGCACAACAAGCTGTAATAGTCACCAGCTGTTCCTGCAAAGCATGAAGGCAGATAACACAAGAGAGCAGTGCTAGGACTGGCTGAGTAGGAAACTCAAAGAAGGTTAACCGGGCCTACCTGGAAGATGACTGGTTCAGTCCCGGTGAAGGAAAAGTGGTGCCTAAATCACAGGACATCGCAAACCCAGGGAGAACACAAGATGATTTACCCTGTTTTCTCACTGAAGTGATCATGTCAGTAGGGGGGAAGTGGAGGAAGGTGTGCTCATCTCCTCAGAAGCATCCAAGACAAAATGAAATAGATAATCAACTACCTCCAAAACAAGATAGGGAGATCAAGGATGGAATGGGGAAGATCACAGGATTAGCAAAGAGCTGTCCCAAGAGATGTTACATGGAAAGGGTTCCAGCTTCTCTCATATCTCACACCTTGGCTCCCAGAGTCAAAAAATTCTGTGAGTTTTCTCTCTTTTTCTGAGGGATAATAAGCTTCAGAACAAATATTATATGATTCCTTTTTTCTTACTCCATTTTTTGCATAGATCTGCACATATCTTGTTGACAGCAGTCCACAGCAGCAGAAATTACATCAGTATTGGCAGAACAAATAAAGGTGGAGGGAAATTCCCAGAAGTATATTGATGATGGAGCCCTCAAGCACAAGCTGCTATTGGAAAAAAAAAAATCATATTAATGATTGCATAGAGGAGTTTTTGCAATGCAACTGCACACATCTGTCTGGAAGCAATGGTACAGAGCTCAGCTAGTAGGAGAAAATGAAATGCTGCTCCCTCATGCATTGATTATAGCATCTATATCTGCAGAGACAAACATCTGACACGAAAGAGAATCCCCACCCCTATGGTGGTTCTACAGACAGAATAACAACAGCCTTTCAGAAGGCTCAGTTTTCTTTACAGATTTGGAAATAAACTCCCTCAGCGTTGGAACAGCCTGTGTGAATCCGTATTCTGATTCTGTAGTTTACAGTCAGCAGCTCCCAGAGTTTGCAGGCCTCCTGTAAGACCAGCTGAGTCTCACAGCTACAGAACCACTCTTGGCATTAACAAAACAAAATCTGCCTTAACTTTCTCTGGAATTTAATAAGATTTAGTAGGGCAAAGAAAGCTTAAGTTGACATAAATGCACTACTTACACTAAAAAACAAATAATAATGCTACTGATGTGTCACTCAGTAATTCCTAATACATGCCTATTTTTCTACACTTTTTGCTAGATACCATTGTTACACATACACGATAAAATAAGAATATACTCTATAAGAACACCATGAATACACCCAGAGCAGCTCATAAATCAAGAAGGAAACAAGCCACGAAATCTCCTAAAATCTTAGAGAAAATGCTGATGGTTTGACTTCTGTTAATTCTAAGTCTACTTTCAACACAAAACAAGGAGGTGAAAAATTTCAGACTGCAGAACTGCTCTGCAATTTACTTCAGTATTTTTCCTCCTCTCTTGCTTAAAAACCAAAAATAGGTGTCAATATGCCCAAATCAGCAGACATGAACAGTATCCTTTAACAGAACAGTCCTTTTTACATAAACTGTGAGACTACAGGGAAGGAAACGAGATGCCATCTGCCAGCATCTGGAGAATCAGCTTGGAATCTCAAAATTATTTCAAATCATCTCAAATGATGTTTGCCTGGCTCCTATTATTTTTTTCACTCTTGGCAATAGCCCAGAGCCAATTTGTTTGACAGGAAATCATTTAGTTGGTATATATTACTCAAACTAGACCTCTGGCCTTAAACATAAAAAGCAAGTCCATGAAAGAGATCTGACAATTTTGATTAATAATACTTCAGTTGAATATTGAAACAGGAAGCTTTAACTTAAAAATTAATTTTCCAGATGCAAGATTGGAAAAGAAAGGGATTATCTTCTTTCAGATTCTCTGAATTTATGTAGAGGCAGAATATTAAAAGGGGAACTTATAATAAAAAAACAGCAGCCAAAGATTTTAGGGAAATGCGGTTTTGTTCAAGTAACATCTTGGATAAATGGAAATGTTTTTCTTTCATAATTAAAGACGCACAAGGTACAAATGCAAAAGTGTAGAGGACACACTAAAACTACTAGCAGCCAAATACCTAGCTACAATTTCCCAAATAATTCCTGAAGGACATGATAAAAGAAGACTTTTAATTAAAATTAAACAGACTGAATATATCTGCAAATATTCACAAAGTTTATTTTATTACTTAGGTGAGGGCCTGTTGGTTGTTGAGAAAACATACTTTGGTTTTAATTGCCAGAAGAGTGTGTTATTAAATAATGCAGAGAGCACTAAAATTGACAAATCGTTTTTCTGAGGAGTTTTTGTACTGTTTCCCTCCTCCAAATCTCCATTTATCAAGCATTTAGCAATTAAAGGTCAACACTTTGTAGATTTTATCTAAAGGTCACATAAAAGTGGGCTTTTTTCCTCTGGACACCAGCTAGAAATTGGTTCCTCAAAATGGCTCTTTAGTTTTTCCTTCAAAATTTACAAACACTGGTACGAGTACATTCATGAGTACATAAAATGATTTACTTGGAGCTCAGCTAGCATAAGTTGGCATAGTGGTATTTACACACAGGGCTATTCGCTACAATCTGTATTAGATCTAAAAATTCAATTCTGTGTGCATGTGTCCACACCCACAAACCGAAGCACCACTGGGCACACTGGCCGTGCCCTGGATTAAACCCCTGGAAACTCTGTAGCCAACCCTGCAGGCTGTGGGATCAGCCTCCTAAATCACCACGGGTTCACTACAGGTCTGGTATGATGGTCCCTTTTCCTTGGCAGCACCAGTCTCAGAACTGGATACATCATTAACAGTCATTAACTACAGCACCACATCAATCCATTTTTGATTCATAAGCTCTATATATCCCCTCCCAGGTTGACATAAAAAAGAACAAACAACTAGAAAACTACATAGTCAAGTAATGAATTCAACAAGTGTTCTCACCGCTGATGCTGCAAATTGGGTGAGCATGACTGAAAGAATATTTGTTTGACATATTATTAAATATCAAATTCAGCATTGCTAAAGGGAGCTTTTATGAGATTTGGTGTTAACGAACCTAAACTTTAACGTGGTCTGCTTTTTTTGTGTGCACGTGTACTGATACAGACAAGGTGCCCCACATGAGACAGCAGAGACAGAAAGCAGTGCAGTGGTCCTGGCAGCAGATATCCACAATCCATTATGCAAAACATGGAAACAAGTGTGCTGAAGGGAAAAGAGAAAGTTAACAGGAAGTTTATAACCTCGGAGGGCTTGGGCAGGGAACCAACAAGAGCAAAACACGGGTCTTCAAGAACCTACATTTGAATAATTCTTGATTTTGCACAGCAGAAGGCAGAGCTGCAAACACGTACAGATGAGTACGTGCAGATGCTGCTTTGGCAAATGTTCCTGTACAATTTAGCTAACAAAAGCCTACATGGCAGAAAAATTAAGAGAGATTTCTTTATACATTATACATTTCCTTATAACATTTCTTATATGGGAGTTCAAGAGAGCTGTTTAGTTTGTTGAATACAGGTGGGCATTTCCCAAAGCCTGGAAAACTTTGAGTTTAACGGCTACAGGCCACAGCAGTTCACTTTTCCCAGGTGATCACAACCTGCTTGGTTTCTACTCTAACTCACTCAAGGGAAGCAAGGAAATGAGGTTTTTTCTAAATTCTTTCAACAATAGGTATTAACTCTGAGGGATAAAAGTTAAGTCTTTCATGAGAATGCAGAAAGGGAAGATCAAAGATATAAATGGTCCAATCTTATTTGGTCCATGCGCCTTAAAAATTTATCAGAGAGACCTGTCAAAGGACCAACAAACTTAAAACTAACGTTTACAGCACCAAGGTGGGTTCTGATGAATACCAAAGCCACAACTGTTGCCAGAAGCCCTTCACTGCTTTTCATCTTCGTTGTAAATCTATTCTCTTTGGTGAAAGATATTGCTCTTCAGCTTTGTGAAAGCCTATTTTTGGTTTTGCTTGTTGGTTGTGTATGTGTTTGGTTTTGTTTGATTTTTGTTTGGGTGTGGTGTTTGTTTTGGACGTTTTGGGTTTGTTTTTAACTGCACTATCAGGCTTCAATCACTTCCTAAATATTATAAAAACAAGCTTGTTTTCTGTAGCACAAGTTGTTTCTCAACTTCCACAGTGGGGTATACTTGAAAAACCTAACTGGAATAGCAAGAGAGAAACCTCATTAAAATCTTTCATCAAGCATCGTTGATATGTTAGATGGTGTTTGCCAAATACCAACAGTTGTTCATTTTATTTTAACCAAATAACAAATAAATCAAGGATTTATGTTCCCATCCCTCATTTAGGAAAACATATCTCTCTAAATTTTACACCAACATATTTATCCCAAATACTCAGCAGTTTGTACATAGCAATCTATTTTTTCTGCTCAAGTTGGAATAAACATCTCTTTCACCTATCTGAAGATTATTTGACCAGAATCTTACTACTACTACATAACATTCACAAAGTTAACAGCAACCCAGCATCCAATATTAAGGACAAGCATCCCTATTTTCTGCTAGAGATTTTTTCCATCATATGGGTAATCTTTTTTTTGACAATAATCCTTAGTCCTCTTCCTTCATTTAAAATAAGATTTTACAGAAATAAGCAGAGCAAAACCTGAAATATGAATAACACAGCCTAAATCTCTAGCCCTTGTTCCCAAAGAAAGGTAACTTAACACTGTTTGGTACAACTTAAAAAACAGTCTTAAAAAAACTGTCTTTTTTTTCCTAAAATGTACAAGTGCTACATCTTATTCCATGAGGTAACTTAACACAGTCTCAAGTGCAAAGTAACTTATAGTACAGTTAAATCGCTTAAGGAAAACAAGCACCAGAACCAGAGCTCTTTTCAGGAACCAGTAACATTCCTATCCATTAGTTGCTTATATGAAAATTTTATTCAAGCTGCCCTAGCTAATCAAATCTTCTGTTACAGTTGGGTTGAAATCTTACAGGAAACATCATGAATGCTTGGAATCTTATTTTGGGGTTGATGTCACTTACTTTATCTGTGGAAGCCACTTCTGTTGTTACAGAAGGAGAAGACAAGCCTGGTGAGAAACAGAACACCTGACAGTTTTGGAAGCAGATTCTCTACTTGTCTTTTCGTTCTGCCCCAGTTGTTGGTCATTGGGAACTCTGCATTGCAACAGAAATGTACCCACACAGCAACTTCACATCTGCTCACAGAGCCCTGAAATCACTCCACATCGAGAATTATTCCTTTAAATTAATTAAACAACCAATATGATTAAAATTAAGCCCACGTTCCAAGGCTACTGATGAACTAGATCTTAATCCAAAGCCCATGAAATGCAGGAAGAATTTTCGATTTCACTTCAGCAAGCTTGAGTTTCAAAGTGCTTTGGGTTTTAAGTGCTCTCATCAGCTGGTTTTGAATGTTTCCTGACAAAAAGAGATATACATTGTGCCTTTTTCGTGTTTATCAATCTAGCTCTTGTTTACCAAAATTTCAGGTTGGATAATCACATTCAACATTTACAGCAGTAATTCCCATTGAAATTGCAAAGTTAAATCCCTGACAGGGTTTTGTTTTCTTTGTATAAAGACAACAAACAAAACAACACAAAAAGCCTCACACCTCCCCTCTGTGAGACACAGCATCCTCACTATCTGTGAACTGGCAATCATTCAAGTTCACTGTTACCAATTTAATACTGGACCTCCTTGTTTATGATAAATTCAAGCCTTCTTCCCTCAAACCCATCTCTTATATAAGAAAGAAAATTTCCTGACAACAGTTGAAGGATTATAGTCTGTTGCATTGCCTCTTAATAGTAATATTAACCACCTTTTTTTTCCCCACCTCTTCCTGAAGACTAATGATACTTCTCTTAAAACCAAATTTGAGATTGCCTTAACATTTCTTTTCTCATGTTGTCTTTAACACTGTCAATTTAATCCAATAAAGATGAAAGGGAAGAGAAAATCTCCCCGTTTCCACTTCTCTGCTGTGAAGGGGGTACTGAAACGGCAGTCTTGAACCAAACCATTTCTGAGATTCATTTTTGTGTAATTAAGCACAATAAATCCACGGTAATGGCTTGCTTTTCAAATCAAATCTCATGTAGGTAAAAGCTCTTCACCTGTACAGGAGAACTCTTTATAATTTGATTAGACATTATCATATTTAAGGTGCTGTTACATTTAATACAACAAAGCTTTCTGGTTATAATGTCCCATGCTTTTCCCTATACATACAGGGTTTTTGTCTGATTAAAGATGCTCCATTACACCACCTATAAACAACATCAAAAGAACCCAGCTGTTTATTTTATGTTATTAATAGAAACTCTTGTGCAACAAAACTAATCTGTTCTCTAATCACATTATCTCTGTTGTGTTTCCATTCAGAATAGGTATTCTTATCCAAAGAAGACTGGCTTTTCAGATACTTTGGTATTTAATATCATCCCATTGAAAGATTCCTATGGGGACAACAATCTCAGATATATTAATGTAAATAATAGTAGTCACTATTCTGAAATTAAGATGATGATTTCCTGACCATTTATACTCTAATCTCATACTGCCTTTATAAAAAGTTTTGATCTCAGCACACAAGGACGTGACCAAATGCAACACAGTTAATTCGTTCTTCCCATTTAAGTCCCCTTTCATTTACCTAGGACCTGATTTTTATTTCCTCTACATTTTACAGTATTGCAGGGTCAAAGGTAATTCTTCATTCCCTCTGTGTCACATTTGAATTTCTGTGTTTCTGTACCAATACTTGCACCACAGAGTGCAGGCCTGCTGCACATGTGAAAAGCCTGCTGATTATGAGCCATGTTCACCCTCCTACTTTACCCAAACAGACGAACAAGTCCAAGTGTGCTTGTGCTTCTTACACACACGTGGCTCACCACTTGAAGTTCTGTATTTGAGGCTTCCTGTATCACTTTTTCTGTGGTTTCAGTCCATGCTGTGGTTACCCTCCTTTCTACCAATAATGCCACAAGACTTGATTAGTACTTGATTTCATGGTTTTTCCTTATTAAATCAAAGTTTATGGCAAAATCATTTAACAATCACACTTTCTATGCTAGTCTGCAAAAGTTAAGCCAATGCATATATCCATTCAATACTGTTAGTAGCAAATACATATTTTAAGAGGATTAGATATAAAAGATCACAGGCTGGGTTTTATGAGTTTCTGGATCACAGCTTTTAAACAGAAGAGTTCACACTGGTTTTTACAAGTGATATCCTACAGATAAGAGAAATGGAAAGGTGCCAAGTTTCAGTAGGAAAGTCAACAGGTTTGAGAGACAAATCTTATTTTCCAATCTGAGCTCAGGTAGTCCCAATCAAGAGCTTTGTTTCCATATTAATTCACTTATTTGTCAAATGATGCTGCAGCATTCTTAGAGGCTTAGCAACACATCATCAATTCCTTCTACAGATATCCCCTTCAATAAAATCTACTTGTTTAGTAAAAGCTGTAAAGAATACTCAAACCAAACAAAAAAAACCAAAGAAAACCCCAAACAGTTTCCTCATCAAAACATTCTATTTTCCACAGGAGGAACAGAACTGATGTCCCTTCCATGTAAATTCTCTAGCTCTGTGGAATTTCTCCACAAGATCAAAGGTGTTTTTAAAAACTTACAAGATCCTCCCATGTGTGATTACAGCTGATTTATATTTTGACTTACATTTCCTGAATGGAGCAAATATTTTATTATAACCTAAAAATGTCATTTCTAACTCTATCATTATTGTTTCTATAGTTCAGTTCATCTAATGCCTTTCCTAAAAGATCTGTTCCTGTTAAATCTAACAACAAATTCTACATGACATCACTGGGACAAGGATCAGATTTGATACACTGTCCAAAAGAGTAAAGCAAAGATGGATTTAATGAGACCCTGCTCAGAAAAGAAAGAGGAAAAACCCAGTATAACAGTAATTAAAATAAATAAATAAATTCATACACTGGAAATGTCAAGGCTTATTCCTATTAAAAGTTTCAAACTCCTCCGGATATTAAAGAATAGTATCAGTGTGTTAGACACTTTTAAATACACCAATTGGTTCCAAACCTGAGTTTTAGCATACAGAGGGTGTAGAGGTCTTTGCTAGTACACAAAACAAACCCCACAAAATTAGCTGAATCTTCGTAGAAATATGCCCATGACATTAACATTAGAGAGGATCCAACTCAGATCTCTGGGAAACATTTCCATTCTGAAACACAAGCAGACAGTTTTCCACACAATTACACTGCCCACTGGTTTCCTTAATGAACATCTAATATTTCGTGCACTCAGCAAACAGCTGTGATTGGTGTTTTGCTGGGATCCCTGGGGGAGGGCATAAACCTCTGTCATCTCTAAGAACTCTTTTGTGATTACACAGAAGCACCCCGAGTGCTCAGAGTACAATACCAAAACCCCAAAGTGCTCCCTCCTGTGTGGGCTGCAGTTTCATTTCCAGGTTTGAGGCAGTTGAGATTTTCCACAGCACACACCAGCAAAGCACCTTTAGTTTATGTTCCTGCATTATATTTTTCTGAAAACTACGGGTAAACATCTCAGTAATCCCTTAACTGCTAACATAACTCCATCTAGCACAAGTGTTCTTTGTAAAGGTGTCTGCAAGGAAGGAAAACCAAATTGTTTGGTAGCTCTACATGGACATGGATTTCACCGTAGCATCAGTGCTGTATTTATTAAATGACACCTTGATCACTGTCAGTAGGTAACTTTAATGGAGTTACTGATTCAAATCAGTTACGATTTCGTGCTTAAATTCTATTTCCTCTCCTATTTTCCTAAAATTCTATTTTCTCCTCAAGGAGAGATTGAAATCTCCAACCATTACAAGCATTGAGCCATGAAATCTATATTTCCCCCCAGTAATAAAAGGTCTCAGTTGTCCAAATCAGTAATAAAATTCCCTAAGCCTCCAATTTCTAGACCAGCAGACTGACAATAGGGGACAATTCAAGCAACCTGCATCCTCCACACTTACAGCAATGTCTAAGTTTATGATTGACAGACAGTTGCAGGACTGTTTAGTGCAGGACAAATTATCAGCTCACGACTTCATTCTCCACAGAATCCTGCCATCTAATGATCAGCTTCCTGGGAGATTTCTCTCAACATACAGAATTTCCTTTCCTAGCTGAAAAACAATCCACAACATACAACAGGCTTCAGCCAAGGGTGACTGCTAAGGACAAAAAACACCCAAAATTAAAAAAATCAATAGAATTGGAAGAGCTGATTTCTAACTACTGAAATCCACACGTAAGGGATAGCAAGCAGATAATTTACTGTAATAACCTACAAATACTTTAAAACATAGGAATCCTACTTCTATTATTCCTATTTGAAGCAATAAAAACTATTGCTTCAAATTCTCTGCAGTGCTTACATTAGATAAGTAAAGTATATATACATCATATTGGTTATAAAAGTATTTAACGTAAAGGTCAACTTGCATTCAGCTTTCATACTCATGTAAACCTGAAGCTAAACCATTCCTTTCAGCAATATCAATCTATATTTGCATCACACTAGATCTGGGTTCAGCAAGGCTTTCATTTGTTTGTTCAGCTGAAAAAGAAATTAAACACTAAGAAATAGTTAAAAGCCTGTCCCATTGATACAAGATCTATACTTATAGTCCTTTTTTCACATCTGCAATTATCTTTCTAAAAATCTATGAATCAGCAAGACAGTGCTGTAAACCTGGGCCAGCAAGTCCAGTGTAATTCCTTCCAAGTACTGTAATCTGAGGCAAAATGCTTATAATTTAACCTTAAGATTCAAAATTAGAGCAAACTGACACATAAAGACACATAAGATGCACAATAATGGTTTAGAATCAAATGGGTGAAAATGGCAAGGTGACATTACTGACACAGATTGTACCACAGATTTTAACCAGCACACAAACAGCACTCTTGCTGCCAGCATGTGCAAGACTTTAAATTCTCACCTACAAGGGCTTTGGTGAGCACTTAGAATTTGAACAACCACATCAGGAATGAAGTTTAAAATCTTTAATGATTTGATTATATGTAGGAGCACAAACACTTTTATAATATCTACCCAATTTCAATCTGAGTACCTTCTCTGATTTACATTTTCTACATTCCTGACAGGAAGTCCAAAGCTCACTGTTTTTCCTCTCTGCCTTGCTCTTGGTCAATAATCAATTTTTCCATTAAGATGGTAATGTTCCTTAGTTCAGCTGCTGCTTGACTTTGGCAATATTCTGGAACACAGCTGTAGTTATGACTTGTTATCTCAACACACTGATAGGTTGTTTTCCACTGTTATCACTAATGAATTAAGTTCATTTTCTTGGAAGAGCAATAATAAGAGTACAAACAACTTCAATAAGCCATTCTGCTTCACATGCAACATTTTGTATTGTTCTATAATAATTCAGTGTCAAACATAATATCAGTCAAACTGCAAGAGATATAAACACACAATTTCAGTATCATTACTCATGTAAGTACTAACAGGAGTTTAATGTCCAACCTTGCCTAACTCCCCCATTTATATGGTCTACAAATGTCACATTGCTATTAGAGCAAAAATAAACATGGCCTAATTATGTTTAAATTACTCTGGTTTACTTCTCCCACTAAGAAGCGGCTCTTATTACCAGCCCTGATTCAAAGTCACCATTCCTGCTAGGTTTCATTTGCTCACAAGAGCAGACTCTGAACTCAAGAGCTTCTACTCAATAGTCATCCTATCACAGATGAAACAGAACACCTAAAGATAGGCAAGAACTCAGTAATGATCGCAGGGTACCAAATACATCAGACCAAGATGCTGCTGAGCACTAAAGAGCTCTTATCAACATAAGCCATGCACACAGCAGCATGAAAGCCACTACTGCCCTCAGAAAGGTCTAACTGGTTCGGGTCATCATCTTAGTAATAGGGGTCTTTTACTTCTCTTCCCAGACCACCTTCTGTGGATCTCTTCTGTGTTCCATTCATTTGTTATCCAACTATTTTAAAAGAGCAACAGCAAAAAAATGACCAGCCCACTGTTGCAAAATATTGAGAAACAGTATAGCATAAATTCAGTAGTACTAAAGTGTTAATTTTTCAGCTTTAGGAGAACTTTATACAGAAAGATGAAAAAAACCAGCACAGACTGATGCAAGAATTTTTTTTTTTTTCAAGTGTTGATTTTAAAAGAGAAAAGTGATCTTTTAAATTATTGCAGGATTTTCACTCAAAGAATCTGCTGGGAAGTTGGATGAACACGATCCAGAAGGTTCTCGATTTAAGTAAAGGTTTGGTAGAATGCTGTAAGGACAAGACAGCCATGACTTTGTTTTAGGGAGTACGAGGGAGGAGTACTGCTACACTGTCTCACTTTTTTAAAGTTCTGTCCAGTTCTTAAACAGTTCTTATATTTTACACAGTTTTATTATTGGCAACCCTTTGCCTTGTTCAATGTGTTATTAAACATGAGACTGTAAGATCTAAACAAATGGTGCAGATTCATAGTCCATCTTTAACGGAGCTCCTACGTGCACATGCAATACAATAACATTTATGTGATGCGTTTATTATGGTGTAGCAATTTAAAGCTCTCAATAAGCTCATACCTACTAGTTTTGCAGTTCATTGTGTGTAATAGGTATTATACATGCACAAATTCCAAGCTTAGGTAGAGAAAAAAAATCAATCTTAAACAAGAAATACAAATAAAATTATTTTCAACACCAAACATGTTTGAAAGGCTGCATATGTGAACATATATCCAAAACCATCCCCCCAAAAGAGCTCTTATTTAATAGCATACAATACTTTTTTATATCATTTGACTTAAGGCCGTGGCTACAACACCCAGTCATCAAATTCTACAAGATACTGGTCGAGTATGTACCAAAAAAAGATGTCTGCTACACATCAGAGCCTTTCAGTGTATAAGTGATAAACATTTGTCCTCATAAACTTTTTCTGTATCTCTGCAAATTCTCATTGTCACAGACTCCTAAAGGTCTCTTTTACAGATACTAAATCCATCTGGTCCACTGTTATGAAACACAGGGACCAGCTGTCCAAGCTAAAGCACATAAACCCAACCACCCCAGAGTCTGAATAGCATGGTGGTTCCTGCAGCAAAAATAAGACAGTGAGGTTTGACCCCCCCAAACATACCCTGGAGAGGAGCTGTCAGAGGCTTATGCCAGTTTCTATAACCACCCATCATAACAAGTGAAATTTCTAAGCCTGACGATTCCTTGTTAAAATGCTGGATTGGAAAAAATCCCAAACAATGATATCTACACACACAAACAAAAAAAAACAAACAACGCTTAGTGTCAACTGACACCCCAGGACACTGCCCTCAATGCTCCAGCTGTAACGGCAATCACATGTAGTTATTCACTTTGGGCTGTAAACTACGGCTGAATATACATTCAGTCTCTACAATCAGTGTTGAACATAGCTGGGTGTCTGCACCATGCCTTGGCACTGGGCTTAGCAAGAGCAGACACGCACCTTCCAGAAAGCCTCTCAAGTTTCTTCTCCAGTCCTTCCAAATGACATTCCTCTTGGGAGCATCGTTTAAGCCTCTCTAACCTGAGCCACTCCATTTCAGTGCGCTCACTACTCCCAATCTGACATTCGTTTACAGCAGCAGTTGGTCATCCAAACTGAGAGTGCCCTACCCTGCAGTTTTGTAGGCTACTGTAACTTCTCAGCTCCTTAAAAATTCAACTCTGACTCATGAGATTATGGTCATAGGCCTTACTCTAATAACAGCACAGGTATTAACAATCTGTTTCAAGAAGACTGGTAAGCTTCATTTTATTTCTCAACGTCTTATAGCTAAGATCATGAATTTTCAACAGCAGTACCACGCTACCTTCATCCTTCAACTGCACAGGAGCGACACTCACCTTTGACTTTTCTAATATCGTTACATACTTTTAAAATTATGCTTCTACGGCAAGAAAAAGAAAATTTCAAAATTCATTTGAAAGATGCTAAACTTGAATTACAAGAGAATCATAATCATTAACAACTCTTTAATAAAACTACAGAAATGCTGATAATAAGGATAGAAAAACTGTCTTCCTAGCCAGTTTATTCCAATTCTGCAGGAAGAATCAATGTTTTCTTGTATAAACTCAGATTAGCAGCAGTTTTAGCTAACAGCTAACTAGTCCTGTTCAGATGTTAGACTGAACTGATAAACCCTGAGGGGCAGCACATGAGCTTTCAGGCAAATCTTTAACTCCTTGCTTACTACAGCCTCTAAATAAAACCTCTAACACAGCAATAAAAAAGGGTTTGTTGTGGGCTGTTTTACATCTTGTGTCAGTCTGACATTAACTTCATGGGCTCAATTTTTGCTAACAAAAGGGAAAAGCACAACATGAAACTATCAAGTGCTAATGTGTACCACTAAACATTACAGCAGAAACATCTTCAAGTGTATTTACCTTGACCTCCAACCCCCGTGAGCAAGTAGACTCCATTTAGTTTTTATCCAAAGATACTTTTGACTTCCTCAGTTCTACCAAAATGCCTCCTACTGCAATAACTGATAACTGAAGTGGATTTTTGACATTAGACTTGAAATATGTATATATAAACTAGTGCACTCTGATTCTTTTTTTTTTTTTTTTCTGGATGGTAGAACATGGAAAGGACACTGACTATCAGCTGTGTATGTCTAAAACAAGTTTATGTACGTTTAGCAACTTTCAATTCTGAAACACAGGCATCTGAAAGTTCCAGACAAAAATACTGACGACTGCACAAGCATAGGAGCCAGATGAGTGTGGTCATGGCTTCTTTCGGTTTTGGAAGGAGCTTTTGTTTGGTCATGTTTCAGGGAGTTCTTTCCATACATCCTTCACTGTGCACATCCTTGGCCTGCCATTTTTCCCATAAATGCCGAGCAGCCATATTTTCAGCAGCACATAAAGTTATTATTGCTTTATTTTAAATGGGCATTTGCTTTCAATTAAAGTGTGCATATGTTTGCTTTGGCAAATTGAAGTTGATATAAATGCATCACATCTTTTGAAATTAAGCAGCAGAACATCAATGAAAAATCCATCAACTCAACTAGTAAGTGCTCCCAGTTCTGCCAGAAACAGAAATTAAACACAATAAAAATTCTGCAACTCACTTTATATCTTAACTAGATTTTCTGTATGAACGTTATTTCCAACACACAGAGCTATGACCCAATTAATTGCACATAATTAAACAGAATCACAAATATGATGTGGCTGCTGACTGCAAATACTAAGCCCTCAGGGGATGTAAAAGTTTTAAAATAACCTTAATTTGTTCAGACCTCGTAAACTTTATTTCAATGAAAGTATCAGTAGAAGTTGGTGTCCTAATCTACAGGTTATGTAGATACGTTATGGTGATAATACACAATGATGGATTTACTCTAGAACATCCAGTCTGTAGGATGTGACTGTACAGAGGGATGTTCTTGTTACTGCTGAGAAGCACTTACTGCGTCAAAACCTTTCCTATTTCTCACAGCACCCCACCAGTGGGTGGCTGGAGGTGCACAACAGATTTGGAAGGGACACAGCTGAGACCCAAGGGATATTCCACACCATATGGCATGTATATAAAACATATCAAGCTGGGAAAGAGGAAGAAAGGGCGATGTTCGGAGTGATACCCTTTGTCTTCCTGAGTCACCTTTCCGAGTGGCAGAGCCCTCTTTCCACAGGCATGGCTGAACACCTGCCTGCCTGCGGGAAGTGCAGAGTGAATTCCTCGTTCTGCCTCGCTTGCGTCCCCAGCTTTTTTTTTTTTTTAACCTTTAAACAGTTTTTCTCTCAACCCACAACCTTTCTGACTTTTCCCTTTCCCTCTCCACCCCACGGGGAGGGGGGGAGATGTTGCAGGAGTGAGTGACTGCGTAGTGCTCAATTGCCAGCTGCGGTTAAACCACAACAGTCCTTAAGCGTTTCACCACAACCATTAGGCAAATGGGACAGACAGCAGCCAGTTGAACCCTGCTCTAGCACATGTGCCTCTGAATTCCTAAAGGATTCTTAGAAGTGGCACCCACAGATGTCTTAGCTGGCTACACAACTGACAAGCTACCTTGGGAAGATCCACCTGTATAGTGAACTTGGCATTTTGACTGGGCTTGCACGCAGTTGTTTGTTCTGCAATCAGTTAAATGAATGCCAATGAAAAATCAGAAGGCTTTAAAAAAGACAATAAAGACAAATCTCTGTTTCCATTCATAGTCTGCCACTATGAACTCAGCAACTTCAGCTGAGTTGACTATAAAAATATTCTTCTGTATTTAAGAATGTTTAAGTCTCCTGCAGATCAGGAAAGAATCCCACATAAATATACTGTATTTCTCAATAGTGCACTTGCACCATACAAAGGAAATCACACATGGTATTAACTTAAATCAGGCACTGAGTTTCCTGAAGTCTTCAGAAAATAAACAACCATTTTTGCTCAGAAATTAAGCAGTAGGAAATAGAACAGAACCCACAAAAACCTGACATTCGCTCTTGACTACATTGACTATTCATGCAGCCGTAAGCAGGAACAGTCCACATCATGAATAATCCAATACAGACACAATACTGGAAATGACAATTTATTCTAACCTGGCCAACAGAAAAAAAAATAAAAAACAAAAACAAAAAATAAAAAACAAAGTGACAAGCACTGGTATGGCTGAATTATGATTTAGACTAATGCTGCAGGTAGGCATAAAAGTTTCATTAGTATCATTTTGTACACTAATGGCTGCAATAAAAGAATAATAATGCAAGTGAGAATAAAGTGTTTTTCCTGAGACAGAAAAACAAAATAACTTCATATACCAAATGCGATACGTATCAATGGCAGCAAACCTTGAAGCTCAAAGCCTGGTTGCAGTCTGAGAGACTCAGCCGTGCTTCGGCATTTGAAGATGACCCTTCATCTGTCTCAAGGCATTTTACACATAAATGCAAATACACATTTCTGAAAACTTGAGGTGTGTTTAAAATTTTGGAAGTCAGCAAGATGCAGAACATGAACACACCACTTACGTCAACAGACCTTTAAAACCCAGTTTTACAAAGTTAAACCTGAAAGAAACCTATAGGAATTGTTTTTTCTAAAACACCTGCTAGTGACATGATTGATTTACACACAGCCACACGCCATTGCCCTCAGCTGAGATAGCACCCAGGTGAAAGTCGTAAAGTCTAACTAGGAATCAATGGCTTCACCATTTTGAATCTGACTGAAAATTGCAGCCTTACCGTCCCAGTATCTCCACAAGCCATGGAGAGAGAAAAAACGTATTTTGGTGATACAGGACTATTTTAATTTGTCTTTTAAAACAAGCAGCAATACAAAACCAATTCTCAGTGCCAAATAAGAGAACATTTGGCATCTCTTTAAATGCCCTTCTCTTTGACTAGAGAGAAGGGTTAAAAAAAAAAAAAAAGATATTTGACTTCAAAGATACTGTTACAACCAACTTTTTACTAAAAAAGTCTTTCTGATTTGCAGAACAGAAAGGTACAAATACACTAACACTTTTGCAACAAGAAAGAAATAAGTCTGAAAGAAGTCACCAAATCACAAAGAAAACCCAGACAAATATATATATATATATATATATACACAAAAAGAGTTTGTTTTCCCAAGAATAGACACATGCAGGTTTCAAGTAGAACACTCCTCGGCCCCTTCTCTCCCCGACTCTCTTATGGGAAGTTCCCACACCGTCAGAGTTTTACACGCCAAGGAAATACTCACGAAGCACCGTAAATTCCCGGATTTCCACTTGCCTTCCTTTATTTTGAAAGCCACAGTACTAAACTCACACTATTTCAGCTATTACGGGCGAAGTTTTGATTCCTTTCTGTAACTGCGTCACAGGTGAAAGCATCGGCGCCCCAACGGCATCGCAAGGGCAGCCAGAAACCACCTACCTGGGTGCGCACGAAGGTTTGAACCCCTTCAGGTGCGCCGCACTTGCAAAACTTTTAAGAACTTACAAAAAAGCCACAAAACTCGCAGAAAAAACAAGGAAAACGTACACCTCACTCACCCACGGAGGCGGCGGACACCAAAGGCACCGAGCGGGCGGCCCGTCCCGAGGGCAGGGCCGGGACGCGCAGGTTGCCCCGCCTGGGGCGGCAGCTGCAGGAGGAGGAGGAGGACACGGACCGGGGCGAGCGGAGATGGAGGGGCGGGCCAGGCGCGTCCCGCTCTCCCGGGATGTGCCGAGGGGCTGCAAAGAGGCAGGGGAGCAGGAGGAAGGGAGCGGCGGGCGGGCACGCGTGTGCGGCCTCACACCTCCCATCACCGCAGCTCCCGCAGCCTCCAAGGCCGCTCGCGCTGCCGCTCCCGCTGGAGTAACGGCCGCTCGCGCGGGCACCGGGATTGCGGGGTTCCGTCGGCTACTGAAGCACATCGGCTGCAGGTGTGTGCGGGGCGCTGATGGGCTCGAGCAGCCCCAGCTGTGCCCACACCACACCCTGTCCCCCCGGGCCTGCGGAATGACACTGCAGGATGCCCCTTCTCCAGCCCCGCCTTTCCTAAACCTTCCTAACGCTCCGGAGACATCCAGATGGACCAACACATAACAAATGTTATAACACAGTATTTTAGATGAAGCTCTCCCTGTGACAGTCAAAAAATGAAGCTTCTGTTAATAAAATGATGGTAACTTTGTGAAAAAAAAAAAAGGATATGTGAGCATGCATGTGGAAAAACCTTGTCCGACTTCAGCAGCTCTAGAATTGGGCCATGGAAAAATGTGTGATTGGTTCTCAGAGGTAGAAGAAAGCAGGAAATATAATTTCAGACACTGCCATACTAAGATGCCTCATAATCATTATGAGGCTTAATCATTCTAGACAGATACTAGGAATTTTAATTATTATTTAGTAAGATCTTAAGATAGTTATTAGTATGTTATGGCAACAGCATGAAAAAGTGTAACTGATATTCTCTAAGTATTTGGGAATTTTGCTTTTCTTGCCAAAGTCTTCATTATATGTAAGTGAATCCCATAGGCATGATTTTGGGCACAAAGACAGCATGGATAATAATGAATTGCTATTATAATGTACCTGAAATGTACAAAAAGCATTTGTTGTGGAACTGTTCCAAATTTAATAGGACACATATTTACCCAGGAAAAATTGACTGTAGGTAGTTTCTTGTATTCCTAGTTATCCAGTGAAATTCTTTTGAACCCACTGGAGTTTTGTATTTGTCTTCAACGGGAAATGGATTTCACTGCTGATATTGGAACCCTGTGATATTGTGAACTCTGAGCAGTGACACAATGGTTAGACACCTAAAAAAAGCACCTAGAACCTGCATCTCATCTTCAGAGCTGTTGTTTCATTTGGGCGTTCACAGAAGCACAGCAATAAGAAAAATCTATTTGGTAACAGAAGTGGCAAAATACTATGTACCTTTTAAATAAACACTTTCCAGGGGGTTTATTAATTATATTACTAACTTTATCCAACAAGGAAATATATCCAAAAATGTTACAAGAACTTCCTCCACTGGGGCTTGGGGCATTTCTGCGTAGCCTCACTGTCAGGAGGCAAGAGAAGAATACCACCATTTTCCCTGAAATGCTTGTCAGCTTTTCGTGTTCGTCAAAGGAACTTTTTTAGAAGTTTACTGAGCTAGCAATACTTGAGCTGCAGGCTCTTGAATTATCCAATTTCCCATTAAAAGCAGAGTGCTTCGCAGATAAGCCTAACTGTGGAAACACCCAATATTTGTCCAGCTCTAAGTGCTGTTAAATGCAGACATCATACGCTGTGTCTATTTGACCTGCACTTCAACATCTTTTAAAAATTTGCCAGCGTTCTCATCCTCACCTCCTGCCTTCCATTTCTAGGTGAATAACATAAATGTTTCCCTTTTCAACTGGTTTTAATAGCTTGTTAAGAACCTTCTATAAAAAGAAATAATTAAGGCTCCATTCTTGAACTGAAATGAGATGGATGAAAATTGGATGAGTAATTATATCTGACATTAAAAAATAAATCTGCATTATATTCACTGGGGGCTTATATGATTTTTATAATGTTACATCAAATTATTCAGCAACATTTCAGACTTAAATGAGTTTTAGTCAAAGTATAGCTATAAAACTGTTAAATCTAGCACACAGGGAATGGATTACACTCCAGCTTAAATTCTCATTCCTATATAAAACTGTAATACATAAAAAAAATAGATGTATACGTGGTTTTGGTTTGTTTTTCTTTTTCCCTTTACCCTCCCTTAAATCATATAATGTAGTATTTTGTGAAAATCCTGGTTTGACAGTCCCCACAGTGTGATGCTTCCAGGTGATGACAAAACTATTACAAGAAGAAAGCAACAAAGTAACACCCCCATAACAGTGTGCTTTAATAGAGGCTTTAGATGAATTTGCTGTTCCCCAAGTGAAGCAGATAAAAGGAAGAGCTAACAAAGCTGGTAGAAACTTGGAAATTCTCTTCTGTGGACAATTCCAAACTAGGAGAAGTGAAGTAGGTGCATCCTATTTTGCCTGCAGAACTAATTCCAGCATCCTTTCAGGAGGGCTGAGCTGCTCTGCGAAACACGGGCTTGAGTAAGGCTGGTTTCAAACATGTCCCTGCAGTCCATGTTTTCTATCGACTGCCTTGCTCTGGGCAGTTCTGTAATTTCTGGCCTGCTCTTAGAGGAAATCCCTGTTTACAGCAGTGGCTGTTCCATAACGTCACAATCTCACACACCCTTTAAGGAATCTAAGCATCTGGTGCACGATCCAGCACACGAGAGTGAGCACCAAGTGCCTGCACTATCGGGATCGGTATCTGGGGTTTTACAGCTGTGCCACAGCCAGACCTCTGACACCTGGCCTAGATCATTTCCACGTTCTCTTTTATTATTCTCAAGTGCAGACTGGGACAAGGACTCTTGTAAGAAGCAACAGAGATTATAAAAAATTAAATTCCGTGGGTTTTAAACAAAGCCCTAAAAAATGTAAGTGTAAACTCAGGGAGAAAAAATAAATTCATTTTTACACTCAGCTCCATATTATGCCTGTTCTGAATACAGAAGAATAATAACTGGTAACTAAGAGGACCTTTGTCTTTTTTTCCCCCTCAAAAAGGTGAAAACTTTCAACACTGATAAGCCCAACTTTTTCCTCTTACAGTGATGGATATCTCTGGAATGAAACTAAAATCACATAAGCATTGATACATTTACAACACTCTGTGTATAAAAAGAAGGAACTTGCAGATTAATTATTAAATTCCAATGCTGGAACCTGAAAACATACACTTTGAGATAACAATGAAACACCATATCTTGTTTATCCTACCAACTGCGGAAATCTGTTTTGTTTCACAGAGTGTGGGTGAAATTTTGACTTCTATTTTAAAATATTTATTTAAGAGTAAAGCTGTTTATAAGGCCTGATTTATCAGTAGGTCTTACAAACAAAAGGACAAACGATAGCAGATGGTGTACAATACTTCAGAGGAAAAACAAAGAGGCTGCTAAGCCTCTAAAAATGGGGCAGAAATTTATTTCAGATACTTCCAAAGCAGAACTATTTTAATGCTTTTATAACTTGTGTGGGTTTTGTTCCATATATTCATTGTGCAACTCTCCTCTTCAAAATGTACTTCAAAGTCAGCTGGTGTCAGTATATTCAGAGGTTTTTATGAGTCTTTTTTTTTCCCTTGTGCTTTAGCTCATTTCCTGCCTCTCCTGTCATCTTCTGTCACACTACCTGCCCTTCCAAACACTTCATCTGACAGTTTATCATTATCTTTGTTTATCTGTTCTAACTAACTGGCATTCAAATAGCTGTGAATAAAGGGATCTATGTTATCAATGTCTGCACAGCTAATTGCTGCATCCTTTGGACACATCAAGTTGCACACATAAACGTAACCTTCAGAATTCCATTTTTCTAGAGTGAACATCTTTCTCTATTGAGTACAGAAGTAAGTGTTGCATATGGTTCAGATATGCTGTTAAAAACTGTGGGAGGCACTCAGTCCAATGCTGTTTAAATCACTTGTCATTCTGAAATTATAATATCAGCAAGAAGCAAGGAAAAAGCTCTTTCATCTTTTTGGAGAGCTAAAATAGCTTTTCAATGCTACTTTTGGATCCCTCAGATGGAATTTTCCAGGTCTCTCCAGCCTTGCTGAAAGACATATTTCCTATATAGCATAAGAACATACTACTTTCCATTACATGAAATGTATGCTCAGAAATGAACATTCTCCCAGATATTCTGTCAGGAATTCTGAGACCCAATAGTTATAGGATGATAAGACTGATGAAAATAAAGATATTGTAAAGATGAGCTATTATATGGAAAACCATGACACTGCAGTAGGTTTATTTGATATGGTCTCAAAGTCAAGTATTTTTCATGGCCTTTTTACAACATTTGATTCAAATTCATACAAGTTAGAAGAGCAAAAGAGGTCTGGCTTATATCACAGCAGCAAAACCAAAGTACTTTTGATGACTTATATCTATATTACACAAACTGTACTTGAGAAGAGGTCCAGAGGTGACCTAAAAATACTCCACTTAGCAAGTAACAAAAGACTTCAGGAAGAAAATTAAGAATTGACTGGATTGCAAAGTAGCATTTCCCAAATACTGTTTTGTAAGTTGTTCAGGTGCTCAGAAATTCCAGGTTCTGCTTTATGTTTCACATTTGAATGACAAGATTTTGCTCGGTCAGAATGGAGAAAGCTGTTTGACATGGCAAATTTCCTCGTGCCAGCTCATTAGAAAGGTCTCTTTAGTTTAAAGTAGAAAGACCTCATTGAACTTTCTCTGCAAAGTCTCTCCTAACCCACTGGTCACCACTGAAAAAGACGGGTAAAAAATCATCTCCACAGAAAAGGGGAAAACGTGATCGATCAGAATTGCATTTTCTTAGATTGCTGAATCTGGGTCAAACAGAAAAGGAATAAAGCCTTCACCAAATAGAGAGGGAATAAAGATGCCAGAAGAAAATAAAAAATAGAGAAAAAAGGATTAGGAAAACACGAAGTTCTCAGTCACACACGCCTGATTTTATACTACAGATCTATGGAATGGCATTCAGAAGGTAGAACCATAAAAACTAAGAGAAGGATTATGATGGCCAGAAAAATTCAAAAAGAAATACTAATATAGCAGGCAGAGACATTGTCCACCTGACAAGTGCTCAGGTGATGCAGAGCCTAGAACATCTCTGGCTAAGCTGCAGTCGGATGTTATCTCTAGATAACGAAGTGAAATCCAGCAGGGAGCAAAGGCAGTGGTGTTTGAGTTTCAAGCACCCCTTTTCCACTTTCCTCAGAAACATCACAGGGACATATTTTAAACTGACCCTCTTGTGCATTGTACACAGTATGTATTTTTGCCTGAGTCAAATGTCCTTCTTCCTAGATTAATACTTTTTTTGCTTATCATTCTCCACAATGACAGTCTAGGTCACAGTCATCCTGCAAATAATTTTTAATACTTCATGCCCTTTAAGAAATCAAGTACAAATCACCTGCATAAATTAACTCCTGAAGATATCTTTTGCAGCAAACTGGATTTGGCTGCAGATTTGTAGTCCTCTCTGCTATATTCTTTATCCAAGTGTGCCTTGATTATTAATCAGTGTGACTTTGTCTTTGTGACTGCATTTTTGCCTTTTTCCTATAATCTACATTCTCCTGTCTCAGACATTTTTATTTCCTTTCAAGATCTCTCATTGGCAATATCTCATTGTGTTCATTTATTTACTTAATTGGCATTCAGATAACTTTCAGTAACATGATCTATTAATGTTATTGATTTTTGCTAGGCTGCATGCTGTATTTGTTGTAAGCATTGACTTCAATACCTGGACACAACCTTGGAAAGTCTCAGTTTATAGACTGAAGTACCAACTCCTTCCTGCATTTTCTTCCCACTAATTGAAAAATTTGCATTTTGGTTTAATAAAAAGGAAACTGCGACAAACCACAGACCTTCACTATTTTAATCACACAGTTACCATTCTGATTCCTAGAAATATGTCTTTTAATGCACATTCTGTTAACCATTATTTTTTTGCTGTCTTACGTGCCTCTGTTTCAATTTTCTCCTCCAATTCTCATCAAATAACACCTCACTCCTTGAAAAAAGCAAAGTGAATTGTCCATCCCTCTGTCTTCTATGAGTCCACAACCCTCAAAATAACAGGAAAACTATAGTGTGAGGAGACTAGTGACCCTTTTTTCCTCCCCAGGCCTGACTGAATGTAAATTGATATTTTTTCAACAACCCCATCTCCATATAAAAATTACAGGTAGATACTACAGGTTCATGAGAGATCAGAACACCCTTAAAAGATTATCAGCTAATACCAAAGAGTAATTCGAACTCTGAAATCTGATATAAAATATAAGCTTATGCCCTTATGCACTAGAACTATTTGTCTGCATCTGTCAAGTTTCTAAAGTGTGGCACTTGCAATCCTATTTTTTTAACTAATTATCTTAAATCAGGTTAGAATCATGAACTAAGCTGGAATCACTGTTAACTGTAAAAACAACCTGAAGAGACCGAGGAATCAGTGCTGCCGTCACTTGACCAAGTTGACCAGATCAGAAGAACCTTCTTTACCCTGAGAGCCCACCTTTAGGAAAAGTTGCATATGACACTGAAACTCACTGCCCATGAAAGATCAGCAAAATTTTCTCTGTAAAACAGTAAAACCCAAATCTCCTGGTGCCATCTTAGATACACCTCAGAAAAGAGAATGGTACTTGAAAAGAAATGGCAAGAGTCTAAGAAAAAAAATTACATGTCCTTTACAACCACTGAGAAACAGCGTTGCTGCTTTCTACAACCTCTGCTAAAGTAACACATATTCTTAAGTGCACAACCCAGCCTAATGCAAAATATGGGCATTCTTTTTCCCTACTCTGATATAATGCAAACCGACCAAGTAACACTGAGAAAGAGAAGCTCTTGTAAGCTCATATATGTCTTTAACCTTTGTATTATACCTCTTGTGAGCCCACAACATAGATTTCCACAGTTTTCCATTCACTGAATCAGGAAATCCTTCAGTGTTTTGCTTTTCAGAAGGGAGAAAAAACCAGCACAAACAATAAAAAAGATGTATTTTGTGGGTAAAAAAAAGACCAGCCTCCCTGTGCCACACTAAAATTAAAATGAAATAAAACCAGACGGAAAGAAAAAGTGAGAATCTTGGAGTGTAGAAAACAAACAGGTGGAAGTTCAGCCTTGTCTCTGACTGAAAGGTTTACAAATCTACAGGAAAGGCTTGGATGGGGTAAGATAGCACTATCTCATCAATCCTCGCAAACCTGAGAGGGCAACAGCACCGAGATGGATGAAAGAGCCGGTGCTGTTTGCAGCTCCCAGTGTGTGCTGGTCCATGCACTTACGAGCCATAAGTATGTTTTTGAAACAAAACATTTTAAGAAAGCTATTTCATTTCTTTCTGCAGACAGCACTCTGTATTGCCTCGGGGATGAGTTACCTGAAGATTATTTTCTAGTTGTCTTTGTTGTTGTTGCTGCCAGAAGGCCTCAAAAAATGAAAAGGTGCTTTTGAAACATAGGAAGGATATTCTGTAAGGGCATCACAGTCTCACTGGCTATTTACTATTATTCTTTTTCTCTTTGCATTAGGTTTTACAGCCCTTCTCAGCAAGTTGCATTTGAAAGTGTTTTTAGATATACTAAAGGTACTTATGATAGTTTTACTGTACAGAAGTAAAGCCAAGAATGTAGCTGCGTTATTTGGGGTTTGCTTATTGCAACTGTATGATTGTGACCTTAACCTAAAGCTGGAAATCCTCACATCAATTTCATGGATTTTGAGTTAAGCCCTAAGAAAACATTGGTTTCATTAGTGAGTTTAAAATAGACACACATTTAAAAAGATTTTCTTGTTTCTTTTACACAGTTCAGAGACTCAGATTCTACTACCTGTTTCTGTTGGTCTGAAATAGTAAGAGCACAGACTTTGGCAAGGATTCTAAGAAGAGTCTCATAACATTATAAACTCATTCTCTCTTTCTCTCTAACTCAAACAAAGTAGAAAGCAATTAATTATTAAAGCAATCCAATAGCTTGCAACATAAGAAGTGAAATAGTACCAATTTTGCAATGATTGAGGGAGGGTTAGAACCTCTGTCTACTAACACTTCTCTGTGATAAGCTTCATGTGCTACTAAATTCCACTGAAGTCTCTCCAGTAAAAATCACTGTACTCATAAAAAAACCAAAAGGCACCCTATTTTATATGCTTAAAAGACTTATATGTAGGTAAACAAACTTTAATCTTGGGGTAGGGATAGAGGAGACTAGGTGAAGGAGTGAAGGAAAAGGTGTGGAGGAAAGGTGGTTTAAGATCTGTATTTTTCATTCTCACTATGCAATCTATTTTAAATTACAAAAAACTGATTTTTCCTCAGGGTGAGTTTGTTTTGCCCAACAACACCAATAATGGGGGGGGGGGGGGGAAGTGAGGGCCTGGCTGTTGTCCAAGGCTGACCCCTCACATCTCTCAGCACTGATACACAAACACCTCAGAAGGTTTTACACTTCTCTTACCATATTGGTCTCACTCTGGGGGAAGCTGCTGTTGCATAAACTGAGTTTGGGTTAATGCATGCAGCTAAGACTGTATAATGTTTGACTTCAGCTCTCCACAAACAACTACAGATTCAAGACATGCAACCTCAGTTCACTAAAGTTTCGACCTGGAAGCGCAGACCTCTGCTTGTGAATTAGTAATGGGAAGAAAAAAAGCCCAGATGAGTCCTCCAAACAGGGAAAATTATCATCAGTAGCCAATCCTCAAAGAATGTAATTTTAAAAGGAGAAAAGATGCATTGAAAAAAAAAAAGCATATTGAAAAAGATTTTAAAAGTTTAAAATCAGCTACAATTTGCAATGAAGTAGGTAAACAATAAGTTAAAAGTTCCAGTGACCTGACTGGGTTATGGAAATAGTTTCATAAGATTATCTAACACTGAGTCACTAAAACATGGCCACTTCAACCTAGACAAAAGACAATCTCACAGAAACAAGGCATCACAGTCTGCTAAGCTCTCTCAGAGACTCCAAAAGCTCACAGGTAAACTTTTGCCAAAGTGACAAAATATTTTTTCACATATTTAAGGCTTCGCAGAGACAGTAAGTCATGCAAATGACAAACACCCCACTATACAATACAGATTCTCACTGGTAAGAAGGAAAACAACCCAAGAGGGCACTGATACAAATCCTAAAGCCATGGGACAGAATCACAATTCGGTGCTTTCTGAATGCCTTGGTTGTGTCTCTAGAAGAGATGGATAATGCCAGAGGAGCCCCTGCTCACTGAAAAGGGTCACCCCTATGAGAGTAAGGTGAAAGGGTCAAGGATTCTGGTGCTTTGGCTGTAGACCAGGCAAAGGAAGAATACAACATTTATGCTGACCGCGAACTTGCTTGATTCTACTCTAGGGAACAGCTGAGATCGTGCTTCTGCACAACCTGGTCAGTCACAAATGTCTCTTCAGAAAAGGCCTGAGCCACGTGAGCTTTGTTTTTCAAGCATAGCAAATATATATATATAAATATAGCTTTTTGTCAGACTGAATTTGTGAGAGAAAACCAACAAACCTAAAAAAAAGAGCCAAGAAAACCACTAAAGAACCTTCCAGAAGTTCCATAGCTGTTCCGCAAAATCAATCGGGTAGAACAAGTAACTGAGGATGGAGAGACCTACAATGCAACACTGAAGAGTTTTGCAGACACCTGCCTGCATGTGGCTGTGCTGAGTCCTCTCTGAACAAATCCGGCTAAACACAGACCTGTTTGCCAAGTCCCTGCTCACTGATGACCCCTCCTGCCCTGTGACAGTCGCCTCTGCAGTAAGTGAGCAATTCCAATCTCAGTGCTGGAGAACTGGGGAGCAAAACAGCAATGAAAGTGTGCATTGTGAACTCCAACTCAGTTACAACTATGCTGGCCATGTTAATTCCTCCTTTATTAGGCAAAAATAGAATCAGATCACTGATCTTATACAGAGCAAAGAAAATGTGGCTACATGTTTGTTTCACTGGATTAATTTAGATCTTTAAAGCATGATGTTCTACAGTAGAGTGATTCATGGAAGACTTGGAAATAAAGTTACGGGGAGGGTTTTTGAAACCTTGAGATGCCAGTTAAGTTCTCTGGATTCCACTGAGGTCACTGGAAATGCAGTGGAGGCTTAGTCTTAGCTTGGCCTGGCTCAGCTGTTATTTGTTATCTTTACCAATTCTCATATTTTACATCTCTAGAAGAGGTTTGCCAGCTGCTGCATATACAGCTATTGTACAACATAAGCTGGTATAGTATATAGGACAATTATTCATTTAAATAGGCCTATTAATCATTATAGTTTGTCATTTGGCACATAAAATGGGCTTGTATTCATTTTTTTTCTGTATGAAGTAGGCATTTTAAAATCTTTCACTGTCAAACAAGCCTGTTACACAGGCAGTGCAATCTTTAATGCTGTTTATTTATCAAACTTAATGTAATAGGATTCCTTGACATGGTACACTGATGAAGAAGTGAGGTTCATTTTCAGAATGCTGAAAAAGTAAACAGCTAGTAGATGATATTCTTCACACTTTCAGTAATGCCCAAATATGTACTGCCTCAACGTGCAATAATTTCTACAGCAACCCCCAGATTTCGTAAAATGCAATGGAAAAGCTGGCTGAAAGACCTGTTAATCACTGAAAAGTGATACTGTAAGCTACAGCTGTGGTCCAGTGATTCACAGGTCTGGTTATCAACCAGTGACAGATGATCTCAGTTGTTGCAATGTACGAAGCATTAGCAACTCCTGGATTTAGGTGAAATGGTGTATTATATATCCCAACTAAGAGATTGGTATGTAAAAACAATTCCCTCCTGCAATGATATGCAACTTCTCATGGTCTCCAGAGGAAGAAAGATCTTTTTCAGTTCATATTGCAATAAAAAACAAACCAAGTCGGTTTGTTTGTTTGTTCTCTTTTAGGGAGAGAATAAAAAGCATTACAAATCACTGGTACCAGCACAGCAAAACTTTAAATGTTCTGTGTGATAAATGTGTACTGTAGGTTATATGTGCATGAGATCTGCAATTGTACTTTCTCTGTTTGTCAGGTGCAATTACTTACTATGTACTAAAGCACACAAACAAAAGCACAAAAACCATTTACCCACTGTTAATTACATTACTTTTGACAATCAAAATAAGATGGCTGTTCAACTTCTTTCTTTCCCAAGCCCAGCCTCCTCTATCTTGTAGAGAGTATTATTACAAGAGAGATGAAAAGTCTTCAGGTAAAATTCAGGAGCACAGTTCAATCAGGAAACATATTAAGATAAAAAAGAACATAATATTACCACATTGTATACACACTCACACAAGGATTTGTGATATTTCTCAAGTACTGTTGTTAAGAAAGCAGAATTGCAGTGTTTATCAGAGGTATCATGACTTTTGCAAGAACAGGCACAATATTTTATAGTGTTCCCATCAATAGAGCTTTCCACTCATAATACAACTCATTAGGGAATGTGCAGGTTCATAAACCAGAATTTTCCAAAAGCAAGTGATAAGTCACCAAATACAGAAGTGATTTCTATATTCAGGCAGTATTTATAGCGAATCCTACAAATGCAAAGAAGAAGAGATCATGACAGGAGCTACTTCTTCACGTATTGCACAAAGCACTGAGCAGATCCATCCACCTTTCCCCAGACCAGGAAAACAACTTTGTAGGTAGCTAGTCCCCATTCCACAGTGATTTGGCCAAAAAGAGAATGGTGATCTAAACCAAAAGCAAACAACAACAACAACAACAAAAATTCCAGTTTGGTTTTGTTTTGTGGTTTTTTTTCCTAGAAACATTCCCATGAGAGAAGATATATCTGTATTTTTCCTAACTGAAAATGAGAAAGAACAGACTTACCATGGAGCGGCCTTGTGATACAGGGTTAAGCTGGGTCTTAAAACAGGCACAGGTGGAATCTGACTGTGCTTATCTTACCTGTTAGGGGAGAAATGCAAACACTAACCACCAGTGTAGAAGGCAGGCATGGCTCTCTAAAACAACCCAGTAAATCTAACTCACCCCACGTGTGCTTCTCTTTTCCTGCAGCTATCTCTGTGACTCACCCCCCTCTTGGCAAGGCTGAGTGTTCTGCTGAAGCAGCAGACAGGAGAACAAAGGAAGAGCAGTTTGTTTCTGGTTGGCAACCTGAGAGGTGCAGGAATGGGCCAGGCATGGGGAAGGGATGGGCAAGAGCAAGGCTTGTGCCTCTTGAGGCGCAGTGAGTTCTTAGACTGTCTCATCTCCAAATCCAGCTGCAGTGGCAGGTGCCTTGCCCCAAAAGACACTTAAAGAGGAAACTGCCCCTGCAGGCCAAAGCAATGAACCTTGGTTTGGCATATCCTACATCGCTCTTTTATGCTTTGCCACTGAAATAGAGAAGGAATTACTTTTTCTCCAAAACTCAGTCTTTTTGCAGAAAAGGAAGTGCTTTTTTTTCCCCCCAGTCAGCCCTGAGAACATCAACATATGGAGCCTGTTAGACATAAGGGAGAGTGCAATGTGTTTTGAGAAAATTCACAGTTTTCTAACCTAGATAATGTCAGCAGAAATTTCTTTATTTGCATCGCATATTAGCAAAGCCAAGAGAAGAAAATACATTACAAAAAAAAAGTATTTTTGTAGATCGTGCAAGAATAAACTTTTAAGAAGACAAGACATATCTGGAGAAGAACCAAATGCCATTTTTAAAGGTTTATATTTTAACTGAATTCAAGATGTTCAAGTAAGCCTTTCCTTAAGGTACATGTCCCCAATAAATGTCATTCAATAAGAAGTAAAGGGGAGAGGTTTGGGGTTTTTTTCAATTCTAACTCTAAAGTATACACAGAGAAAAGCACACACATGCAGACTCTTTAACTGAAAGTAAGAACAAAAATTCTAAAAGGCTGTTCAGAATTACTACAATATATTTAATCCATAAAATATACCTTCTCTTTGTGTTTCTCTGAGCCTGAAGTAGAAAAACATAAACAGACTCTCCAGTGGGTGTGGACCTGTAATTCTCTTACCTCCATCTTTCCTTCATTTCTCATTATGTAGGTTGGAATTGCACCATAACAGAGCCTTGCTCATTCTGAAAGGAACAGGAATTTTGACATTAGAGATGCCAAAGCCTCATGACTAGAATACATCATATTTCAGTGATTTTTTTGTTTGTTTGATTTGGAGGCGGGGAGTAGGGAGAGGGAAGGATCATGGTGAAAAAATCCAGAAGAAAGAAAAAAAAAAATCTTTCAAATGTGTGACATCCCTCCCCATCCAAATGTCTTTTGGTAGCAACACTGACCACAGAGCAACAATGTGTCATTTATCATCCATCCTACAAGAAAAATGCAGCCAACAGTTCTAGCAAAGAAATATGGCTTCAAAGTTTCAAGGAAAAAAAAATGAAAAAGTTAATGGGACTATAATGTCCTTTAGAACTCTGGGAAAACAGAAATAGAGTCTTTGTGTCTTCCCTTTATTTATCTATATGTATTTTCATGCAAAAAGAAGCAATTTAATGCTGGCATAAGTGTATGGAGTCCTATTTTCATAGTCATGGTATTCTGCTAAAAAAGGCCCACCAAAACAAAGCAACAAATAAAAGCACTAATTTTTTTCTATAAACTCATATTTCATTTTGTTAATTGCTACAGCAAAATAAGAAAAACTCTTTACATTTTGGATTCTTCAGAAAACCCCACACCTCAAAAATATTTACTAGTACTAAAAGAAATGGAACATCTGCACTGAAGTATTGACTAAAATGGTGCTGTTAATTGATTGTCCTCTATTTCATGGCAAAATTTATTTAAAATTATTCCTATCATAGAAGATTCATGGTCTGTTACAATTCTGAGGGCAGAAGTGAAGAATGTTTTTAAGGTGTTTTTCAATCTCTTTCCCTGTTTTGGACAGAACTATGAGGAAAAGAAGGATTTTTCTTTTTCATAACCAAAAATTTTGAAATTCAACAAAACAAGTATGATGTGAACCCTGTGAAAGTTCATAACTGTCCCAATTAGAAACACCAGTTAGACTGTACAAAAAAGGGAAACAAAGCAGACATGAGAACTTCCCAGCAGACAGAGAAACAAGGTGCTGTATTCTAGTTCCAATAGCCATAAACCAAAACTATCAACACCTCAGATCCCAGTAGTAGTTCATAATTATGTTTTCTGAATTTGTTGTTTTGTCCTACGGTAACACCGTAGCAACCCAAGCCAACAAAAAGCAGAATTTATAAAGCAAGTGCTGGGAAGGAAGGGTAGTGATGCAATGGCTGACACTGTTCGTTTATTTGGCAGAGAGACTCTGTAAAGACAATCAGATTTCACTCGTTCAAATTGTCCAGAAGACGTTTGGTGTCTTGGGTTAGAAATACGTTCTTCACCTGAAACTGTCGTTAGCCCAGCAGGAATCTCTCCCTGAATTAGCAGACCAGAGCTGAACACCTCTGTTTGCTCTGAGCGCTGACTGCTGCTGCTCTGTAGCCATTTCAGAACAAGCCCCTCACCTTTTCAGGCACCGTGTATTCGGCTTTCCAAAAATGAAGCGGCTTTCATTTGTGATATTCATGTGGTTTCCCTATTTCATCAGTTTTAATAAGTGTTTATTCACTTAAACCTGAAGCATCTGGCATGATTCCCCTCTAAACTGGTTATTTCTCTTTTGATTAATTTGCTTATCTAAGTTAATAACACAATCTATGTTATCTCCCTTGAAATTGGTCTACAAAAATATCAACAGCTATTAACAACATAAAGAATCTCCTCTGAATATTGTACTTATTTGTTTATTGGTTTATAGGCTGAGAGTTGGATTCATAGCACATTCCAAACAATAAATGAATAACTGAACTGCAAGTTCTCCAGCGGTCAGAGATCGGATTCTATGTAAACACAGTATAAAATGAAGTATAATATTATGAGCTCAAGCAAATATATACAATTAGTTAAAAGCAGTAGTCACTATACATGAATACCTTCTAGCAAACCATTTTACAAATGTATGATCTTACAGGATTGCAGTCAAGTTACGAAATAAAAATTATTTCATCCTAAAACAAGGTATCACACAAAACCCCAAGAATGTTAAGTGTGTCTCAAGATTCTCTCCTTGACACTTTTTCTTAATTAGACTCCTTTTTCACTAGATTTCCAGAAAAGCATTCAAAGCAAATCATCATAATATTATGAGATGCTACTCAAGGGACAGGGAAAGTCTGCAAATTATTCCTTGAGAACGAAAACAAAATGCGTTTCTGTCAAAACTATGTGTTTTCTCAGGCATTGCAGGCTTCCAAAGATGAGATATACCCGGAAAGCATTAATGTGGAATCTGAGATGCAGAAACTGCAGTAACTATGGACAACTCCCAGGCGGCCTCTTGCCAAAATTTCTTGATGAGTATACAGAGTGCATCCAATTTGGATGTGTGCTTTAGCCCTTGGGAAAGTCATTATGTATATAAGGGAAAAACAATCCTCAAGTTTAACAAGCAGGAACACACTTGCAAAATAATCGAGCTATATTTGACTCTGTGTTTCTGTTCTAAGTGAGTAATAGAGGGAAATGAGCTGATACAAACAGAGAGAAAGATTCTGCCTACCAGCCTTACCTCTCACATAAGGTGAGAACAACGACTGCAGCTTCTCTTTTCTCCTTTCTCAGGGTAATTCTGCAGAGAGCTCTGATTCAGACCTTGATAAAGTCCACTAAAACCAGTCCTCACAGATTGCTTGTTTTCCTAACATCACTGATCCCACTTGTTTGCCTGCTCCTAAACATCTCTCACCTCTGTAATCCTGAATCTATTCCTGACACACACTTTTCTCCAGACCAGTTATTCTGTACCAGCACCTTCCTGTTCCTGTTTCTGGCAAAACTTCTCCTCACATCTTACAAGGTCTGTCATCTCCCAACTGAAAAAAAACCAAAACACCCCGGCTTAAAACTGGATGCTGTAATGAGTTTTACATAAAATGGTTTAAGGGATAATTTTAGTCCACAATTCTCTCACGTAACGGACCTCTGAAAAAAACTGTGCTGTGGGTTCAGCCTTAGCCTTCCTCCTATGTCAGTGGTTCGCTTCCCCTCTTCAAGCAAAGTAATTTTAACTGGGTGTTTCTGGTCATTTTATATTCCACATTTTAAGTCTTTCTCCAAAAATATTTTTGTCTGCTAATGAAATTATTCAGTAGGAGAAACAACATTTTCCAAGTAACTCTAATAATGTGTACCTACATTCATATTTAAACACACTGATGGTTGACCTGATTTTTTTTTCCCAACAATACCTACACAATGAAGGAAACTGCTTTACCTAAAAACAAAGCATCCAGCTCATTTTAAAGCCTGGCAATTATTGGCACTGTGTTCTCTGCAGTGTTCATAAAAGAGTAAATATTTGAAAAAATATTAGCCACGAGAGCAAGAACCATTACGATGGATGCTGCATACATTTCTACAATTTGGTCAGTAAAAGCATTACAGCACTTATAAAAATTTAGTTCTTCTGAAATACAGAAGCAGATGACAAGATACATGGAGTATCTGTGAACAAAATTGCAGTGGGAGAATGGCAGGTAAGAAGTACTGAAACTTCCAGAAACAGCACATAAAGAACACAGTGAAAATATTCTAAGATTCTAAAAACTTTGGTTTTCTGTTCTTTAGGCTAGCCATTTTACTCCAGATTTAAAGAAACCTTAAGAAGCTTATTGCTGAAGCACAAACGAATTCCCATCTTATGTAGGAGTTTTACAAAATGTACAGAGAAATCTGAGTGGATCATAAATATGTAAAAGCAAACAAACAAAGCAGATTATTTGTTTGTTTTTGAAACGTGCCTTGTAACAAAGCCACATTTGATAGAACTGTGGACTGGGGTATAAGGTTCAGTGGAAGTGCGAGCTGGTAAATGAAACATTTGTCATTCCAGAATGACAGACTATAAGTCAAGATGCCAATCATTAAGGGAGAACAGATGTCTTCAGTTGTCTGCTGCCTCTTTATTTTGATTTTATTGTATCTCAGAGATGGCCAGGAATACCAAAAGATAATAAACACCTCTTTATCACGATGAACAGGGCAGGTTTGCCCTCCTGAGCAGTTAAGGAACAGAACTGCCCCAGGAAATAAGATTAGCAGCACTGACAAGGCCATGTCACATTCTCAGCAGCCACCAATACAACAGCAGGACCCACTTTGTGCACAAGCCTGTTATCTGCATTGCCATGGGCAGGCACAGTCTGGTTAAGCAAAATTCTTTAATAAAGTTGGCAAAAGTTAAAAGACTAAAAAAATTGGAAAAGTGCCACTTGACTGTACCTGGCTCAGACCAGCTAATAAATGTACTAGAAGTGAATAGACTAAAATCAGAATACTGAAAACCAGGCTTAGATGGGGAAAGTAGTCAGAGAATATAATATTTTCCTTATCATACCACTTCTACTCCTTCAAAAAAGACATTTCAATAAGGAATTATGACATGAAACCATGACGTGGATGAGAATACACTGAAACAAGTGGCAGCCCTTTTGCGACTTTCAGTCTTTCTTTAGGACATTATAGATATTTCAATATCCTATTCCTGGCCAGTACCCCAATAAAACTAGTGTGAGAATTGCCACAAAACCTCCCATGGCCAACTTACCCCAATGGAGACGTGACAGTTGATGTTGTTCTTCCTTATTTATGTGCTTACCTTTCCACTCAGAGTTCTCACTCCCTTTTTTCCGCTCTTCTTCTTGTCTTTCACCTAAAGAAAATCTATATTAGGCAGTTACCACAAAATCCTGTCCAAAACCCAGGGTGCTATAAGAAAATTCATGCTTTGAAAAGCATTTCTCCATGTTTGTCATTCATGGAATAGTGAACAAAAGCATGTACTATTCCTTGTTCCTGGCTGCCAGCTTGTACATAACAGTCAATACCAAAACCAGATATTTCCTCTTAGATACATTATTTGCTTGTTTTTAAACCTGAGCTGTCTTAATAGAAAGGTTGTTAATTAGTAATAATAATGACAACAGTAGTAGCCTTTTGTAACTAATTTCTGAATCATAAGTATAAATTTATACCCAACTTTAAAGCTGTTTAAATGATTCGCAAAATGCTGTACAGGCCAACAGAAAAGATGTAAGAAACAAAGTAAAATTAAACTTGCAAGAGATGTTCCCTATTTCAGATATTATTACAAGCAATATTATCCAAGCAAGAACTAACTGTGAAATTTAAAAAAAATCCCAACTAACACTTAAAAAAACATTCAAAAGTACATTTTGATACTAATTTCACACAACAGGTAGACTGCCAAGATCTGACATATGAGTCAAAATCTTTTGAATCTGAAAAAAACCTAAGCATGAATCTTTTGAACTGAAGACTTACTAAGTGAGAGAACAGTATTAACAAACTTGATGCTATGGGGCCTGTTTGATTCCACCAAATGTGCAAAAATATCTGAGAAATCTGGTTTGGCCACTTGGCTGACTTGCACATTACTTTTGAGGAGAGCTCAGCACAGCTGCTCCCTACAAGCACTGCACAGCACCCTGAAGTTGTTGTGTTCCTGCAAGCACAGGTTTCAAATGTCCAAACACTCACAAATCAAAGTGCCTTTGGCTGTCGGTGCCACCTGAGCCTCCAGAGCAGTTAAGCATCTGAACATCATAGCACACAGTGCAAATAATAAATCCCCAGCTATCACCCTGGTCTTTAATTCAAAATGTCTTCCTTCTAGCTGCTTTAAAACTGATGATGCCTCTTGCCTGATCTAGGAAAAACCCCACTTGGATCCAAACTCTACGTATCTGATGAAAACGGGAATAAAAGTTCTTACCATTAGCAAGCCAAACATATCTCAGTTGATGTTTTATGTCAACAAAATTTTACAACACAAATTACAGCACAAATTGCAGTACTTTTCAGGCTGGAGTTCTCAGGGATATAAACTCTGAAGTCATTACAATGTGTCTGGGGGAAGGACAGGAGTAAGCATCCCTTGCCAGGTTGAATTTACTCCATCAGCCACAACATATTTGAATAATTTCTTACATGTAATAAATCACACTAAATAACCTCCAGTGAACTATTCTGTCTTCTGTGGATGGCAGGTATCGTGGTCCTTGTGTATTTAGCATTTCTCATGGCAGATTTTGCATCTTTGACAGCAGCAGCTGTTGGAAAATTTTATTGACTAGTTTCATTTTATTGTTCTGATTATCCCTCAAGGAAAACATAATTAAATTTTCAGCAGACTAAGCATTTTAGACAATAAAAGATACATATTTCTGTAAATGTTTGCATCATCTGCTCTATTACTAGAGTAGCTAATGATGAAAACTTTTTTTGATTTTTGTAATTAGAAAATATTTCTTTTTCTCTCCACGTCACTCATTGTGTCCAAAGACTGCTTTGCACAGATTGCAGGAAAAAATTACACCCAAGTAAAAGCTACAAAAGATAACAACTAAAACCAATTCTTCAACCACAAACCAAAACACCTACTCCAGTCAAGGTACAGGAGTAGCAATTCTATTTCTCTTTTTATTTCTATCCCTACACTCGTTTGCTACAACTGTTACATGATCAAAATCAAAAGTCCTGTCATGCTGAAATCTTTTGTCTGAGTCCTAAGTATGTGTAATTATATTTGAATATCTGAAATATTTATTTGCTGTCAAATTGCTGAACATAATCACAATATTAAAGAACTTTTTCAGAGCGTTGGAAAAAACAGTACTTAATTCAGTGAAGCTTAATTATTTTTCTGTCAAAATGGTTTAACTGAGTCAGGGATGACTAAAATCCCACCAGAGTGACTAAATACTCTCTTTATCTTCTTCATTAAAGACAGAGGCTGGAATGAGAGAAACACAACTATTGTCAACTGGATTATTTTCCTGGTGTTTGCTGTTTTATACAACATAGTTGAATCTCTGTGTTTAATGGCATCACTAAGAAATACTGTTATCAGAAGTCCATTTCTGCTCAGGTATTGACTCAAGAGTAGTAGAATAATTTAGAAGCTAGATCTGAATATGAATTAAAATAGGTAACGTGAGTCAGAGACATTTTGGGCTGGTTTGCATTATTTGAATAAAGAGAAAGATTTACTGGAAATTACTAAAAAAGTGGTCAGGAAAGATGACAAAAATTAGAAAGTGAGTGAGTGGTGACTGGGATCACAATTTAGAAAATATTCATAGTTTTTTCACTAGTCCTACTAAAGTTATTAGATAATACTAAAAACTAACAAACAAATTAAAGCAAAAAAAAACCTCAGAAGAATTAGTGAATAAGAACTACTTATAGTTAATCACCCAACTTTTGGAAAAGTCCTTACTTTTGTTATCAAGACATTCTTTAAAGGCCAGAATCAAGCTTTGCTTTCTTTAAAATCATCTAGACCCCACACATATCAATAAACTTCATATCTCCAATTACCCTAATGTGATTTTACCTTTCATATCTTTCACACATACTGAACACTGAGTTATGATTTGCCCTGCAGTTTGAAGGTTATTACGGTTTGCTGAAGATTCAGTGTAGTGGAACTTAAAGCATAATGGGTTTTGTTTGTGTTTAAGTACTTTCTGTCAACACACCTGAAATGTTAAAAGTTTAACAAAACAAATTTTGGGAAGAATTGCTGATGACAGAAACTGATTTGGTAGAAGAAATACAATCACTTTGTCATTCTGTTTCCTACAAACTCTCAAAGTGTTAATTCTATTGCTGCAGGACCAGTTTTGTTTGATTTTCTTGTGTTTTGTATTTCCTTGTGCAATGTCTGTCAATTCTCACTAAACTTTTAAAAATTATCAACGTATCAGCTCATAACATCCTGGCACTTCAGGTTTGTTCACTACACTTTAAGTAGGATGAACAGTTTCCGTACTTGTAGTTTTCATTTCTATATCAAGATGCTCTGGTTTTCATTTAGAAGCATAAATATTCAAAAAGGTAGAAAAACAAATTGAGATATTTGTTGTTGATGCTTGGAAATAGTTCCTAGAGAGGTAAACAAGTATTTTCCAAGGAGTGAAAATTGTATATTCCTGCATGCATTAACAGATGAAACCTATTTTCTCTAATTTAAGTTTTACATCATAACTTCTCTATAATGAAGCTCAATTTGGGTGATTGAAATACTCACCAAAAAAAAAAAGAGTGTATTTCTAAAAATAATTATACCTTCTGATGACTATATATATATATTCCAATAAAATGAGAGCGTACATCCTCGAAGATGACTGCAAAGCTGGGGGGAATTTTTTAAACAACTTTAGAGGTCTGAGTAACAAAGTTACAGGAACGAATTTTCATTCCACAAATCTCCAGCCCGTTTTTCCCTTCTAATGAATTGCAGTTCACTGGCACTGGTTAAACGAGGAGAAAGGCTGGAACTGTCATATAAAGAGATGGACCTGCATATCTCCTTCCTGATGGAATAAAGAGGGGAAGAGATAAACAAACACAGGTTTAAGGAGAGACCCCTGCCTCCAGCAAAGCCATTGCCAGCCAAACAGCAGCACCTGGAAAACAAATCCACTGCACCGTGGGTGTACCCAGCACATGAGAGCCATCCATAGCAGTGCTTCCTTTCCAGAGGTCCATCTGCTGTCCTCAGAGCAGAAATGAGGACCCATCCTTTGCCATTCCTGCTGGAATATGATGGGAGATCAGACAGAACCTTGTCTGTCAGTGCAGAGACAACTAACGCTGGCAGGATGAGGGCACCGAGCCTGGGACACTGAGGGGGTGAAAACCAAGATCTGAAGTAGATCATTCCTGAAGAAGAAAATATCAGATGTGACTGTCAGGAAAGAATGTCACAAACCTGCCTATGCAGAAGAATGACAGACAACGTTCCCCACAATAATTGTAGTCCTCCTCCCTTTACTGTTGGCTTTGGGGGACTCTCTCCAGCACAGACTTTCGGCACTGAGTTTTAGTTGTTCCCCCCATTAGCAGGGGGTAGGACAGGATGGATTCAAGGGAAGCCTGTTAAACTGACACCTTCAACACCTCCAGGGAAAATGAGTGCAAACCCAACCTTACTGCGTAAAGGAGAATAATTAGTGACTGCAGAGGGAGTACAGAAATTTAAGAGAGAAATATTCTGTTAGGAGGCCTAGGGCAAGAGCCCTACAATAACTGCAATTAACAACAGGGCAACTTATGCTAACGAGTGTGCCTGGCTATATAAATACATTTTTTCTTCTCTGCAAACCTACAATCTTCTGCAAAGAAAAAGATATCTATGCTTAAAATGCCACTGTAATTCAAATTATAATTGTGTTCCATAAAAGATCCCCAATTCTAAATTTCCTAATTCACTGTATTTATTATAACATATTTAACCAGATTATAATATTGTTGTTCATACTAACACAGTTAAGCGAGCAAGCAGAAAACTCACCACGGCATTAATTACAGGAAATCTCTCTACTGAAGAACATTGCAAACCAATATATCTACTTAATTAAACAGATGAGTTAAAGCACAAAAATAATATTTTCTATAAACTTCCTGAAAAGTATATCAGAATATTTTACTTCACATTACAACTAGAAGTGATAAAAAGGGTGTGATTAATTTTTCTTTTCTTGATGCCGTATTTGGCTGCTAGTTCCACCTGCTCCTTGTTTTCCCTGGAGTTTCAGAAAATACAAACTTCTATATTCTCCACAGAAAAAAACACAAACCACATAGCCATGGCAACTGTTCCTACATCTGCCTTCTAAGAGGAAATTCTGCCCCAATGTTCTTACAGTTAATTATTAAAATCTTAATTTCTTTTTATCTGTTATTGGGATATAATTTTAATTATATTTTTAAATACCCAATTTTACAGTAACAAAGGAATTATGCCCCTGAATTCAGAGCATGTTTTTTCAAAGAAAAGAGAATAAATGGAGAACTTTTCATAAGTTTGGTTTTTTCCCCATTTGTTTTTTAAAGTTGCTGTGATTAAAAGGGAATAGGGATTCTAATTACACATAAGGATCTTTTCATTAAATGAGAATAAGTTATGCAAAAAACTTTTCTTAGTTATGTATTTCCTTGAGCTACTAATTGTTTTTGCTATTTGCAAATCTGTTGTACCAAAACTTCTTAGTGAACATGCAGCAGGTGGATCCCTGTGCTGCAGCTGACAGACAGCCACTATCAGCCAGAGTTAAAAGATTTGCATGATCCCTGTGCAGGTTTTTCTCAGAAACACTATTAATATGCAAATTTATATACTTCAATTCACCACCATAATCTTTTTGCTTTGATTGACTCTTATATTCAAAATTTTCAAGATCTGTCCAGCAACAAAGACATATCTCAGCTTCTCATTTCTTGTTAAATGAGCAATAAACTTCAAGGTCAAATCCAGAATGGTGTAATTACCTCATTAACTGAAAAAACCCTCAAGTTATCATTTTAATAGTATTAAGGAGAAAAAAGGCTGTGACTCATAACAGTGAGTGGCTCTAGTTCACATTTTGGTTTCAGCAAGAAAACACAGACCAAATGCTTAACCCCAGCAGAAGCCAGAAGTCTGTTTCTGACCAATAAAATTATTCTGTGGCTTGATCAGACTGTATTCAAGTCATACATTGACTGGACTGATTTGGGAAAAATATCTTCAAATAATATTTACTTCACAGGACTGTCACTTTCTTATATGATATTTAATCCTCGTGGTGCAGCAGCACGGCTCAGCGTTGATATGTACTAATGAATGTTTCATTCAGCGCAGTTCATTTGAAGTTATGCATTTCAAAAAGATTGAGAACGCAATTTTTCAGCCCTGTGCTATGACTCTGGTCCTGCAGTCAGCACAGCCATTCGTGAGCTGATCACTTCAGAGCACCGTGGCTCTTGGAGGGCCCAAAGCCAGCACGTGTTGCGCTCTCACAGCTTCCTGACACGCTGTGCACAGTTGTGCTCAAGAGCAAGGGGCAGACATTTCAGCTGTTGTGGTCACGATCAAAATAATACAAATCAGTCACTTTAGCATTCAAAGAGCAAATCGAGACCCCCAAAAGACATCTCCCTATGCTGCACTAAGCCCCCTGCACTGCAGCACCTTTCTGAGCTGTGCTGTGTGCTCCTTGGGCAGAGCTCAGCCAGGAGGATACTCAGAGCCCTGGGGGTTTTTCTTTACCCTGAGCGTGTCAGTGTTTTGGCACAAGGTACATCAGAGAATGAAGGGTTTGCTACTCCACCCCCAGATACAGGTCTTTTGATGTGTATTCTTAAAGTGCTCAGATATCATTGCATGCTAATTTAATCAGACAAATATACTTTGATCCAACAGTATTTAGTATAGGAATAAACTACTGCATGAAGTTAGTATTTCAGATGAGGTGACAGAAGACATACTTTCCCTATTTAGTGTGAGTATTTATTGCCTCCTTGTTTCACAAATCACTGTACATTATTGTATTTCTGTACTCGTGATAACCTCAGGTATCAAACCATCTACCATTTGAAAAATGGAAAAGTTGAAAAATCTCTGCTTTCTGACTATTTGCATATTACAAAACTTGAGGTATTTCTTACCATTCTCATCTATTTTGATGATATTTGGCAAAAGCCAGTAACAACACTGTAACATCTGAAATCATTTAAGCCTGGCACTTAAATTTGATTTTAACATCCACAAATCTTGAACAGTTAGCATTAAAGACATATAAATCCCATAAAACCTCATTTGGATGAGAAGCTGCTGAGTTCACAAAACCCATTAGGAACCTTAATAGTGATGTACTGTTCAGTTACAACAGATTGACTAATCCAGCGCTGGGGTGTGTTTTCATCATTGTGGCTTTGCTCGATTTAAATAAACCATGGTAGAGATGTTATCATGTGCACAGCTCTGCTCTGTAACCCCAGGCTGCAAGAGAATAGAGCTGATAGAAAGATTGTAAAGAGCAATTTATCAGCTCAGACTACTGAACTATTAGTCTCGATTGCTATCTAGGATTTATTTCATAATTAAAAAGAGCTTATACATCCTCTTTATTGTGATCAGAGAGGAAAATACAGGAAGGCCTTCCAAACAAACACTGAATTGACAGTTACATCTAATTTCTAGAGACAGTCTCTGGGTCCAGCAAAGAGAAGGAAATACATAACTAAGCAATTATCTATGGAGAGTCATTGAAAGAATTGTTTTCTGCTTCCATTTCATCACAGCAGATTTACCAAAGGAAGAAGTGCCTCTATTCCTCGTTTATGGGCCCCACGTTAGATTGGAGTCAGGTTTTCCCCCACAATAACATCTGTAAGGACAATCTACAGCCAAAAGGCAGAAACACAAGCTGACCATGATCTAGTAGTCTTCCTCAGCCTTCTAGTAGCTCATTTTATTTTACTGCATTAAATTAGTTTCCAAATAGAAGGAAGAAAACATGAAGAAATTAAAGAGCAGTCTCATAGGTAACGTTCTGCATACTTTGATGCTCCTCACAAGTCTGTGTGAAGAAGTGGCTCTGACACTGTCTGACCCTTTCCCTGTCCCAGGAAACCATTTTCCATCCCCGTGCAGAGGAAATGAATCACAGCTGCTGCAACCAGAGAGACAGTCTAAGCCTTGTGACTGCAAATAAGCGTGATTTGCTCCTTACTGACTGCTCCATAAAATTCAGTGATTGCACTGGATATGTCAATTACTGGAAATTAATGGCATTCTGCAGCGTGTTGCCACTCTTCACTTCCCCCATCTTTCATCTGGGGATTCTAAACAATTCCGAATAATAAACATTTAACTGTGGTGTAGTAGCTTCTGTGGGAGTCAGTCATAGTCCAGCCTCTTAAGAGAGAGAGGTAATCACAAGACATTACTCACTAGGCAATAGTCACAATTTATCAAAAATTACAGCAAGCTGATATTTAGAGTAGTACTATTTCCTCTACTTAAAGCAGAACTGTGATGTTCCTAATAGGCACACACAGACTTCTGAATGGAACCATGGAATATGTAGAAATGAAGTTAATTCAGATTTTTCAGACATATGCAATAAAGCAACCAACAATTATTTCCACACGACTTCCTTCTTGCATTGTTTTTCCTGGGATCTACTAAAATGCTCTCTTCTCTATAACAGTCTGCCTTTTCAATACTTCTCACACTCAACTTGCTATTTTGACATGTTATCTCCCCACCTTTCTAAAATTCCATCCTGGTCTGCTTTATTTTGTTGTTCAAACAACATTCCAGATATTTCTTTTAACACTGAGCAGGCAAACGTACAAATAAGTTTCAATAATCAAGGACTAAACATGAGATACTAAATTTACAAAGTAGGATTTCCCCCATTCATTCTGAGCTAGAATTTTTTCCTTTGTTCCTTCTGGACATATAATTTATAAAAATGTCTGCACATGAGGAGAGAACAGGTCATGCTCTCACCAAGGGCCTTGGAGCACAGGCTGCTGCCAAAGGATCTCCTTTCCACTCCTCAGCAGACACTGGGGGTAGACAACATCCTGCAGTGGTCCTGGACTAATGGTAGTCCAACAGAGATCAAGTATTCTGAAAACAACTGAAGAGTAAAGAAAGGAGGAACTCAGTGCCAGCAAGATGAGTTGGGCTGAATAACTAGGTTTATAGTTTTTTTTTCCTGTGAAAGGTCTGTGTTTCAAAATTTCACTCAGTAAAGCACAAACACTTTTCACATAATTTATATTAAGTTGTATTCTTACTCCAGTACAGTTCCCAGTTCTGATTTTCAGTATCGGGACCACTGATTCATTGCCAGATGAAAGACAAGCACTGACATAATAGCACAGAATACATGTTACTGCCAACATCAGAAGCAGCATATTGATTTGCAAACAACAATTTGAAAAAAATAATCACAATTACTGTACCAGCAGCAAGTGAATTTCCTTTTCACAGCAGAACCAAAAGTTAATCTTTATTTTCTCATGGTAGCCAGTGGTCCAAATGAAAACAAAATTTATAACCATCACAAACCTCTTCAACCTTCAAAACACCTTCCAACCCCAAAGTATGCTAACATGTATTATGGTTAATTACCTTCCATATTCAGCAAATAGAGATATTTTTCATTGAAAATTAGGAACAATTACTGAAATACTTAATCTCAGCTGCTCTTGTTATAAGAAACTTCTGAAATAAAAGGAAAAACCCAAATAAAAATCCATTAATATAAACTATAGATAATGTACATATGAGTATGTTTAAATACTTAGCATTTTCATTTCTGTCTGTTTAGCACCCACAAGGATAACTTCCTGAAATAACTGAAGGGACTGCAGTTTTGCTTCCTTGCACAGAGCCCTAGTACAGAATCCGTGTCACTACCTAAAATACTACAAATACACATTTTAACCAGGCTTTATTTTCCTCCTTGGCACAAGTGGGATCTTCAGCTGTTGTACCCAGTAGCTGATTAGGCATCATCTATCACAGGCTGACAACCCACTGTGCCGTAAAAACAGAAATCAGCACCGCAGACCAGCGCAGAACCTCAAGCTTTACACAGAGTGCCATAAACGCAGCCTTATTAGGAGAAAACACAGACTCTGTGAGTAATTTCAGTCATAATTAGGCAATAAGGAAGAAACCCAGGAATCTAACTTGTCAAATGTCTGCATAGGAAGCTACCGTGCGGTGGGGGTACAGCTATTTTAGTTTATACCTTTACCTTAAGTGATCTCAAAGGCAGGCTAACAAGAGACCATTAATGTCCCACTTCATGACTCTTTTTCCCTCACATCAAAGCAAGCCAACAGCGAAGCCCTTCCCTGTCCCAGGGAGCCCGCAGTTCAGAGCAGTGTGGGGAATTGTCCCTGCTGGGAGGCAGCTCTGCCTGCTGCCAAGCCTCATTTCTGCACCTCCCGGCTACGGCTCCGCTCTCGTTCAGCCCTTCCCAAACGAGCAGTTGTGACCTCAAGGGAGATCACAGCAGTTAAAATAGGGTCATAAGCCAAATAATCCTGTATTTCACGGTCAGAAGCGTAGAACTGCTGCTCTATTTCTCCTTTTTATTGATCTGCTAATGTTCAGTGACGAGGATATCACAGTCCTCCTACGTATCTTCAGGCTCTTTAGCCATGAACTTTTTCAGATCCATCACCAGTATAACTTACAACAAATTCCTTCTCCAATATACCATTCACCTAAAACAAGAGATCAAAAAAACCTCGAGGGGTTTGCTATGAAGATTATTTAATTTGTGAGAGGAAGAACTGGAAAAAAATTGGCAAATTCAGTATTGTTGGATATATTAACTTGTGTTTTCAAAACGAAGTTGTGAAAATAATAATTTTTGTTTACATTTATGTCTCTAATGTTTCTAAAAAATTTAATTAGGATCAAACCTTCCACGTTAGAATTCAGAAGCTTATGTTTTCTTCAACTCAGAAATGCAGATGTAGGGGGAAAAGATAATTTAAAATTGTGATTTAACTCAACGTGGTTTTCTAAGCAAGTTCACTAGTGAAGAAAAGCATCAATTATTGGTATACCTCCCTTACTCATCTACATTAAGCCTTCTCCTCTCCTTTGAATTTCATTTCATCTACAGCCAGTCAATTTAAAACCTTGGTGAATGTTTTCAGCAAAAATCCTACTCACCGTCTGTTAGAAAGTACACATCTATAATGGAAATAACCTGGGTCTACACTTTGCTGCACATCTGCCTCTTCCCTTCTCTCTCTTTTCTCTCTTGTCGATCTGATTCTGTATCACAAAGCCACCTGCTCCTACTTAAACTCTGAAGTGTTTTCATTAATTTCACTGCATTAAATGTACATGTTAAATGCGTGCATCTAAACATGTACACTTGTAAATAGAATGAAGTGCCTTTCTGAGCACTGAGATTTCAGGATGAGTACAGATCTGGGCCTGTTTTTTCCAGCAGTTATTACTCATTTCCCTTCAGGCTGAGATCCTTAATGCTTTCACAGCAACAAACTCCTGTGGTGCAAAAAATTGCTCTCAGCTGCAGAGGGCGTAGCATCAATTTGGTAACTGTAACTCTGTTCAGATTTTTAATCCCATTCATAACGGAACCTCATGGTTACCAGAAATGTAGATAAGGAATTCCCAAATTGCACTCATGTGGCTTCATACCTTCCCCCTTGAGGTCATGGCAAAAATGGCACTGGCTTCAGAGGTTCAGAACGAGGCTTTTCATTTCAAGTTCAACTAACTTCAGCTCTTAGACATCAGAATAATGTCAGCCACTCACTCACTGAAAGAAACCATTTCAGCAATTATTCATTACTATCTTAATGGATACGTATTAAGCAATCAGATATGTTTAATCCTGAACTGCTGAGAACTGATGAGTCCCTGCAGCAACATACATAGCCCAGGCTTACAGACAGAGATGAGAAGCCGGCTGCAAAGCAACAGGGAGCGAACAGCTGAAGACACTTGCAATTCCTGTTTATTGCTATTTTGAAAACATTTTTCTTCCTGGTGCTGAAGAGGAAGAGTCTCAAGAGTCTTTTTTCCCTTGATTACGAAAAGAATTTGCTCACTGCTATGAATATTTGCTCACAGAGAAACACATGGATTCCATGCACAAAAAATAAAATGGAACTAAAGATAGTGGGTTTTAGTGTCAATTTATGCTGTTCAGTCTAAAGCAGAAGTGACACAACCCCAGTCACAGGAAAGAAATAATTATTTTTGAAACTACTCATGTGGTGACCTTTTTTTGGAACCATGAACCCCAGGATGAAGCCTGGCAGATCTTTGAAAAGTGACTTTATTCCTCTCTCTGCCAGTCATTCCTGCACCGCTCTGTGGTCAGTAAGCATTGTTTCTGCATCTCTGTTCTAGCTCATACTTTCAGAGTGATCATAAAGAACTCTTGATCAACTTGAGGATCAGTCTCACACCTTGTCTTTCTCCCCTTCCCCCCAACAGTGCTAGTAGATAATGAAGGAAATGTCACTAGAGATTTCTTAGTTCTGAAGAACCAGTATTTTGACCTCAATAATCCAGCACAAGTCACCACCGTGCCTGTGGGCCTCATTACTGAATAACCTGAGCCTTAAATGGAGATACCTTTCTATATCTGAAAGAGGAAACAGTCTAATGGGATTCAGATTTGGATATAACATGTATAACTGTATGGTACAGTATTTTTTTAAGAAATCTAATTCTATTAAGTAATGAGTTACTTAATTCTAGCAAGAATGAAAGATTTAAAAAGTAACTGAATGTGAAAAAGGTAGATTGTCAAAGCCTTCTTCAGGAAGCATATTCATTTACTGCTACAAAGGAAAATCCATCTTTGTTGTGGAAGTTAGCAGCAATAAGCTATGACAAGATTAATGAAAATATTCAAGTCCCTATTCCCAAACATGCCTGGCAGAAACATGTTCTGTCTTTCCCAGTGATGCTGCATCTATCAAGTCTCAGAACAATTTGTCTTCACGGATTTCATTTGCTATACTCTTCAAGGACAGAGCCAGTCTGTTCCAAAATCATCCGAAATTTATTCCAGAAAACTTTATTTATTTTTATTGTGTCCTCTGTGATGGTATGACTGATGCTCTTCCTTCCAAAGATTTTCCATGAAACCAAGTTAGACAAATTACTATTCCAATTACAACAAATGTCAGAAATGGACCCGAATATTAATCATCATGGGGTCTTACAGGCATCATTTAAAACCTGGAAAGATTAGAGAAATCAACAGGAAATTGTTATGTATTTTCTGAGGACTGCTTTGTTACCAATGCTTATTTTTTTGCTTTTCTGATTTATCATTCCAGTTCTCCTAAGAGAGAAATGCTACACAGCCTTTTGCAGCTTTGCTTTAATGACCAAACTTTATAGGGCTTTATTCCCGCAACAAAAACCTCTGGAAGAATCACCAAGGGTAAAGTAAACTATGAGAATTGCACATATGAAAAATCAAAATAGCAGAAAGATTTAGCATCTGAGAAAAGAAATATGTTTATTTTTGCCTCCTTTTTTAGTTTGGTAGGGTTCTGGAGACTTTTAAATCTTTTCCCGTCTTTCTTCTGCTTTAGTCAATTTGTATTTGTCCTTGGTTACACTGACACCAGAGTTCCACTAGCCCAAAGTTTTCCAGCTGACACTGAAACACAGTAAATCTTATTTTTCAGCATGACTCTCTGGATTCAAATACATACATTCTTCAGATGGCAAAGGCATTCTAAATGGACTAATCCTAAACCAGAATGTATTGAACATTACAGGTTTCTTCTTATTGAGGTATTTGTTACACACATAATGGGATTGACTTATGAAGATGGAAAGCAGAGACTTCATTTATATACAACTTGTGATTCTTTCCAGACTGGTACAAATTTAATCACACAAATTCTTGGAGAGTATTTTTCATGCTCAAATGTTATCTGCTGAGAAAATTTGGGATAGGAAAAATAGTACAGCACAACCTCTACAAATTCAGCCTCCCAAATAAAATCCCTGATCTTTGCTTAGGGGATAGAAGAAGTAGCATTTCAGCTAAAGCCTTCATTTGAAAAATAAACAAATAAATTCACAGAACTTTTCTAGGTTAATACTGAAGAAAAAACTTAATCCTCAACCACCTATAAAGCCACCATTTTTTATTGATTTACGTGCTGCTAAGACTACAGTGCATAGAATTTTAAAAACACGAGAGAATGTTTCTGATTTTAAAAACAACAAATACCCCTTTGGCCCTTATTTCTAAACAACATCCATATTCTGAGCAATTTATGCTATTTTTTTCTAGCTCTCCATCTCAATCTATACCTTTGTCCTGTTCTAAAGTAAGTCATGGTCCTACCTAACAGGTGATTTGATCATTATGCAACCAAGATTTTGTCAGACTAGGCACTTACTCATAACCCTTACTACTACCCCGAAACACAAGATTTGTTGCAGTTTCTCCTCTACTGCATCATATTCTAGAAAAAAGCGAAAGCATCTTCTTCCCAGCAAAGTGTTTTGTTCTTATATGGCACTAGTCTACTACCTGCTGATTGTAAAAATGAAAATGGAACAAAAAAAAAAAAAGGAAGTTTCTGTTTTTAAATATTTCTAATACCTTATTTTTGCAACATGGATTTTAATTTGAGAGATAACCCACAAAAAATACTGAACTTGCATGTTTGCATATCTACATTAAAACTATTTTGAAAACCCACACTGATTTTAGTTCTATTATGTTTGCATTACACCATTTACAGGATAAGACAATGTTATGAATTAGTTTGTAAACACTGATGTAGGTAAGTCTGATTGAAACTTTCCTTTCTGAAGTAAATAGAAGTCAATTCACCTGCTTCTTTAATTTCCTAGTTCAGTGAAGTATTTCTTTTTAACCAGAGAAAAAATGGTTGTTGAGACAACTAAGTGTAAAAATACATCAGTAGTAAGACTGTATTACTGACAAGAAATCCTTCCATGGCAGATGAGTTGAAAGTGAGTCAAAACTGTGTCCTCGAGACAATGAAGGTCAGCTGCACACTGGGTTGCATTAATAAGTCTGCTGAAAGAAGCAGCAGGCTGAGTGAAAAAGTTACTGTCCCCTGCTCTGCACTTATAGAGCCTCATCTGTAGAAATAAGTGCACCTTAGGGCTCCCTGCAACCAGACAGACATTGAAATGCTGCAGAAAATCCACTGAGAGGCTAAAAAGTTAGGGGGCTGAGAGGAATGGGGCAGTCAAATCCTGGATTTCAGTAAGGCTGTGGAATTCTTTATGTTTGGAGGTGCTTAAAGGCTAACAGAGAAAACTGCCAATTTAGAAGCGTGCCCTGTGTTGAGCAGGGTTAGAATATATTATGAATAAATCATTTTGCAATGATTCATCTTCTTTTAAAATAGCTACTTAAGAAGTTACCTAAATCACAGTGAGTTAGAAGTCACGTAGAACCAGAATTTCTACAGTTTAAAAGCCAGTTCCTTACCAGATGAAAAACTACATCACTTGACTCAAGGTAGTAGTTTGGGATTTTGCACCTTTGTACGCAGACCGTTTATTATCAACAAACTGCTTGCCTATCTTTCCCTAAACACAGAATCCTAGATCAGGAAAAGTCCCCTGGAATGACAGGGTAATCACTGCTGGATGAAAGGATTTCAGCTTCTTTCTTTCCACAGCTTCTTAGTTACTAACACTAAGCTTGTCAAAATGGTATCTGCAACTGCAGGGGCCTAACAGAAATTATTTTATTTACTGTGAATACAATCCAGTTCAAAACTCAATCACGTCTGTTTATCAAGGCCTAATCCAATCCACTTGAATAAATTCTCCTGAGGATGGACCATCATAACAAAACTGATCACCCTGCTTTAATGAGAAAAATTTAGCAGACACATGTTTTCCCCAGTGAGGGACTGCTATAACAAGAACCCATCATTCAGTACAAAGGATTGAAAAGAAATTTTTCACTTCTTTCTTTGTTCACCCTGGGGAAAATTTTTGAGTACTTTGAAAGGCAGCCAAATCTCAAAGAGGCCGTTGGAAATAGGTGTCTAAAAACTTTTACAGAACTTGGGCTAAAGAACCACTGTGACAACTGACGTCTTCCTCATGCATTACTGCTTCCAAATTTAACATCCAAGCCTCAGGGGCACATGGTGTGGTACCAAACACCCCATGTAAATTAGCATGTAATTACCCCATGTAAATTATGTAGGCTAAAGAAACACACCTTCTAAGTGAAGATAGGAATCTATTATTAGTCTAATTAAAGTCTTACAAGTTTAACTGAAGATTATTATTAGTTCAGTTACGCAAGTTGTGCCTAATAAAGACAGTTAAACCTGACATTTAAAAACTTTCTGATACATATTTCTCTCTCTGATATTTCTCTGCTCACTCTAGGTTTCTACAAACCTCTTCTATCTCTGCTCTTCTTTCTGTACCACCCTAGGTTCACAGCTTACGGTGTTGGGTTCCTTCAAGGAGAAAGAGGGACAACAATTTGTCAGCATCCCACATTCTTTGTCAGGAGTATGATGTTCATCATCTATTTCACCTTGCTCTTGGGTGTACACGGGGTCAGTTTTAGCATTACTTTTAACGCAGAGCACTTACCGCCTCCCTTCTCGTGGGCTCACAATTCCATTATAATATAATTCACGTGAATTGACTGCTTGTAGTTATGTATTTAATGCTTTCTCTGCTATCCCTAAAACTGGTTTTAAGGTCTCTCGAGGTTGCACTCATTTAATGACCATTGAGGAGTTATTTATAGCTCTGATACCCCTACTATCATGCTGGGTTTGTACTTTGAAGACCTGTGCTATCGCTCTGTATTTGTGCATTTCAGTAACCTCTGCTCCATCCTTCAAGCTGCAGTTCGGTGATAACTAAGGTTTTATTAGCACAGGCTAATCATGCATATATCTTTCCCCAAGATCTGTAATAGTTCAGCTTCAAAAGTATGATATATTTGAAAAGACAAACATAGAAACACAGTGCTCTGGTAGCAACTTGCTACACCAGTTAGCTGCCAGCTATTGCAGTATCTCCAGTGTGTTATTGAAATTGCCTGACAGTAATATACCCAGGACTTACAAATAAACAGCAATAAAAGTCTCTGTAAGGTGAGGATTTTCTGATTGTTGTGCACATTTTTGTGCTCGGTTTATATGAATTCATGGATTCTGGGGACTGTCTTCATGAATTAGTGCCAAAAACACCAACAACCACTACTCCATAGGGATTATTTCCACAATCGACATATGGAGGGAGTCAGATAAGAACAGTTTGCAAGAAAATGTGGGGATACAAGCCATTTTAAACCACCATTAAATTCAAACAAATGTTTAAGTTAGGTGAAGCCTGTACTTCCTTACAGATACATTACCAGTGATGCAGCCAAAACATCATCTCAATATTGGTGGTAGATGCAGTCAGATGGATAGTTAGAAAATTCCTCTTTGCAGTGACTCACCTGGTTATGGCCGAGTGTCAGGACATACTTGGTGCTGTTTGGCTGGAGCAGATTCTGACAAAGTGCCCACGGAACTGCTGAGTTCAGGAGCTTGGGAGGAAGAGTCAGGGCAAACATCAAGACCAGCCCTAGGCTTGGAGATCATCTGAGTGCAGCCTCTCCTCAAAACAGGGTTACCTTCAAAGCTGATGAGAGACTAAGCTGCTGCTGTTGAAAGTTCTCAGGATCATTACCACAGCCTTTTCCTGATGGTTTAAGTGCATCCAAGTTATTTTGTATTGGCACTGACTATGCATATGGGGTAGGTTAACATGGCTCAGCTGACAACCTGTAACGTGTTTGAGAACATATGAACATATCAGAAGTTTCAGCTCTGCACCAGAATAGTTCTACTCATCTCTGGCAGAAGCAAAGCCGTAAATTGGACAAATATTTGCCAGAGTTCAATCACACTGTTCAGGAGTAACATTTGGCAAACTGAAGCTTATCTGCTATATAACTTCTGTAAAAAAAAAAGGGTTAAGAACAAATAATGTCAAAAAAACATTAAACATAAGGACATGTTTACTTGAAATTTTGCCTCAGATTCCAAACAAAACTCAGAAGGCCTTTTTGGATGCCAAGCACTGTACTGTGCTGCTGAGGTCAGCAGGGACAATGACTTTGTTATTGAGTTCAGCAAGTGCATTGCATGTGGAGGCACAAAAAAGGAGCTGCAGGACTGTGCTGAGGGGTAATAGTGGATGAAAAGTCTGGCATGAAGGTAAAAACCCACACAGAGTAACGTAAATAGAGAAGAGAAGAGACGTGGCAGGATGACAAACCTGCATGATGAATTTATTGATTGCAGAATATAAAACACAATTATCAGAGAGCTGGTTAAGGTTAAAAAGAAAGGAAACCATGGCTTACACAGAAACATTCAGCAATATACATAAAATCAAATATTTCATTTTGAAATGCTGTGTACAAAAGGGCAAGGTCTGAATGTAGCCCTGGGATAGCAAAGGTATCTTTAAAATGCAGATATGTGAATACAGGCAGGAGACAGGGAACAAAGAAGTGAGAAGTAAAGAACAAAAAGCAAATAGGCAAAGTAACCTTGTGGAGGATGGGAGATGGCAAGGAAATGAAGCAACTAGTTCAAGTTTTACTTTATTCAAATTCTCTTGCCTTAGAAAATGCATGAGTATACAAAAAAAAAGGTTTACTTGCTAGAGTAAAAAATGAGAAAACAAGACTAGAAAAGGTATTAGTGGTGGGGATTTTTTGTAAACAGATCCTATAAAAGCAATCAATATAGGATCAGAGGACACGTATAAAAATAGTAACACAAAAGGCAGAGCGTGACCTAAGGTGGCATCATTCTATTCACTATTGCTATAAACTTCCATGAAGAATGGAGAGCCTGGGAGAGAACTGAGGGTTGCTGAGAAGCGATACAAGATTCAGTCACAGCAGATAAGCAGCCGACAATAAGGGGGCAAGGCAGAAAAGATATAGGAAACAATAATGCAAATGGAAATGAACCACTTTGTCAGGGAGTAGTTGGCAGGGAACACTGAATTAAGAGGTGACCTGACATAGATTTAAGAAATGTTCAACAATTCAATCATGGGAAGAGAAGCAAATGTACTGTACAAATTTATTGGAAGAAAAGTGCAAACCTGAACAATGAGATTCACTTTAATTTGCAAGGCACTGGTGCAGGGCAGCAGTAAGGCTGTAAAAACTCAGACACAGACATTACCCTTATTTGTGGAAATGTAGCTCCCAACATAACTTCTCTATCAGAAAGCTCAGGACAACTAAGTTGGCTCTACCATAATTAACTGTTAATTTGTATATACATTGCATGATAAGAATTCTAGGCTAAACATGAAATTTGCTACAAGATTTTACTATTATTTTTTTAATGACACCCCTCCTGTATGCAAAGGCAAGAAGTCAGAGAAGGATAAATAGAGGAAAACACTGTTCCCATATGTTATCCAACAGCTCTATTGGATGTAGTTGTCTCAACAAGCAAGAAGAATTTGTCCCGGGTAAAACCCTTAAAGATTAATAATGAGAAGATTGTAAGTACCTTATCTTTGTCATAGCAGGGTCCATGTTCAACACCTACACCATTATTGACCTTCAGAGAGAGAGGAAATAGTTCAGTTGGAAGGGACCTACGAAAAACAATTCATCCAACTGCCTGACCACTTCAGGGCTTCAGATTTAATGAGCAATCAATATTTTGTATTCTTTTTATTGAGGGGAACTTACCTAAGTGAATTAACTAAGGAACCTTGAGCAAGAAGTGAAGATTGACTCCAGTTATTCAGGGTTAGTAAAACCTAACTCCTTTTCAACTGAGCCAAACTGAAGAAACGGAGAAAATGAGAGAATTCAATGTAACCCAACGTAATTATCTAATTCCAGTTCCCTTACATTCTGTTTTGAAGCCCATTAGTGTAAGTAAGGAAAAAATATCAATATCAAAAGCAATACATTCATTTGCCTTTCCAAGGATTCCCTCCTGTGTTAATTAAACTACTGTGGTGAGAACACTCTCTAGAGTGGTGATGATGTTTAGGATTTGTCCTAATTCTATATGCTCATTTCTGCTCTTGCAGAACACGATTAAAATCCACCAATAGTAGAAAAAAATAAAATAAATCTCTTTCGAGTCCCTCTACAGTGAGCACGTGGTCAGGAAGACGTGTATGCTCCCTGCCTCTGCTCTGCTGGTATTATGCATTTACCGCATGTTAAGAAGGCAAGGATGTCAAATAGATGCTTAGGTAAACCACAGGAAATTTTATTTGAACTGCCTTGGAATGATGGAAGGCTGAAACAACCCAATCTGGATGTGACCTTGGTGTTCTTTTTGCATGTAATATACCTGGATATTAAATAAAAGCTTATATTTTTAAGGAGATTTAAGTACATGATCCACTAATATTCATAGAACTCGGTCAACTAAATCCACAAATGGCAGCTGGAAAATATTAGCATTAAACAAAGCTGAATGTTATATATGCACTAGGCTATAAAGCAAATCACATTTATTTTTTCCTAACTTTTCATAAGGCTACATAGTCCTTCAGCTTCAGAGCTGCAATTCAGACCTCCAGAACAATAACCAGTAGTGTGTGTTCTTTCCAAAGACTTTCTTCTAATGTTCTCCAACAATTACAGTATGCAAATATTTTTCTTAGCTACACTTGTTTTATCCAGCTATAAGAGAGGTTTGCCATGTTTGACTTCATTAAGTGACACAGGATGTCTTCAGGCATTTAACAAGGTCAGTTAATGAAATAACTGGCATATTTGAATACCAGCAAAGCTGACAACCTAACACCACAGTAGAACAGAATGAAATAGTACAGGGCAACATATATAAAAGGATCAAGCATTTTGTCTGTATGCCAGAGATTCTTCTCACCCTCTTTCACTCCAAAATTGAATGTGTGCATCCTCAGTAGCCTTTAGGCTTCTGTGGTGCTTGTCTACTATATTCTGCTAAATATCTCCCCTCAACTTATGCAGAACCTGTGATTTTAAGACAGGCCCATCACATTGAATAGGTTTGTGTTTAATTTCCTTTCTTGCTCATAAACTTTATCAGGAAAACTGATTATTTCCATGGAATTCAGCCTTGTACAAAAGGTGCCAGTTTTTCATCGCTAATATCTCTTGCTCTGCCAATGACACATGAATTTATTCGATGTCTCCTTTCACAGCACTTTGAAGGATAATACAGTCACCTCAATTTATGCCTTGGTTCTCAAGACACAGAGTAAGAATACAATAAACATAACTTAAACAGGCTCAAGAGAAAACAAAGCCTGGCAGAACAGATGTACCTCCCACATTTCATCATTCCTTATTCAATGCAGGTTTGTAAGTAGAGATCTCCTTGCCAAAAAAAGAACATAGCTGGTTTTTAATTGTGAGTATTGCGCACAAAAGGATGCCTTTTAAAGCACCTGATGCCATCCTTGCCATGTTTTGATAATCAGTGTTACAATGACATCTGCAACAGATTATTGTTTTGGGTTTTTTTCATAAAATCATAACATATCTAATCAGCAGGAACTGGAAAAGAGTCACAGAGGTTCCCATCACCTCTGCCTTTGAACATTTCCATTCTGCTTCAGACTATCCAACAATGGATGCCTTTCTAGCAGGATTTTGTTTACTTTCATCTTCTTCATTTATTGAGCTGCACCACCAGCTCCCTGTGCTTAAACATTCCCTTATGGACAGTGTTGTACAACCCAGCAAAAGCTTCTAAAAGATCTCCAGTAGAAGCTTTAAGAGTACACAGCACAAGCACAATTGTTAGAAAAGGCTTTAGAAAAAGCCATGGAAGCTGCATATATAAAATCGTAATTTGAACTGAAATAGAAATGAAATGTGTGCTGGAATTAGTAACAAATTCTGGTTTTCTGTGTTGAACTAATGCTAAATGAGAAAATCATGATTTTACCTGGTATATTTTTTCCTTAGACCAAACAATAATTTGACTTCCATTTTCCATTGCATACAAAGGATTATTCCAAGACATGAAAAGGAAAAACCTGAAAACAACAATGAACTCCTAAAGAAATGTCTCAATATGTAAAGTCAAAATTGATACTTCATATTAAAAGAGAAAGGTTTAGAATTTTTTTTTGTCAGCAGGTCACTCATGATTTTTTTGATATTGTCAAACAGGTTAAACACAAATAATGCATTTAACAGGTCCAAGCCCTTTTCTTTATTAAACATAAAATATGACACTGCCGACTTCAGTAGAAATTTAGAACAAATACACATGAACTTGATTTTTACTAAGACTTCAAGTAACCCTTGTTCTTTCTTATGCAGCTTGTGCTGCTGAATTTCTGGTTCTACTGAGGAACAATTCACTGACAGAAATGGCAAGCATATTAGAAGTAAAGCAACACTGACATAATAGGAGAGGCCCCGACATCTTCTCCTGTGACAGAAGACAACAGGATTTCGGGGTTTCTGAGCAGGGGTTTTGAACAACGAGCTGAGAAACAGATGGTGAAGCAACTCCAGAACTGCCTCGCTGCTCTCTTCCCTGCTGTAGCAACAAGCCTGTGCACAGTAAGGCAACAAACTTGAGCAGTAAGAAAAAAAAGCCGAAAAACAGATAAAGGGAAAACTGGCATATTTTACCACTGTACTGGATTTACCCCCCTGCAATGCCTGTCCACTTCTGACTCACACTTCTTACAGCAGAAGCTGTATTATTTTCTCTTCTGACCATAAGCAAAGGTACTAAAAATATGTTCCTTCAGGCCTTACATATTAATTTGAAAAAGGACCACTCCTACAGGGAGACAAAGGTCTGTGCTTTTTGGATGTGTGTCTGTTCACTCTCAAACTGCCAATAAGTGCTGAGTCCAGAATTTTCCATGCTCTTCAGAGTCTGGCTTTCTTTTTTTCGAGTTGCAATCCCTGTATATGAATATTTCCTTAATAAACAAAATATTTTCAAGATTTATGTAATAGTTTCTCTCACAGCTGACCAACACATGGCTGTCCAGGGAAATCATTTACTGAAAAAACTGGGTGCACTGCAGTCAAAAACACTAACATGGATGCGGTTGTATTTTCACCAACTCCATCTGCTAAAGCAGCACAAGTGTTAACTTTCTAAAAAGTAAAGGAGAGATAGAGTGAACCACGCTGATTCCAGATAACCAACCACGACCCTTGAAAATGTGCTTTTTCTTCTTTGCCTGCCTTTGCACCCCTACCAGCTGATACTTCACATCAGTTCTGCACAGAACACTGAATGCAGAGCTGAGTTTTTCATACACCAAATATTTTCCCTCATCTCTCAATATGTATTTTCACAGCAAAAGTCAGTGTTATGACAATTTGACAGTATCTAGTTCCCTAGGAAGCTTTTGTATTTATCTCCAACAAGCCATATGCACCCAAATTTGATTAAACCTGCACCTAACACGAAGTCTGAATAACGGCCATAAGTTTTACCTACAGATCAGCATGTGGAAATCTTATTTATTGCCTCATCAAGCAAATTATTCTACTTGTTGAGGCCAAACACACAGACCAAGAGTGCACCTTCACACTAAATTTAATCCAGCCGTTGTAACCCCCCTCCAGATGTCAGGCAGTGCCCACATGAGCAGACAACAGGGCAGCTCAGGGGTATGTGTAGCTGGTGATCAGGCTGTCAGTGGCACAGCCATTTTGGGCAGGCACCAGAGCAAAGCACGACAGATTTTTGGTTTATTCATAGTCAGTTAAAAGCAATGCAGTTTTTTCTGCTGTGCATGTGTTTAATATTTAAGTTTACCTAAAGCCCAAAGACATCCCCCATCTCAGTATTCTGACATGCAGAGGCATTTTTAGAGCGCTGTCTTTGGCAATAACCAGTGAAGTTATATATTGCATGAATCTGATTGAGGGATACTCAGTGATGAAACCTTAGAGAAGCGACTTTATAGGAACCTCCTTTGGGCAGTCGGGGTGTGTGTAGTGCTGCTAAAGGACAGAAACCACTCCAGGACAGCAGTTCCCACCACAGGCAACCTCGGCTTACAGGAGGTCTCACTGCCCAGCAAAGCAAGGGGTACAACCTGGAGCTGGAAGGGGTTGATCTTTCAATGAAATGTCACTGGAGGAGGCAGCAAGCAGCTAGTTGTTTAGCAGGGTCTCAGAATTAAGTCAGAGAAGACTTGACATTATGTTTGTTTTTAGGAAAGCAGAGTTAGTTTTCCTGTGTTATCCTATTTATCTTCTCTTTCCCTTAAACAAAACGTTGTCAATAATTGTCATTCATTGAGCACTTACACAGTTTAAATTACTTTTTCCAGCTTCCAGGGTAGAGTACATAGCCCAGTGTTTATTAGTGACCTCTAGAAACTGAACCCACTCTTGTCTGAAGGGTTTCCAAATAAATCTGTACTTGATGCGGAAAGAAAGTGCAGAGAATCTTTTTGAAGCAGTTTAATTATTTTAACAAACCCGGTTCACTTGAATAACACTATTTCACCTCAGTTTAATTAAATATTTGGTAAGACAAATCCCCGTGAAAAAGGTTTGCCATACAAATGCTTATTATGCTGCACTTTAAACATTTACATTTTCCCTATGAAAAAGTGATTTTTTTTTCCCCTCAGAATATGACAAATGAATGTATGTTATAACACACTTGATTAGAACTCAGACATTTACTGCAATATAATGAAAGTCACACATGATGGAATAATATTTTTGGCAGTTCTCTGGATCAAAGTATTAAGCATTTGTCTGCTCACTCATATGCTGGGATTTGACAGAGCTTATACAGATATACTGATTTAACTGGCCCTTGCTCATGAGAGAAATGTTCAACAGGGATTATAAACCTGGCCTAAAAAGCCAACTGTAACAAAGTAGACTAACAGGCTTTTTTTTTTCTTTTTTTTTTTTTTTACACAGCAGTCAATATCCAGGAAATATTTCAGACAAAGTGAAGTTACATCCTCTAGTTCAGACATTAAACCAGTTCATGGTATAACTCGCTATTTTGTGCTCTTTTCCTGCAAGGAACAGAGATGAGTCGTTTGAGCTTAGAAGAGATGGGGATTCTGGAATGATCTACAAGTGATCTCTTGGTTCTTCCTGACAGACACTGAATAGCAAGGACTGTTCTGTGGCCTGGGTTCCTCAGAGTGATCCCAGTTTAACAGAAGTGTTAGAATACAGAGGGGAAAAAAAAAAAAAACCCCAAAACAAAAGTCAAACCCCAAACTCCCCGAAGCTACAAAGCCTATTTGCTCAGCAAAATCAGAAAATAATCAAAGCAATTTTTTCACTGCTTATTATTCTTTCAAAATGAAGCAGAAGCTTCAACTTTTAAAGAAATGGCTACAGTGCAAGCGTTTGCTCACTTTGTTGCTCACTGTTCAACCTGAGCAGAGATAGAGGGGAGCATTCTGATAACACACCCTCAAACACAATTCCACTAAAACCAGCACAGGAATCTCTCCAAGATCCTTGTGCTTGATCCTAGAAGCAAGCACACCTTTTTTCTGATGGAAGGATATGATTAAACGTACTGTTTTACTGATAAAAAAGGATCATGCAGAAGTGGGCCCAAAATGCTTTACACCTTCTTTAAAATCTCTCCTCCCTGTTGGACATGGCACAGGCAGATATTCAATGTCTACATCTCATTATCAGAAAAAGGAGCATATTCTCAATAGATCATGAACTAGAATTGTATCTTAGAGCACACAGTTTCTTTAAAAACAGTGCTAATCCATTTACCAAAAATGATCCCAATACTTGTGCATTTACTTTCAGCTCATCCAACCTGGGGGAAGGTTTACACAAAATGACCCACTACTGAAGACCCAAAGGAATGCTTTCAGGAACACCTGGAAGTTTGCCCAGTTAACAAAGACTGACGGGGCTTCTCCTTGTGTGACACCACAGCACTGCACGAATTCCTAACTCTGTCCGTGGTCTGAATTATTATACTTTCACTGTTATTCAATTCTGAATTTATTTTCCAAAGAGGCAAATACTTAATTCACAGTCCAATAAAACCCCAGTACAAACCAGTAACAGTTTTGTAGTAAACAACCTTTACTACACCAATTTTACCATACCCTACACACAGCTCTTTTACGGCTTCCACTTGCTAGATACCCCTCAGTTGTATATAAAATTTTCTCTTTTGGCTGTATGCTTCCTTTTAATGAAAATATTTTTTGGTACAGTCTTATAAAACTTGAATTATCACAAATTCCAGTACCCACTTTGCTCAGCAGAGATACAGGGAACAGACTCTTGTTCCACTTACTGGTATAAGAAGCTAAATTTTAGCTGAATGTCAGTATTTATTTAGAGACTGTTTGATGGAGAAGATAGGGCTTTGTCAGCCCACAAATTCAATTAACTAGTAGCGATTAATTCTCAGAGTAAGGAATCCAAAAGCTGAGCTTGTAATACCCTGACACACATTAGAAATAAGTATTGCAACATTTTATTTTACTTCTCAGTCCAAGAAATACTGAGTTGTTCTTAATACTGCTCTTCTGCTCATTTTGATTAAAGAGTATGCACCTTCTGATAAACATGGAAAATGCCTTGTCATTACTCAAACCAAGTAATCTAAATGATGTCTCATACAGCTCTAGGCTGTAACAATGTGTTTTAAAACATGAAAGCTCCCTGATTGATACCTTTATTGTAGTGGCAACTTTAATTTGAAATACACATTTGCAGTTGACTAACATAAGTATCAGTTATGAAATTATTTGAAACACCTCTTATCTAAAGAGTATGAGTTAAATTTCCATAACAGCACATACAGTTCAATAAATGCATGAATATGAGGGGAAAAGATTTGTATTCATGTAGTCTCTCTTATTTCTCAAATACGAATTATTCATTCTAATCCCACGATCTAATCATGTTTTCATCACCTGAATGTAGGATTGTGTATATACATATTGTTTCTTGGTAAACAGAAATGATGCAGCAAGGAAGGGACCCTAAGTTCCAACCTCCTGATCCATGAGACATGCAGGAAAGGGGCATCCACAATTACATTGGGGAATCTTTGCTAGTGCCTCACCACCCTCACAGGAACAAATTTTCTCCTAACATCTAATCTACTTTCTCCCCTCTTTTAATTTAAAACCATTCCCATTGGCCTATCACTATCTGTCTGTGTATAAAGTCACTCTTCTTTTTAAGCCCCCACTAAGGCTCTGTAAAACCTCAGTGAGGTCTCCCTGGAGACACCTCCTCTCCAGGCTGAACTCCAGCTCTCTGTGTTCACAGCAGAGCTGCTTCAACCCTCTGAGCGTCCTGGTGGCCCCCTCTGGACACTCTCCATCAGGTCCATGTCACAGCCCAGGTGCAGCACCTTGCACTTGGACTTGTAGAACCTCGTTAGGTTCACACTTCCCAAGGCCCTCCAGCTTTTCTAAAGGAGTAGCTCTTATCAGCCAATTATCTCACCACAAAGTCTGCAACAGCAACACCGTCATGTACATTAATCAATCTTATCAATCCAGGTTTTTTATGTGTCAGTGTAAAGTCTAAGAGGAGGGAAGCACAGCCCACACCCTTTCAATACTTCATGCTCAACTCACTGACATTTGCTGTTGCAGAGTACCATGTGTGTAGAAACAAAAGTACATGAATTTTTTTCTCTCATTTGCTTGCGATACGCCCACCGTCTTCTCACAGGTAAAATATCAGGAGAAATATATCACTGCCATGACAACCGTATTAAATAATATTGAGGTAAAAAAGTCCTTCACAAATGTTTTCAAGCGATAAGCTAATTTAAAAATATTCACAAAGAGCATTTGAAAAATAAGATATACTGGGATATGAGAGTAAAACTAGAGAAGTGTTACTATAGTAACCCATGCTGCAAAGTACTCTCCATACAGTATGTTCCTGAGCAGATAAATCACCCTCATTAGCAGTAAGGTGCATCTCTGCAATAAGCTGGTAGAGTAAATAGTGTTACAGACTCTTTAGACAGGCTGATGTCATTACATCTGTTTGTGTCTGGAACAACATTTGAAAATAAACAAAAAATAGCAATATCCTCAATATACCCAAAAACCAGCAGCTTTGTTTAACAACACAAAGATTTGTATTAACTGTATGACTAAGTAATTAAACCTCGGAAACTCAGGAATATGGCTCTTCATATTCCCCATGGGCTGAACTGACATCATGCTTTTTCTTCCCAAAAATTACTTAATGAAACTATTAATTTCAATGATTTATCTATTCAAGATCTGTATTTTGCCTTTGATTCTTTGACCAAACTGTATTTCAAGGGCTTCTTGTGTGGAATGGCAACAGCAGAAACCAGCTGTTCTCACAGAATCATAGAATGGTTTGGGTTGGAAGGGACCTTTAAGATCATCTCATTGCAACCTCCCTGCCACGGGCAGAGATGCCCCTCACTAAATCAGGCCCCATCCAACCCAGCCTCTTTGGTTTTCTTCAGTTTGGTTGCCTTCATTTTCCTTGGACATGAACAATTTTTTTTCAAATTGTAATGTTTCTTCTTAAGAAAAGTCAAAGAGAATATCTCAAAAAGGTATAGTATGATATAAATTTCTACATTATCCTCATGAACTAAATATTAAACCAGTGTATGCCCTGGATATTCTTGGAATGTAACAGCTGCTTGGGAGCAGGTTCCCACTCATTTCAGGCAGATACATAAGCAGTTTTTGAGAATGCTCCTCAGCAGCTCACCCTTGAATGTTCGCAATGGCTCCTGGGTGCACAATGGTTTTGTAATGTCACATAAATTAAGAGGTGTATGAATCATAATTTTCCTCTCTCTAATTAATGCAATTAATTTTAGATAAGTTAGACAAACCAGAAAAACACACATGCTTCAAACTTGACTTTAGTTCGCATACCGAGTTGTTAAAATAAATTAAATAATACACGTATGATTAGAAGACCACACATGAAACTGCCCTAAATTCTATCTGTTCCAGTTTTTAAGTTAATCCTTAGTAACCACAGACACAGGCCATATAAATAAGAACTTTGACAATAAATTGAATCTACCTTGAGAAACTGAGGGCGATGCTGTCGCAGTTCATGACAGACGACCTGACTGCGACATCAGTCCCTGCACATCTCCCTGGGACCACATATCATGGCTCAACCTGGTTATCAGACACTTCCCACACGACAGCCTGAGTGCAAGCCCTCAGGCTGGAGCAAATTCAAGGCAGTACAACTGAGATTATCTCCTTACTTTCCACTGTTATATGAATCAACAGTTAAGCAGGAGGTCAAGCTGTTCTCCATTAAAATAAATCAATGCACGGAATTCTTGAATTCACAAGGAGTATGGATGTGGTGTGGAGGGGAAGTTTCTCCTTGAAATAGGACAAAAAACAAGACCTGAGTGGATTTCAGAGACATTAATACAAAATGTGCCAGACTGCTGGATTTACCTCTATTGCTTTGAAACCATGCAGTATTTGTCAATGCTATATTTTATAAGTTAATTCTTGTCCAAGACATATTTAGAAGAGCAATTAAATACATCTCAAAGCTGACCGTTGATGACTTACATGCTAGTTATGGAAAAAGAGCCATTCTCTGTTACACTGTTACTTTTAGAGTAGCCCACAGTAGTGGCACAATTCCAGGATAACACTAAAACCATAATTCAGGTACACAGTAGGAAGAGTGCAATCAACCAGTAGGAGAAATCCAGAAATTAATATATTCAAATAACACATAGAAATTTATTACACAGCTAACTGACAGATTTAAGTCCCAATATCTATTTCAGTGGATTTTCTCTGCTGTCATTCCAATCAGTCTATGCATTTATTATAGTTAGCTTGATTTCTATTTATTGAATGCACGTGTGAGACTATATATAGGCATCTTGATCTAGAGTGGGAACACCTGCATTTATTTAATGACTGCTATGTTCCTTTCCTTCAGCAATGGCCAAGTAAATCCTTAGATCCAAAGGACTGAGTGAAAAATTAGAATTTGAAGTTTATTAGTGACAAAACCCAATCAAAAGGTTGATTCTTACAAGCCCTGTCATTGCTCTACTTTAAAGAGCACCCAGTAAATTATTCCTTTAATGAAAATGTCTGTATTTACATAGGAGAGATAAGAAAATCAGAAAAACAATCAAATGTTCTTGCTCTCTCTTTTGGCAGGTTGGGTAGTGAGAACTGCACAGGCATTTAGAGAGCTGCATAACTGATGCTCCTGATATACAAAGAGGCAAAAACCACACAGTGCCTCACTGATCAGCAGCCAGAGACATTAAAGCACAAAAAGGCAATTTTGGTGCAGAAAGTGAGGAAAGAGATAAGGGCAAAAGAGGAGTGGGGAAAAAAAAACCTCCTTTCTTACTGATCAAACTTAAATACATCAGATTCACCTTATACTCAAGTAATAGTGTACAGCCTCATCCCCAAAACAAAACATAGACCGAACACTAAAACCCTGATGTCACATTGATATACCAACAGCTCTTAATACATAAAGAAGACACAGCCAAAATATATATTGTGAGAAGAAATATGCAAATAGCAAGAAGGTGGTATGGATAAAAACTTCAGTGTATTAGCTGTGTACTAATGTAATAAAATTATGCTTTATTCTTCCCGAAAAAGTATTTTTCTTTTCCCTACAAAATCACTCATACCACCTTCAAAGTTGAATGGAATTTTTCAGTTCAACTTTAATTTAAATTCTTCTCTAAAAAAGAAAAAAAACTTAATTTATTTCCACAGAAAAAAGAAAGCTAAGGCGCTATAAGACCAAGCCTGTGAAATGTACATAATCCACCCACTCTTTTCTGATTTATCCTAACTTTCTTTAATCCATGAAGCTTTTGAGAAGATACCCCTGTATTTTTAAGATTCAGGAAGCAATTTTGATTAAACTTCAGAACAGGAAAGCTACCACTATTACAGTTTTCAATTTATGTTTTATCCACCCCAGGTGTATGCTAAGTAATTTCATTTCGTAAATACACTGCTGAGATTTAACATGCAACAATTCATAACCAGGAGTATCTAGGTAAGAAAGATTTATCTCAAGGCAAGCAGACAAGGTCTTAGGGTCAGTAGAGGAAAAGAGAGAGTAGAGAGAAGATGAAATGTGAAATAGTGGACATTAAAAATGAAATATAAATAAAACAAATGTTACATATGCACAAGAACTTCTGTATCAGGGCAAGTTGCTCAAATACTCCAAAGAAGCTTTTAATTAAAAATTACTGGAATAGTGATAAAAGTTATTAAGTTTAATATAAAACTCAGTTTATACTTTCCATAGTGTCAGAAAATAACTACAGTTTGCATAAAACCACAGGATTCAGTTTTTTAGTGAAGGCAGTCAGAGTTTCCCCAGGATTTCTCCATCTGTCACCATGCAGCAGGAGGTCTCTCCAGACACACCTCTCACCTGCAATTCCTGCACACTGGGGCTTTAAAACTTCCACAGAAAGTCATGGATAAACACATATTCTAAAAAGTCTAATATTTAATCAGTGATTCTTCATCTCATTCAGCTCTTACAATACATTACACAAGCCAATACTATAATTCTTTGCCCTAAAATCGCGTCTCCACTGCTATTTTATACAGCCTGCATGCCAGCCAGCACCTAGGGCTTTGATCCAATTGGAACAAGGATGCAATCTCCAGGTGTAAATTACTGAGTTACCAGTGAAAGTGTATTCTTTAAGTAACTATAAGCCAAGATGAAATATGTCTGCATCCTGGGGGCCTGAAGGGGCCCTTCAATGGTCAAAGGTTTCCTTCTTGGGCACACTAAGGACAGGAAGCGCAAATAAAATTCAACTTGGCAACTGTCACTATTACAGCACTTTCAAACTTCTTACAGTTAATGATGCCTTCTTTCTTTGGTGATTTTTAAAAATAATTAAATTAATTCTTTATTGGATTTCACTTTCGTTACTTTCATTAAATTCTTTTCAAACTATTCCACTGAAGACAGAAGAAGGAGGCATAAACCAATGAAGAGAAGCACAACACCAAATTAGGGAACTCCCCCTAAAGCTCCCCCTGCCCTCACAAACTCTGGTTTGCTGCTTTTACAACTCAATGCCTGGAATTACTACAAGAAAGGAAGCAGGGGGAGAATGTCTCTCTGTGCATGTGACATTCATTTAGCAACAGGTTAAAGAAGAACTTACTACAAGAACTACTTAAGGGACTCACAGAGAAAAATGGAACCTGAATTAATTTTTTCTATTCAACTGATCACACTTTAAAAAGTTGATAATCCTTTGTGAGTGGTGAGCACATATTTCTTTTCCAAGCTATTTCCACAGACTGTAAGAGATTCATACCACATGCAGAACCGCATTCAACTTAAGTGGGGTTTTTTATTACAATCTGAATTGCATTTCAGTCATACTCATGGCCAAAAGCCACAGGATGTTGTGTTGCATCACCTACTATGCAAGCATAAAGTGGGAAAAATTCCCTGCTCGAGGTTGCTTTCATAACAGATCAGGCCTGTAAAAAGCTGAAAATATAAGTGATGACTGAACAAGTGAAATGATTTGTCCAAGGTACAAAAGGCCTTTTTAAAATGTGTCCCACAGAAAACCAGTATAATTCTCTCTTTTTGCATGTGAAAGTATTTTTTTCTCACATAAAAACTTTTTTACATTAAAAGAATAATTGGGAAACAATGCTTCTAGTTCTGTGCTGCCCTCAGATGAACCCCAGCATGCTTTGATAACAAAGATAGTAACTGTGTGAAAAGTAGAAGAAAATGGCATGAAGCTCAGGGCCCTGTCCTCTTTCCCTAAATTTGAATTAGCTGGTGCTGCCTGGTTCTTTTTAATAGCATCCTTAGTGTCCTTAAGTATTGGTGCTGGGTGCTGCAGTATTATTTTGCCTTAAATTTGGCAAAGTTTCTTCTGTGAGTAGGAATGTTTCCATATCTACAGTTTTGTGCTACCTACATCTAATAAGTGTTTACAAACAGACTTTCTACAGGAAAAAATAATGAGAAATCGCATCAATAAAATTGCCCAGAGTTATGATAAAGATTTGACTGAGAGTGGGTTTGTTCCAAAAATAACTACAGTTGGTTAAATAAAGTGCTAATACAGCTGCTGGCTGGGGCCAAAGTCAGCTGTCACTGAAGTCTTTCCAAGGATTTCTTCCTGGTTAGCTCATACCTGTTTTTTTGGACCCACATTATCTGAAGTTAATTCGCTGAAAACTGAAGGAATTACACACAGACTTGCTGTACCTTTAGTTACTACGATTTCAGAAGTTTTAGCTTCTGCAGCAAGATGCTGGAAGTGGAGTTGTCAAATAAGCACCAATATTTTTTCTTCAGCTAATAAGAAAAACGTGCTCTTTGAAAGTGAATTATTTCCATGAGCTGAAAGGTCATTCAACTCACACAAAAAAATTTCAAATCAAATTTACCACTGATAATTCCTTTATAACATTCCCATATGCTGTACCATTTATTCCAAGGTAAACATAAAACATGTGATAAATTACTCTTTAACAGTCATCCTTGGAAATATTCTTTTCAAGAAAGAGCATGCAGTGAGTCAACAGTGCTAAGTGTCTATTTGTCATGGCAAACATCTTGGGGATGTTTACAGCTTATTATTAAAATAGTGTAATTCCATGTGGACCACAGGTATTTGCTTGACATCTTCATGGGTGCAGTATCAGTAACCATAAGTCATTATAACCTGCTTTTGTGGTAATAAATGTTATAAATAAGACTGAGCAAGCTAAGTGCAAATTCCTACCAAGTCTTAGCATTTGTTTTGGAACCATAGAAACAGTTCCATTCTTCCCTGCAGTTTTCAGGTGACCTTCAGCATATCAATGATGTGATTGTCTTGTAACTACCTGCCAGCAATAGAAGGTGTGCACCACTGAATTCGAGCACTGGGATACAACGTGACACCCCTGTTAACTCTAATGACTATTAATGGCTGGTTGGAAACATTTTCAGTTAGAAGTTATTTTAAGTATCTTGACAGAAAATGAGACTTTCAACAGCATCATTATTTTTTTTCTGAGAGATTATTTGCTTTTTGAAAGAGATGTCACCATTTCATAAAAAACCCCCCATTTCCTAAAATATAATTACAAACCCACTGCTACAATAGCACTTGTGAATTCTCTCCTCTCTAGCCAGAGGCTCCAGTGAGACGTGATTTACATCCCATGGTTTATCTCAATGGATAGAGGTTCCTGTGTTGCCCTGCACTAAAAAGGGAATAAATATATGTGTGCTTCCAACAAAGGAGCTCTGGAAGCCACAGAGCCATGGGGAGAATCCTGTGTCTAAGTTACAGCCATTTTTGTTAGGTACAGTGGCATTTTCTTATATTACTTCATATCTTTGCAAAAAATCAGTGTAAATAGAGAAGTGGAGAATAGGAATAGCATACTCTGACTAATTAAAGACTGTAAGGAGGTCTGCATTAGTTCAAGGAGATGTATGGGTATTAGAGAGCTAGAGAAATACATAATTAAAGCTATTTTTATAAGAAAATACACAGACTGTAAGAAATACTTTTATCAACTACCCAGACCAAGAACTCTCCTGTAGCTTCTACAGTAGCAAACCTTCTTCCACCAGAACAGTCATGAGAGAATTAACTTTATTCTATACCCTGATACTAAGAGAATATATCAATGCAATTCCTCATTTAATTAAATAAATAATTTTTTTTAAGCAAAAAAATACTGTTTCTCTTCTACAGCTGTATATCTAAGTGAGCAGGATCAGCATTATACTCTTTGGTCCTCAAAATCTCTTTCTCCATACTGGGTAAATTTCCTTCACTCTCCAAACGACTCAGCCTCTGTCCCTGTTTGCTCCAAACAGACTTAACTGCTTCTTCCCCCATTGTGACCAACAGAAGCAAATGTTTTTACTTCTCAATCCTTTTTATTGGAAAAAGAAACTAATCTTCTTTCCAGTTAAGGAGCTGAGGCGTATGAATCTCTTCCCCTGTTTTTCCCAGCAAATACAAATTGTAAAGCACAGAACCAAAATCTACTTATATTTTGCATAAGAGTTTTGCCTGCAACCCATGAAAACTGGCTGCAAAGTCAAAGAGGATTTTGCAAGCTTGGAACTGGAGAAACAAATTATTTTTTGTCAAACATTTCGTGCATATGTGTTTCCTTATTTATTCCTCTCTTGCATTAGTCTTGCAAATGATACTAAATGGGCTATAAAAAGACTTTTTCTTTTTTAATGAGTAAAGATTAATTTGCTTAGAGATTAGAATGCAGTGGCAGATACCTAAAACTTACAAGTGAATTACAAAATCCAGACATCAATAAAAAATTATTTAATGAAAGGATAGGTCAAAACAAGGACTGACTGAATGAGTCAAGCGAGCAAAAGAGCTGTATCTACACCAAAATTACCCCCAGAATGGTGGGCATTTCAGGTCACTGCTCCGATTACCACTGTACTAACACAGCAATTAATACCTCACCTATCACCCTGGACAGTCACATCCAGTGCCCTGCTCTGTCAAGTCTTTCAGTCCATCTGGACATGGGGTTGTTACTGCAAAACCAGCTGCACGAGCAGAGCACGGCGTGCCTCTGTCATAGAGGTCTTCCCTCTCTAGCACACTCTTTGATTGAATAAGGCTTTATTATGTAAACCAGCACAATAGCTCAGAGTAAGTAACTATAAGCCATATAAGCTATATGATGCTTATAATGTCCATTTTATTTTTTTAACTTTTAGATGTAGCACAACATAGCTTATCTACTGACCAGCACGTTTTGAAGGAGATCTGGTGAGGCAGAATATTAAAAACAAAAACTGCTGTCTTTCTGGCATTTGTCACTATTTCAGTTCATTTCTCCAAGAAGTCTTTTAGTGTTCACAAGTTCCTCAAGACCTCTCCAGCCATTTCTTTCTGGATAGTTGTCTTTCAACAGACAATTTACAAAGTGCAGAACAGACGCTTCTGTTTCCTCTTCTATAATATGATAAGCAAATACTCTCCAATTAAATACAGAATGCTGACCTGAATATTTTGCTGCATTCAAAAAACAGAAGCAGTGAAGACATAATAAATAAAAACCTCATTATAGTATAAACCTTCTTTGAGTGATTTCTGCTTGTTTGAAAAATAACTAATTGACTCTATGACTACACCAGCTGTTTTGAACCAATGGTTTGCTGAATGCAGATGGGTTATTTGGCAACTGGGAAAAAAATAAAGGTGGAACAGGCAGCACTACTGGACTCCAGTACAGCAGCTGCAGGTGTAGTTTCTTGGCATATATCTAACAGTAAGAGTAGGTGTACTTAGGAAAACCCTATTAAAATAAGCAAAGACACAATGCAAAGCAAGAGCTCAGTTTAAGCACGAATACAGAATGTAGGGCTAAGTGTGCAGCTTGCGAGAAAAACACCTTCCCCACAAGTAATGAAGTTCTTGCAGGACACCGGTTATTGCTGCTGACAAACATCTCCAGTGCCATTTGCTTGGAGTGCATATGCTGCAATGGACAGTGTTAAGCAGAGAGTTTAACTGCTTTGTATTACTGAAATCCCATTCTTGGCCATGTGTTTCTTTTCTTCTAAATATATTACCGACAAAAAATGAAGGCAAGCCCTGATTTATCCTGGGTAAAAGTGTGTCTCAGCCATACTCATGGAAGCCTGCTAGGGTAAATAGGTGTAATTTTATTGAGATAAATGGAGCTGAACCAATTTTAAGCTTCACTGAAGCTTATGGAGCTGAGCAAAGAATGTATCCCTTGTTTTGTAAAAGGATAGAAAAAATTAATAAAAAGGCATAATGTTAAATTTAACTGCATCGGGATCTCAAAGAGGCAGCAGAATCATTTATTTCCCAAGTATTCAGTGAAATCTGGCAATGTAAGACTAAGTACAGAGTTATTTTTACTTACAAATGCTGCCTGATTGTTCCCTTTAGTAGATTCTGGTTCAGAACAGTTAGGCTACTGATTCAAATTCTTTGCAAGAATTCTTTGGTATTTCTGAAAAAGAAAACCCTGTCAATACTGCCAGTTGAAAAATCATCCTTGTGGAACATCAAGAGATTCCTAAACTAACGGATTGAATTTCATAGAAAATTAATTGCCTTGTTTCCTTGTCTTCTTATAGGAGGAATCATCAGCTCAACATTTGTTTTCGTGACTCCTGTAAAACACACTTCCCTCAGTCAGAGGCAAAGCACATGTGTTACACACACAGTTACTTCCAATTCTTCACCAGATAAATAAGGAAACTTTCAGGTAACATCAGAGTTCTCATTTCTCTGCTAGAGTAGTAGATCAGTAAAAATCTTGTTTCCAGTGGAATGGTTATGAAAATAAAACAGATGTGATATATAAAAATGGAATTGGCTTCTTTTTCTCTGAATAATGAAAATTGTTTTGTGTCTATTCAGAAGCCTTTCATCAAGCTATACTCTCCAGTAGTTTATTCTGGGTCTGTTTCTTCCCTCTCATTGTCTTTTACTGTTCTGCTTACTGCAATCACAATTCTAAATTCAAAGAAAAATAAAAAAGACATTGGAAAACAATAATCCAATCATGAATAGAAAATGACACTGGGTATGTCACACGCAGAGTAATGCTGAACAAGTCAGCCCTCTACTATTGTTATTACGTGGAAGGGTGGTGACAGGATACAAAGCTACTCCATTCCACTGACTCCATGCTTTGGGTGCTGCAGCAGAGACAGGGAGGAAATAAGAACCAGGAAAATGGAATACACGTGTTGTGCCAAAGAACCATGCACTACAGAAAGCCAGAAAAGGTTATGCACAGGCAAAAAGCCCAGCTGGGACTGGAAAGTGCAGCCCGATTCTGTGAGCAGGAAATGCAAGGGACATGGTACTGTTGGCCAGACCCATTTCAAACCCTGCCAGGAGAGTTGTCCATGAGCATACTGGAAGTGTGTAATGGCACCTTGCAGCAGTTTGCAACTCAGGGACTCACTGCTAGACATCGTATCCTCAGCCAGACACAAAACACTCACTTGTCCAGGAGCTCTTTATGGCAGAATTGTATCTGGACTTGTATCTCTAGAAGAGACTCAAATTTCTGGATGTGACAGATTGTCTATTAAAAATTCAAAACCTGGATGCAACTAATTAGCTGTAACTAATTTTGACTGCTATCAGCATACCTGAACTGTGCTCCTGTCATTAATCAGATTTGAAAAAATAAAGTAGCATTTGTTGATATGTGAGCCAGTCTGGATTTCTCTGCCTTACTGTTACTTTCTCCACAAGCACACACATTTTAAAAAGCCTTGAAGAATCAGCCCTTTTTGTCTGCTTTGCAAACACTTACATATCCATACTGAAATCAGTATGACTGCCCATATACAAGTTGAACAAGTGTTGCATTTTTTGGTGTCCTGTTCAGATGGGAAGAAGTTGTTTCAGGCACTCATCCTTTCTCAGTTCCTTTTAAGACTAGAAGCATTAAAGGAGAGTTTATGAACATTTCCAACAGCTCCCTGGAGAGCCCATGCTAAAGATTAGTGGTATCTTCTTTTCCACTCAATTACAGAATTTAGCTAGGAGAGATTTTGAAGGAGCTGTTAAAGCACTTAATACCAAAGTTTTAGGGGGCAATTCTGGGAAGTATAGATACAGCTGTAAGTCTGTGCTACTCCTACTTCATTTTAATTTAGAAATGGATAGTTAATAGAATAGTAAATTCCTTAACAAAAGAAATAAAATGGCTTTTTTAAATAGAATTTTCTCCACTTAAAATTCTTACAGACATAACAAGAGCCCCTATAAGAAAAATGCTGGTTTAGGATAATATACTTATTTAACTCAAGCTCTTAAAGGGACAGATAATTCCCCTCTTCTTATAAACACAAAATTTAAAGGGCAATGCTGTAGTTATTCAAACGGTTTCAACTGAAGCATGTTATGCTGATAACAAACAGTGTAATAGTTCCTTTTAACAAATTTGTAATTCTAATCAGCATTGGCTTTCTGTCAAGTCCAGTAATTAAGGAACTTGTCGATGTCCATACGATTATTCTTCTTGATAATGGTGTTATTTAAACATCAATCAAACATGAATGTTCTATTTTTGCTTGGAGAACAGTACATTAACATGGAGAACATACTGTTAAAACCCTCATGGTGCTTAAGAAATGGATCTCAACAACCAAAATTATCTACCTTAAAACCTGCCCACAGATGTTCACGATTCAGAGAGAGACTCATGGCCATCTTTAGGTAACTAAAGGTTTTTAATTAGTCCTTAAGGTACTGAAGACCTAGAAATGACACAGAAATCCTTGAAGCAAATCCTTCAAGAATTCTAATACTACAGAAGATTTCAAGTGAAACCACATGTCACACCAAAATGCCTGGTAAAGAACCACAAATGAAAGACAAAGCACACAAAGATCTTTGGGATTATGCTGTAGATCATCTTGTCACTTCTGTAAGCCTAACTGAAAGCAGAAAACATCCCCATATTCCATTATATGCCACATCTCAAGTACCCTGGAAAAGCATATTCTGAGATGGCTGTAGATGTGTGCAAACATACACTTTCAGTTGGGTCAATATGACTCCTAACAGAAAAAAACTGCAAACAAGAAGAGTGACATGAAAAATCTGCCTTCCTTTGCTTGGGAACTGAGCTGACCTGCAAGGGTGTTGAGGAAATGCAGCTTGAAAAATGTCATGTGTTTTTGGGGCTTGGATCCTTTGCTAATATCATTTTCAAGTACATTTGGTTCTGGATAAATGGGATACACAGAGCTCTAATTTAGTTTTATGTGTGTACTGAATACACTACTTTAGTTACCACTCACAGTATTTTCAGCTAATTCAATACCTTCCAAACCATCTTTCTTCTTTTAATATATTCTGAAGTGCCTTTAAGTATCTTAAAATACAAATCAAATCTCTCCAGAGTGCAATAAAAGCACAATAAAGCAGGTCTAACACATAATCAAATATGATAACCATATACTTAAAGGTGGAAAAGAAACTCCTGTAACACTTGCAAAGCTTAGCCAGCGTCCAACACCTCAGAATGAAACAACTGTCAGTCCAAATTCATCCAACCTGTCCACATTACATTTCCAACTTCCCATTTCTCTTTTTGTAAAATATAGAAAAAGAAAAAGGAATGAGACAGAAACCTTTAAATAGCAAGAAATGACTTGTTCTTAGCCTACTATAACAATGTATACTCATGAATTTACTCATCAGCATTTAGAAATATAGACAAATATTCAGTAGGTGGGCTGTACTTGTCTAAGAAAAATCTAGTTCTTGAAAGAGGTAAAAGGGAAAGACAGGTCTGTGAACTACTCAGAAATTAATGAACAATAGATTTAATTTAGATTTTTATCACACACTTCTCATAAAAAAATTACTTCAAAAAAATGAAAAAGCATTTTATCCAGAAAAATAGGTTAAAATTTATGTCCACTTGGTTAGGATGTTAAAATACCATACCGTACCTGTAGAAAATACTATTGATAATCAGATTTAGACAGGTTCCCTTAGATAGCATGTTCTAATTACAGATGTAAGGGGGGAAATTCTGCTGTTGAGTGAATACGCTCTTTGATATTTTTCTGGTGGCTTTTCTGCCTAACAAGATAAAAGCATTCTCCTTTGGATTTCTACAGATATTCACAGACCATTGCCATGCGCCCGTAAAATTAAGGGTATTTTAAAGAAAATAATTACTTTCAGTATGGAAATGACAGGAAATATGGAAACGACAGAATTTCAAGAATAAAAAGATTATTTCTAAATTTAGCTAGGAGAGCTCGAAGTCAGACACTATCACTACTTAAATTCCCAATGCACTCCCATAAATAGCAGCAGAACTCCAAGGGGGGAACCACCTGCAAGCACAGGTACAAGTACAGGAGACAGCTGAAGATTATAGGATAATTTAATACTTAAAATGCTTTTAGGCTCCTATCCAAACATACCTGAGCACACTCAACCCTCTTACAAAATGCTGTATTTAACTAACTTGAACAGTAAAACATGACACCACCACTAACACCTTCAACCCCTTTAACATGAAGTGTTCTAAGATAAAAAAATACTTGCAGGGGTTTTAAAAATCTTTACCAGGGATAGGTTCCCTATGAAAGATTTCCCTCTGCCCCCCACACCTCCAGATTTTTCCATAAGGAATTCTGACTCTCACTCCACTCAAAAGAATTAAGAAACAACATTTTAAAAAAGCACTTAGTTTTTGAAAGAGCTGTGGGAATATTACACCTATTTTAAAAAAAATTGGACCTTCTGCAACTTACCTCCTGCAACACTGCTTAGGAAGCACCTCTAATTCTCTTCCTCTGTCCCACTCAGATGCAACTTCAGGATTGGCTGTTTGCAGGAACGTGAGAATCATTCAAAAGCCACGTCTTCACTCCAGCACTGGTGATTTCTTGGAAAAGCACTGCTTCGGAAAGCAGTAAGTTCACAGAAAACCTTTTAAGACAACATAAAACACAATATAAAAAAAATTAAATATTTAGGCATCGGAAAAGATGCTTTTAGTATGACTGTTTTACTGTTCCATACACACTTTCCTACTGTTACCACATAAAGCCTCTGATCAGAAGCCCTGCTTCTGATGAGATCAAAGTATTTTTACTCGCAGCTGGTACAACTATTCCCTATTCGTCCATTTCTCAATTCTTCCTCCACGTGACCATAATTTATAACCTTCCCTCTTGTCAATACATCACTAGAAATCTCTAAACAAACTGATAAATGTGATTTATTCTCTTTCTCCAGTTCTTTCAGGGTGGTATTCACCAAGAGATAGTTTAGAAGCTTATTTAAGGAAGACAAGGCTTGAAGGGTTAAGCATGCTCTAGGGAGAAAGACTCCAACTTGTAGTACATTAGGGAAGCAGGTGAGTGACTTGGCCTGTCTGGAGGAAACGTTCTAACAAGAATTTCAACCATTTTTTGGAGCAACACTTGGTTCCACCATCCCCAGCCACTCGTTGGGTAACGGGTCAGAACTTTTCCCAATACTAGAGCAAAGGATTACTTTGAATACATCACTGAGCAACACCAACAAATTATCACATGTACCAAAGTGTTCCTGCCACACCCAGGTGAAGAAGGCAGTGACCCCAGGTTCACTGCTACCTACTCAATACCCCCATAAACCAATTATGGACTCCAATTTAGGAACACAGCAGTGACTACTCCATTTGTTTAGGTACACTATATTCTGAGAAACATCCCAGTATAACAATTACAATTTCATCTGGACATATTTCCGATGACAATGTAATCCCAGACATGGCGTATCTGTTTTCAGCAAAGGTCACTGTCAGTATTGTAGTGGAGATAAAGTAAAATGAGAGGAAGAGATGACCTTTTGGAGTGCGGCCACAACTGTTCTGAGCTCACCTGGGTAACAAAGGCAGGAAAGGTGAAACCTGCCCTTGTGTGCTCTTATGGCTTCAGACACTAAATACACTGTCAGTACCTGCCCAGTGGGAAAAGCTGCCATTGGAGGGAACAAGCTCTAGATTATCCTTCAGCTAAATAGGCATTAATCAAAACATGCCTTACTGCTAACTCCAGAAGGGTGTGTGAAGATACAGAGCTCACAGTTTTGTTTCAAGGTTGCATTTTAAGTTCATGACATTCAACTCTTTCAAAACACAGACTGAATATATAGAAATAAAACCAAAGTTCGGTTTTCAAAAATAAATGAATAAATGAGTCAATAAACAAAGAATTCATCCACATCCAGCATATGGATTTCAGTTGCCTGGACTAAACTGGCAAGGCAATAAAAAAAATGCTGTTCTGTCAGGTATTAACTGAAGCCAATTGATTTAATATCAGAAAATCTTCCTTTGAAATCATGTTAATAAAGGATTACTGTAGCATCAATTTTGCATAATTATTTATTTATGAGTTTATAAACTACAATAATAAGATCCTTACTCAGATAAGGCCTTTCTGTTGTTTGAAGGAAAATACTACTGTAAAAACAATATTGCAAGTGTTAAATCAGCAACCCGCCCCTGAAACCAAAGCCATCATCAGCGTGTCAACTCGTCAATAGTCAGAATGCTGTTGGGAATAAAATGTTTCCAGTACTGCCAATATCACCATTTCAATAGCTCATTTAGAGGGAAAAGGCCTTATTATTTTATCATTGCTTGAATAAGCTCTTCACATCTGACAATTTATTGCTTTAATTACAATAAGTGTTTCATGTCATTTCAGGACTACTGAAAAACTATTTCTCTACAGAGGTGCAGAGATGCTTTCATATTTATGGCCTTATCAAAAACAACTTAAGAATTGTTGATGACGTAAGTTTGAAAAACACAGAATAACCAGAGTCATTTTTCAATTTCTTGCAATCAACTGCTGTCACTGGCCTGATTTCAGAAAGTCCCCTGAAAAAAGGAGTCCAGTTGAAAAAGTTGCCATCTTGAAAGTAAAAGAAGGTAATTATTCAACAGAATACAAGTGCTCACAGTGCCTCCCTTTTAGGTACCAATTAAGTATAGTGTCCCCATATTTTCAGGCCAAAACACACCAGCAAAAGCAATACTTCTGAAAACAGGACTGACAAAGAAGTAGGAAGAGACCCTGCAGTTACTAATACAAAACCCAAATCACTACGCACACTAAGTGTACTATTATAAGGGGGGAAAAAGCAAGAGAATTAGTGGTGTCAAGCAAAAAAGAAAGCCTCAAACACAAAGACCGGCTGACACAATTTCAAGAACAGCAACAGTTCGGATCCACTGAAGTATTTGTTAAAAGCCACTAAAAATAAAAGTAAAATATCAATATTTTTTTTAAAGGGGAGAGAAAAGAAGATGAAGTCTGAAACCTTGGAAACTACATGAGAAATGCAATAAGCTTGTACCTAATTTCTATCTGAAAATAGAATTTATAAATAAGGAGCACAGTCAGTTCCATGCAATTAAGCTGTAGATGATACAGCCATACATCCAAGCAGTATGGATGGGTTTTTTCCTTTAACTCATAGGAAGAACATGAAGAACTTTTAACCATCCGATCTCCAAGCCATATCATATACTATTAGAAACATCTAATGGACTGAATTTAAAAGAGGAAAAATAAATACTTATCTGGAAATCCTGAATCACTTCCTCCATTGTTGGGTTCTTTATGGAATAACTCAACCTAACAGTTCACCACAGCGTTTCACAGACTGGCATCTTCCCACACAGAGAACAGTGTTCAAAACTGTTTAACTAGCAAAAGTTAGGAAGAGATTTTGCATTTATTTGCATGTGTCTGGGACTTTTTGCATGACTGATGACACACTGCAGAGTTTTGCTTTTGAAAAGAAGTTACTCTCTGCAACACTGCGCAAAATCTCATCGCAGTGACTTCTGCTCATTCTTGAACGACAGTGAACATTGACCCCCTGGGGTAACCAAGGATGAGCCTGGGGTCAAAGCAGAGCAGTTGAAAGCAATTCAGTAACTGGATTTTTCACTAAGGTTCTTGCCACTTGGAAGATGCAGTATTCTGTCACAACAGACCCAAACAGATGAAAAGCTAGTAGTTTGTAAAATAATATGCGACCAGATTTCTTTCTCCAAAGAAAAGCTGGATTGCATAAAAGATTTTGAAGCGTAACATTCTGCAAAATCAGCTCGACCAAGTGTTCATGGACTGCTCATTCAAACGACTATAATGAAGTTCAACAGTTTCCATGGTCTCTCTGTAGCAAACTCTATTACATTCCAGCATTTGACGTAAATAGATAAAAGTTGATATGCAGTTGATGAACTCTTCTTTTCCTGAGGGCCTTAAGTTTCCAAAAATCCATTAAGACTTCTGAAAACCCAAGATCTATCCTAGCTTAATTATCTAAGGGAGTGAGTCATTTGACAAAACATCTCTCTGATTCATAAGCTACTTGCATAATTTAAAAACTGCTACTGCTTATCCAGCCTACACCACTCCTGGTGAAAGAAGATGTCTAATAGTTGTGCTGGCACACCCTCGAGTAATGCAAGAGAAGATTATTTGCCCATGTCTTTGTATCATAATTTATAAATATATGTGTACATATATGGAAAGAGGGATCAAAACCATCTTATCATACAGTGCTTTTAGTATAAGGTCTACTATCAGAACCTTTATCAGTTCACAAGTGAAGCAAAATAAAACAAACCACTTGATAATTTTACAATACTGGCATGAATATAATAATCAGTCTTTTTCTTCTTTAACACCCTCAAAGAAATAATAATAATAGTAATAAAGTTACAGTTTATTAAACAGTAACATCTCAAAAATTCATCTCTTTTATTTTCAAATTTTGAAAAAAACCCCGAAGCTTACACGTTCTAAAATTAACATAAATATAGTTAGAACATATACAGAATTTCATCTATTTATAGTGGGTTTTGAGAATTCTTATTTCAATCACATTTTCCTGCATGCAGTAGTTCGGGCTGGGATAGCTCTTTTCCTCACAGTAGCAGGTATGTGGCTGGGTGTTGGGTTTGTGACCAGAAAAGCAAAGCCCAGGGATGTTTCAGCTGTTGCTTTCACTGAGCCAAGGGCCTTTCTGGCTCTCACACTGCCCCATAAGCAAACCGGGAGGGGACAGAGGTGGGACAGATGACTAACAAGAGGGATATTCCACACCATTTCCCCAGCCACAAAAGCTGGGGGAAGAACAAGGAAGGGAAGTGGATGGCTGGAGTTAAGGCCTTTGTCTTCCCAAGCCCTACTTTCCTGGGAAAAGTAAAGCATATGTCTGCTGGTGGGAAGTAGTGACTGAATTATTCTGATCTGTACTGGCATGCTGGGTACCTCTGATACATTTTGCAGATGTAAAATCCCCCAAACAATTCCGTTTCCTTGTGTTGAGCCTGTACTAAACAGAGCATTGCCTCCTACTCTTTATTCCTCATGAAAATTACCAAAACTAAGATTCTCAATGCTTACTCTTTATCTGGACTCATATGACAAGACAATCTTAGATGGTATTAATTGGCTTACAATAAAAAGTGGTCAAAAATAATACATAAACTTGAATAAAATTCTTAAAAAAAGACCTTCTGAAATGATGAGGAAAGTTAGTGACTAAACACCCAGAATTTTAACACAGGGATATATGTAACACTATATAAATTTCTTGGCTTTAAACTAGATTACTAACTAAATTGTAAATGTTTACTCTTCTGTTATCACAAACTATTTTTACCTTCAATTTGAGCTTACTGGGATAATGAGTGCTGAGAGCAGTATTTAGACTTTCCAAATCTGGCAGCTAAACCAGCAGCTCAGCCTTCTCTGGCTCTCTGGCCACAGTGAAACAGCAGCTCCTCAAAGGCAAGTCAGCTTAACCTCATATCCTCCAGAGGGTAATTCAGAGTCATCCTCTATCCCTTCACTGCCTATCTGAAGTGGCCTGTGAGACTACAATCTCTTAGATACCAGTTAGATGTTCAAATATAGATACATGAACTGTTTTCTTGCACCCCAAAAGTGCTTAAATTACCTCCTATGAGAGAACATGGCCGAGAAATGAGGAGGACTTCATCTCTACTACCTGCCTTAAATTACTGCTCCCAAGAACAAGATAAAATGGAACTGCAAATGTCTAGTTAAAGGAAACAGCAGGAAATCATTTTGGGTTAGCACAGTTTAGAGAGCAGCTTGTGCTTAGAATTATGATTTTCTTTCTATAGGTAAATCCTTTCTTGTGTGCTTTGTACTTATTCATTAGAACCAATCAAAAATCATAATTTTTTTTTACAGAAAATAAACATTTAACCATTTAAGAACTCTAATATTCCGCATCACTATAAAGGAAGAGAATCTCTGAAATACAGATATGAGTATATTCGACTTGTTTACAACCTTCTCCTTTCTTACACAACTTCTGTTTCGTTTGCTTTACTCTCTCTTTTTGTCTATTACCAGTATAATAAAAAGTTGAAGTGAATCATGGACTTGGAAAGCAGTCGATGACTTCTAAAATTTCCCAGGAACTGCCTAACTTCACAAGACCCAGCACATTTTAATTTCAAGAACAATGAAACCCAGGCAAAAATACATCTTTCTAAGCAAAGCATAGCATCCTTTATTCCAAGTTACACTTCAAATGATGCAACGTACAGAGCAGTCATCTCTCATTTATGCCTCACATGATTTTACTCTTGTAACCCAGACATGTCCAATAGATGTGTGTACTTTAGACAACTTTCTGTTCTGATTACCTTTCTCATCTATTTTATACCAGCCAGCCTCAAAGAACAGTGAGACTGGTGCTGCTTCAGAGTGCTGGTAAAAGTGAGTAATTCTGAGCTGCGCGTTGCAGTTGTCCATTAGAGCCCCGGAGGAGAGACATTGTTACACCAAACATAGATGAAGTTGTATTTGTCCCTACAACAGACAAAATTATTCCAAGTCAGGGGAGGGGTTTGTGGCGAAAAAGACCTTTCCTCATCTGTTGTCAACCCTCAGCGGTTCCCTTGCTCTAAGAGGTGATGATCAGTTTGGCTTCTGAACTTTCACCAGCCCACACTGTAATGGAAAAACTGAATGGGGTAAGCAGTTCTAGCTCAGCCAGAATACTCTGTCCCTGCTGTACAGATACAGGAAGGTGGTTTAGTTTGGTCTCCGAGTCTGTTTGGTCTTCGCAAGGGATTTCAGAGAAACGGAACAGTCTTTTAGAACAGATCAGAGCCTTGTATCTCAAAGTGCACTTGAAGGTATTCCCCATTTAAAAGGTTAGCAAGTTTCAGCTGAAAATGACTTGACTCCTCAGGTGGGGGTTACAGCAATGGTTAGTAGATGAAGAAATATTATCTTACAGCTACCACACATTGGACACAGCCATTGTGCCCCAAGAAGGACTTTAAGGCTGTGCCTAAATTCACAGCCCATGCTTTCAACACAAAATTAATTTTGGAGTAACGGTCCTTCGAAGGAACAGATAAATTAAACGGGAAGATATCTAGGGCTGGGGAATGCCTCCCCATTTCATACTTCTATTTTGTGTTGAAGAAGCTGTAATCACAGTGAAAGAAAGAATAACGTTGCAAGAATTATCTTCTGTTCCTAAAATCCAGTTTAAGTAGGCTAAACTTGTAGGTGTCAACAGCATGCAATACCACACTTTTAACAGAACTTTTAAAATTAAAGTTTTTATCCAAATTTTGACACTCCGAAAAACGAAAAAGCATTTTAAAATAATTGTTCTTGTGAATGACACCAGGGAATTTTAAAAAAAATTTCCTCTCAGTATGTTCTCTTTCAAACATACAATACTGCTCCAGCATTTAGGAAGCAACAAAAAGAATAAAAATTCATCAGTTTATTGTGTTCTGCAGGGTGGTTTTACCCATGGCAGGCAGCATTTCACATTCATCATCTGAAGTTTGACATTTGATAGTGGTTGTTGGATTTGGGTGTTTGTTTGGATTTTATGGTGGTGTTTTGTTTTGGTTTAAATACTGCCAGTTACTTTGGAGCACAGGTAATGGCTATGAGCCTCAAACAGCTTTAAGAAATACAGAATGTTCTGTGTGAATGGCAAGTTCGTTGCTTTATTCACCTGCCATTCAAGTAGGCATAGTCAGTGTTCTGGAAATGACTGCTGTTGAAATCACAGTTCTGCTCAGTGGAGTGGAGAGACCCCCTCATTGTCCTTAAAATCATAATGATTAGGAGCTTCATAGGAAAAAGCATTAGCAAAACTCCAGTTACTTTTATCATTAGTCTACATATCACACAGAAGAACTTGAGACATGACTTCATTCTGATCCTTTTCAAGCAGCAAAGCAAGGCTGCCCGTGTCCTTGGCTTCTGCCTTGGTACTATAGTGCTCCCCGCTCAACACACCCACAGTCTTTGCTGTTCTATTCTCCTGTCAACTCTCTGTTGCTGAACTTCTCTTTCCTCTGAAGTGTTTCTAGTGCTATTTGAAGATAAACAAGTTGTAAATGAGGTGTAGTCTAACCTTTAGCATAAAAGGGAAATTCTTGCATAATTATGATAAGCAGATTAATTGTCTAAAAAGCCAGCTTTTGTCAACAGGTGATAAACAGCTCCACTCTCTTCTGCAGGAACCTTCTGACCAAGTTAATGACCAAATTCTCCCTAGGCCTCATTTCAGAGTAGCTATTTCCTTACAGCTGAGAAATACAGTAATTTTAAATCTTAAGGTACACAGGCTTTTATCAATTATGCCATTAAAAATCAAGGAAGTTATAAGCAAAGTGCATTCTGATCACACAAAATTTTAAGCTGTAAGATTTCTTTCAGTGCTTGCACCTTTAATATAATGTAAAACTAGCAAATATTGATAATTTGAAATATTAAAAACTAACTCCATTTAAGGAATTGCACCTACAGAAGCATTTCTGGAAAACATGGTTGCTTAATTACCATTGAAAACATGATCATCATTACTTAATTATTATTGTGCAAAGATGTTGCAGCAGATTAAAAATAAACTTATGGTTGCTGATTTAAGCAGAGAAGTTGGCTCTCTTTCTTCATCACTGCTATCAGGATAAAGATGAGAAAATCTGGTACGACATCAGGGATTCAAACTACCAGCTAACACAGATGCTTTTCATTACTCCCAGACTGCAGGGAGATGAAGATGGATATACAGACAGAAGCTCTGAGAAGCACAAAACTCTATATCCTATCACAGCCCATCCAACAAGTTTTTCCCCTAAGAATGCCCATAACGAGAAAGAGGCTGTCTTCCAAAATAATGCCATATGTAATGTTAATAGCAAAATAAATTTTGGGTACTGAAAGACAGACCTGACAACCCCACCAATTTTTAGACTGTTAGCTTTGTTATCAAATGATTTGTTATGCAGAACTGGGACACAAAACGTCTTCCTTTAAAATAAATTTCTGCAGATTAATTTCTGCATATGCAAATGCATTTATGTGATAAATACAGCTCCTTGCTAATCTCCAGTGCTACATTAGCTAAGGACATTAATGTATGAGAGAAGCTAGAAACAAAGGTTCAATAATTACTGTGGGAGTTCACAGCTCCCTGAAGGTAAGGGTGTCACAACTGCATTTCCTGTATGTTTACATCACTGCCATTAAATGGCAGAGTCAATAAACAATTTAGGGATACTTTGTGTCTTTGTCCAAAGCACAACCATTTGCACCCAGAAATAGCTTCACTCTATTAACAACAATTGTGTTTTAATGCAATTGGGAGTGAGAGCTCAGCTACTCTGGTGCAAATAAATTAAGGCATCTCACATGGAAAGTTAAGGAAGGATCTGTAGCCTAAAGAAAAACAAACTACTGTTCTTCAAGTGCTGACTAATTATTTCAGCATCAAATATTTTGAATGTCTTTCAGAAACTATCATCAACATATTTACTGCAACTAAATGCTCACTGAGAAGAATAAGACACAAAATATGCATCTTCAGGGTTTCACTAATTGTAAAGGCTGTAAAGAATATTTTATTGCGTTTCTAAACTTTCTACTCTGCTACTTTCTTAACCAGTCCTGTTTCCAGTACTATGTCTACAAATAAAAACAGGTTTAGCTTGTCTAGGAAAGATGACTAACACTAAAAAAAACAAGGCATTTTTGTACTATTAGGAGGCAACATTATTTCAATTTAAAATTAATAACAATCTGATAGTTACAAAGTAAATTGAAAATGCTTTCAATTAGACCAGATTTTCTCCATAGTGATTAATTTGCCCATTTTTACTTGCAAGTTGAATCAAGCACACATCAGAAGTTGCCCTTGATTCTGGTAGTGTTGATAATTGTGCTTTATGTGGCTGCAACTCATTTTACTTAGTGAAAGCAAGTGAATTGGAGCTTTCAACTTGTCCATCTCCAAATAACATGAAGGTTTGTTAAAATGCAAAATCAGATATCAAGTCTTGCATATAAGTCATTAAACAGTTGAAACTTCAAGTTTATATACTTGACTGATATAAACTTCAAAATTTTAAGTACCATTACTCACTCCTTGCTTTAGTCATCAAGACAACTGAACTGCAATTTTTTCCTCCACGCAAAATCAATTCACATATTATATGTGAAATATTTCAAATCCCATCATTCATGTACAAAACAATTCCATAAAGGAAATCTCTCTGGGCCATATATTTATTAAATTGTATAAATTAGCCTGGCAATACTAATAAAACTTCAGAAAAAGCTTCTAAAGGCATCTACCAAATACATATCTTCATTAAAAAGTGGCAACTTATTAAAAAGTCCAGATAAAAATGTTTTATAAATATATGTGCATGTGCACATTCTCAAGGGTGGAGGTGTGGGGTTCTACAGCTCATTTTTATAGAATTTTCATAGTTTGGGTGTCTTTGAAGGAACCTTAAAGCTCATCTAGCTTCAACAGCCCTGCCTTGGGCAGGGAACCTTCCACTAGACTTAGTTGCTCCAAGTGCCACCCAGCCTGGCCTTAAATGCTTTCAGGGATGGGACATCCACAGCTCCTCTGGGCAACTTGTGCCAGGGTCTCACACCACCCTCAAAGTAAAGACTTTATTTGTGATATCTAATCTATCTTCTGTCAGTTTAAAGCCATTTCCCTCCTGGTCCTGTCGCTCCATGACCTTGAATAAAGTCCCTTCTCCACACCTCATGTGGCCCCTTTAGGTTCTGCAAAGTGCTACAGGTCTCCCAGGACCCCTCTTTTCTCCAGGCCCAACAGCCCAACCATCTCAGCCCATGTTCTTGGGGTTTTTTTGTACAATACCCGAGTTCTCTACACAAAGCCTCACGCAGCAGAAATGAAGAATTTCCTTGCTGTTTCTACATGGGAGAAACTCAGGCAGACTAAACTTACAGGGCAGGAGGAAAAACAGAACAGGTGAAAGAAACAGCGGCACAGAGCACTCCCATGTTTGCCACGGGGTAGGAATTGGGGCTCAAAAGCTGTGAAAAGCACCAGTCTTTGAAGATGACCACAGTGCTTGGACGTGCAATGTGTTATATTTGTTTAATAAAACTTAAAGGTAAAGCTTCTGTGAAATCGTGCCTAATATGTCAAGCATTGCCTGATCTGAAACTTTCATACTATTTTCTTTAAGGGAATCCTTTACATTCCAATTTCTACTTGAATGAGATTCATCCAAACTTGAAAAGAAGGCAAATCAGTTTTTGCCAGGTGGCAAGAACTGCGACAAATTTAAAAATCAAAGGGAAAACTTTTATCAACTACCTTTCTCTCTTTGGAAGTTATGAATATGCTGAGGAGCAACACATGAAAGGGAAACAAATTAAAGATATGCTAATATATTGTATTTCTTTTGTGATATGGCAGGAAGTATGCAGCTTGGATAAATCAAACTACACAACATAATTAAAATCCAAATGTAACATTCAAATGATGACTAATAGAAAATGATAAAGAGTTCAAAAATAGGAAGTATTAAACACACTAATTAGTACATCAGAAGCTGCAAGGGAGCTGCGTATCTTAAAAGTAAATGTCTGCTTCCCCTCTTCAGTGAGAAAACACTCATATAAAGCTTATGTTGATTAGTTTGTGTTGAAAAACAGCTTCTGTTCCTTTAATTGCTAATGAAATAGTTGAACTTAAAAGCCTGAGCAAATTATTAATAATCTACCATTACCAAGCTAAGAACTTTTGTCTTGATTGATGGGCTGCTCTAAGGAGCTATTTTTAAGGTGCCTGTTCAGATTATTACTTTAGAAAGGCCCTCATAATATCTTTAATTGCCTTCAACCTTGGTGATTTCAGAAGTCTCTTCCTGAAGTCATGAAGTGGTTTCAGTTTATTTGGCTTATTTTCATGAAGGATTTCCAAATCAGTTCAGAAGTGAGGTTACAGTTCAGGTTTTATTAGTAACAAAACCTTTCAGGGTAAAGGGGAGTATTCTCAAAGCACATGAAAACTTGGGTGAATATTCTTAGTTTACTTACAAATTCTTGTTATATATATGTTGTTATTTTAGACTTTAAATGTGCAAAAACAATGATTATCAAGTTTATTAATTTAAATATTTATTCTCCAGCTATTCTGTCACTTGCAAAACATTAAAACAGAAGTAAAATACTAAAGCACTTGAACATATGTTAGAAGCCAAACCAGAAAATTTTTCTGAAGGAAAATGTGAGCTAGAAATAATAATTTAAAAAACCTATAGCCTGAGTAAACACAGAACATCACAGACAGAAGCTGAATTGGAAAGAAAAAAAACCAAACAACCAAACCCAAACCAAACCACACCTACCTAAAGAGAAGTACAGGTTTAAAAAAACAGCACTGAAAAATCACCATACAGACAGGTGTGGTACAAAGAACTCAAGGACTCAATACAGAATATATGGGAGCATAAGGAGGGATTTCAAATTAATCCTGCCTATTTAAAATTGACAATTTGAGGTCTTAAATATTATCATATTTCTAGTTTATATATTCAATGCCTCTTTTTCTAGGATACTACTTGTAATTATTTGAAGAACAGCACACAGAAAGAACCAACTCTCTTGTTGAACAACAAGTGAGTAATAAAGCACAAATTCTAAGTATCCTAAATACTCTTTCTGATTTAAATCTTTGTGACAATTTCTCTGGAGGCAGGAAAAACATTTGTGCATATTCTTTTAACTCTACTAAAAACATTCTTTAGTCTTCTGGAGTAAAACCTGCAAGGTGAACATAAATACAAGTATTTTTTGAACTACTGGGGGTTTTTTGATGGATGTAGTGGCTTCATCTAAAAAAGCAGGGGAGATAAAGAAAATCCCGACAAGCACAATACAAAGCTAAATTGGATTAATATTATGAACTAGTGCAGGAAGTAGTTACGTAATGAAAACAACAATGTCTCCTTGATACTGCACTAACACTCTGTTTGAAGACTAAGGGCTCTTGCACTCAGACTAAAATTTTAAAAGCTGTCAAGGACATTGAGCTATAAAATTGTTACCAAAAGGGACCTGTATAACTGTGTTCATCATAACACTGAAAAACTCAACCTTTCTCAGGAGTATCAGTGAAGGTGCTTTTTCTCCTGATGACTAATATGCTGACTGTTATCAACAGAAATTAAGTGCTTGTTCAATAAAACCTTTCGGCTTTTTTTCATCCCTTCAATGTGCCTGCAAAATTTCAAAGCAATTTGGAGAGCATAGAAAGGTCTGACTGCCTCCCTTTTTGCCAGGAAAACAATCACACAGTTTAATTACTGAAAATAATCCTAAATGAAAACCATTCAAATAGCAAATTTGAAAATACAAACTCTGTTCTCACTGTGAAAGCAGTTGGCCAGGTGTCAAACATTGCCCATATCTGAAATCAGAATTATTCTGGTCCTTTTGGTTTGGGGTTTTTTTTGGGGGGCAGGGGGGATATGTTTGTTTTTTCAGGTTTTTTTTAGTTAGGGTTTTGTTTTGGGATGGTTTTGGTGTGTTTTGTGTTTGCTGGTTTCTTCCCTTTTGTTTGGTTGGAGTTTTTTGTTTTGTTTTGTTTATTCCATGGCTGCTACCACAGAGACACCCAAGTGCAGGCTACTTGAAGTCCACTGCTCTACCTACCTGCACCACTATATTTAGAAATAAATATGGAGGTAAAGCAGCATCCCAAAAGGAACTCCTCACAGCTTTGGCTGCAACAGAAGGACTTAATCTGTCTTTAAATGTTTCCATTAGAGCACATTCCGCTTTTGTTTAACTCAGCAGCTTGCTTGGGCAGATGTTCTTGTTCAAACCCTAGAAGACCAAGTTCTGTGTTCTAACCTCACCCTGTGCAGAGCAGCTGGGCAGCCATAAGGCACAGGAGCCTCAGCCGGTATCAATTAAATGCCACGTGTGTTCAAATTAATACAACACATTTGGCTACTGGCTCATGAGAAATTACATTCCCCCGAAATATCAGCTACCAATAAAAAAAGGAAATCTTCACAACCTTCCAAGGCCTCATTACTGTACTTCAAAATATTCTGGGTTTATAAGAATTAAACACAAAGGAAAATATACTCTTAAACAAAGTTCCCTTTGCTACAAAAGCTGAACAGTTCCTTTATTGAGAAGTAACATGAAAGTTATTCAAACTTTTTTGGCTGGAATAAGCCAGTAAAAGCCAGGAATGAGGGCTGACGTTCATACTAATTGTCTGCAACCTCCTAAGATTGCCTATTTTGAATTGCTTTATGAACACACTTCTCTTCACTGACCACAAGGAAATATTTTAGTCCTAAACTTCACGTTACCCAAGCCATCTTCATTAGAAGCCTGAGAATGACAGTAAAGATCCTGGAATCTTAAATATTCTGCATCATCTTATTAACATTAATGTCTGAGTGTGCAACCAGAACATGCATGCAATTATAGTTCCCAGTCTTGCAAGCAATAACAAGGGTCATCCCTGCTGAATCTGAGGGCACCTCATCTTTAAGAATCTGAAGCAATGTGAACCCCCCATGAGTAACAAATGGCAGGATAGGAAATTCAACTGACTTTCATACAGGTTATACCCTCGGCATTGGATCAGCTTCACAATGAGAAAAGTAATTATTAATGAAAATTAACCTATTTTGAAAACTAACCTCATTAAAAGTGTCCTTGTAATTAGCACCAGGAGGAGGAGGGGAGAAAGAAAGGGCAGAACAGATAGATATCCGCCTCACCCCACAAAAGGTTCTACTAAACCCTAGCTTATTGAGCATTGCTTTAAAATCATACTGAGTACTCTGCGTGTTTCTCCATCACAGAGCTCTCTCAGAATCCTGCACAATACCTACCTACTTCTGTTCTTTAAAGATAATATAATTAAATCAGGTATCGACTGCCTGCCTGACACAATTGATTCATTTCTAATTAACACTCTGCAACAACGAAGCACACACACACCCCCTCCAAATAGAAAAAGGTAACAGGCTGGCTTAAAAGAGCAAAGCCAGGGCCTGAACATTGATAATGAAACTTCCTCACACTTGCTAAGTGTAAAAAGTTACTTTAGTGAAACTTTACATTACTGCAGCAGTCCTTGTTAATCTGCAGCTTATGGACGTTGACACAATTACCCAAGGTACACTGTAAAAATCTGTTACAGTTGAAATGGTGCTATTTCTATTAAAAAAACCCCAAAACCTCAGAAAATTGCAGATATATATGCAGTAAAGCACACCGAAGTTTAATGTAAGCTTTCTGTCACCCTTCACTTTTGGCTGCGCACACATTCATCTGAAAGCATTGCAGTTCCTGATTCCTCCTACATGACTTCTTTCTCACAAGCTCATATAGATTTCCAAGCCCTCTCCCTTTCGTATTCTTGGCCTTCTTGGAGAATGCAGCCTAACAGGCAATATATTTTAATGGGCCTTTGGAGATACTGTGCCTTTGCTAAAATAACAACTCAACAGTCAGGGCTACTCTAGGGGAGCTGCATAATGTGGCTTCACAGTGGATGATGATTCCTCTTCAATGGAAGAACTGTAAAGTTAACAGAGGCAAGAAAAATGTGATTAGGAGACAGATTTCTTCATACAGGTACTTGATTTCACAGTAGTTGGTCTCAGAGGTGCTGAGTAAAAGTACACTTGAAATAATATAATCCCTTAAGATCCATACTGAACTGCTAGGCAGAATGTCTTGAAAGAATGGAAATTGTAGCCCTGTTAAATTTGTTTCTCATACACAGAGAGAACATTCTTGGAGCTTAAATCTTTATTATCTTGACGGAATGTGTGACAAAGGCAGGTATTTGTTGAACCAGTGACGCTGTAGGACTGCAGTTTAGATTTATGCTTTTGACTAACCACCGGTTAGACAAAAGCAGGACTGAAGGTGCTCTTTCCTTGCTCTGTTGTAAGACTTTCAGACTAGGTTTTCTAAGTTATTATTGGTCTCAGTATTTCAGCCTAAATACAATATAATTGTGTCTATTACCATAATAACAACACTTCCAGTAAATGGCTCCAAGGTCACTGCCAAACAGAGGGGACAAAATACAGGCATTGGCAGGAAGATGAGATATTACTTCACTAAAACTGAAGTTACTTCAAAACATGTTACTTGGTAGACTGGTAAGTCAATGCCATTTTGCAGAACTAGTTTGATTCCATCCCAAACGTGGTGGTTTCCCCTGTTGTACAACCTCCTTGGAGTTCAGTGAGGCTGAATATTGTTGCAATGTAAGGCAAGATATGCTGGAAAGATACCACAATACAGACCCAGAGAAGCTGGAGAGAGTCCCTTAGAAGGAGTTACACAGACTTCTGACTGTAAAAGAGCACAAGCTCAGATAGTACAGACAATGCAACACTGTTTTTAGCTAATAGGATGCCGTGTTTTGAGAAAGCACAGGCTGAAACTCAGAAGTTTCTGCTTCTATTTCCAACTCTGACTGTCCGTAGAGTATGAAAAGTTGATTTGATCTCCTCAGCTCTGATAGCCTTGACACCCTCATGACACCAACATAACACACTCATTTTTGTAATGTTGCACTATTCCATAAGGATTTAGTGAGTCAGTCCTAGTGGTTCTGCAGAGAAGCTGTATTTTTAAAGAAAAGTCAAGTTTTTAAAGACTGCACAATATTTACAAGAATGAAAGAATGAGTGAAAGAATGAAAGAAGAAAGGAAATTAATTACATGGAGAAATGAGTAGGTCACAGGAATATTAAAAAATAAATAGTCTTCCTGTAGCTGTGAAATAAATATTACTGATCAAATGTTATCAGAAAAAAAGTCAAAGAATTATGGCTAACTACACTATAAAAGTTGTTCACAAGCTTGCCAAGAAACTCTAATTTCCTTCCCTGAGTGTTTGCTCACTTTACAAGATAAAAGCAATATTCCAGGCCTCATTGCTTGGAAATGTCTTTATGAAGGTTAGAAACCTCTATTCAGGTACCCAAACCCATCGACAGCTGTAAACAAATGAGACCTGAGCTTCCTGTATGAAGCCCATGGAAGTCATCTCAAGACTATTCCTCCATACCTGGTGAGATAATTTAAGTGTTTCACCTTTTGTATTTTATGACAATTATTTTGAATTTTTTTTTCAACTGTTTTTACTACCATGAATCAGAGCTTCCAAACTTGAGGATTCTTTTACATACATGCTAAATAACTACTTAGAAACTTGCAGAGGAATTTGGGGCTCTTCTAATGCCTGACAACACAAAGCAGCAGCCAGAAGTTTTAAGCGGTTCTGGCATATTCTGCAAGCATCACTTGATAATTGCATTAGTCCATAAAAAAATGGAAATGATCTTTTAGTTAAATGGAAATAAAGAGGAGATCCTATAGGAAACTTTAGTTTCCTCTGTAAATCAGTCAATTCTAGCTGGTCATTCAGAATCTGCATCAGTAACTAGCATTATTTAGAGCACATCGAGTAACAGTCTGTGCTAACAGGAACCACTCTGCAAATACACTGTGGTTCCCCTGACAGAGTTTTATAGGGGAGGAGGCGACATAAGAACAGCTTTGCCAGCTTAACCACTTCAGTGATGTCCTTTCCTGGCAGCTTTCCACCCTGTGTTTTATTCCACAGGGGACTCCACTCAGAGGCATTAACAAACTGGCATTCCTGTTCATCATATTCAGTCTGAAAAGTTGTTTTTTTTCTTTTAAGAGAATGATTACAGTCAATACTGACTCTGCCTTGCAAGGGCACTTATGTAGCACTGGCAGAATCTCCACTGCCACCCACGCCGCCTTGCAGGATTCTTACTTAAAAGGTAACATACTCTTTACAAGGTGTACATGACATTTCTAAATGACATACACTGAGAAGTTATTTTTTTTTAGATTATCATTTGTTGGTTCTTCCTCAGTCACCCCCTTCCTCCATAGAGTGAGAAATCATCAAGGAGACACATGACGAACCACACAGGAAGCGACTGCCAAAATGTTTCAGTGTGGATCTAAGTGACAGTTCAGAAAGTGGAAAATCCTTTATACATTTCTCATGTAGGAAAAGTAGTGCATGCAGATTAGAGTGCCCCAGTTTCTTTGCAGAGGAAGCTGCCTTCAACCACCTTTTTTTTTCCAAATTGGATGCTGCTTTTCTCGCTAACACAAAATCAAAAATTCAAACAAGATTTTCAAAGGATTTTGTTTAGCAGCTGAATATAACGATACTACGCTCGTCTGATGCTACAAAATTATGCACTCCTTTTTCACTCCAAACTCTACGACTGCTTCCATAACACAGGGAGAGTAATCCACAGGCATACAAATAAAATTTAGTCCAAGTCTGATCTGGTTTAACTGTGTCTTGATTGTTGATTACATTGCACAATGCTGTTAAATTAGCAATACCCAAAAATAATCTATTAAGGGATAAACCCTTCCTTTTCCTTTAAAACCTCATTCTGGCTTTTCATTCTGATCAAATGCTTTCCAGAATGAAGCAGTGATGAGGCTGGCCACTGAAGAGAGAAACAGAGGCAGCATCTACCTTAAAGAAAAAAAGCAGAACAAGTAAAATAATGCAGGAAGGTGAAAAACAAAGATAATGGAAATTTAAAATCTCTACATCACAACATAAGCTAGGAACTAAACAGAGAAAGAAAAATGTACTTTGCAGTACTTGCATTTGAAGCTGCCTCCAGCAAGATATTTTTGGTTTGCTGGTTTTGCACTTCAGACAGCATCTACAAAAAAGAAGACAATGCCAAGGAGCAGCAAGGGCAGGGCTTTATAAGGGAAAGCAAGGCAGGAGTCACAAGTCACAGCAAAGCAGGCAGGGCTGTGCCCTCATCGACAAAGGGGCAGCGCTGCAGGACCCCAGCGAGGCACACAGGGCAGGTGCTGTGGTGGTGCCCGGGTTCTGCCCAGACTGTCTGTAGTGACAGGGCAGGGCTGGGCCAGAATCAGCATCAGGCAGGGAGGTACAGAGTGGGCACAGCCACACCTGCAGCACAGCTCAGGCAGAGACTAAGAGCAGGAACCACAGGGTAAGGGCAGCCCCTGAAAGAGAAGGGGCAGGTCCCTGCTGAGGATCCTCAAGGCTTCAGAGCTCTGCCATATCAAAGCTGCCCAAAATCTCCAGAGGGCTTATGCTCTGATCTTGACTGCCAACTGCATTTTGTAGGTAAAGAGTGAGTTAGTCATGAGGGATAACATGAATTCTGGTTTTTGTTATCAACCTGCAGTGCAGTTCTTGACCAAGTCTCTTTATTGTTTCTTCTGCCTCCCCACTCCTATTAAATCACCCCCTCTCTCACGCTGATACCCCTTACCTACCTATCTACGTGACTTAATAACAACAGTCTGGTGCCATACCACAAGCAATAATGATACCATTCCTCTCTCCCTGCTGTAAATCTGGAGCCAGGAAGGGTTCCCGTTCAAGAGTACAACTCAGATAAAAAAGATGCAATTCCACCATATGGTCAGAAAAATCCTTATGAATTTAATTAGTCCAAGATGAACTTCACGCATCTGTAAGATGCTAATCTCCAGAGAACAAAGATCATGACCAGTTTTAAATAAGGTTTCCTAATTATCAGAGAACAAAGACAAGGTCAGGTCTGTTGCATGCACAGCTTTTCTTCTCAAGGACACCACAATAAATAAGAAGAAACATACAAAACCTATTTCATTTCTGCCCTAAAAATTAAGAGAAAGAAATTTTATCTGCAAGGTAAATTTTCCAGAAAACAGCTGGCACCGAACTCAAAAATTAAAATCCAACTTGTCTGTAACTACAATAGTGCTAATAAAATGCTCCAGCATCGATTAATATTAAACATGGTAAAATTCCCAAGATTCAGTTCACACAAAAAGCAAACCAAAAGTGTTCTGAAATGAGCCAGTAAAGTATTTGAGGGAAGGATGTCACAAAGAACGAACACTGCCTGTCTCTCTCCAAGTATTTAGCTTTTAGTACTTTTCCATCTATTCTGAAAGCCAGCAATCACTTGGGAGAATGATGTATTGATGGAATATACAAAATCAGATCCTTACGCATTTGACTGCCTGATGGAAGGGGAAAGTGATTAAGAAAAATCTCAAGAGGACCAGGTCACAGATGTGAAGGAGTGTTCCTGATAGTTTCAGATAAGTAGTTTTGGCACTTGAAATATCCCTTTAGAACTAGCAGCACAGATTTTAAAACTAATTATGACAAAGATGAAACTTTTTGATGATCAAGTAAGAATGCTGTGCAGTTGATACATCATAATTCAGTTCATACATTATTAGGAAAAAGTGAATAAAAGAGTTTGAGTTTCTTCTAAAGTTGCTGTCTATCAGCTGTTTTGATATAGTTAACTCAAGACACCTATTCAATGTGAAACAGAAGATGCTCTTTCTAAATGATTTGTTATCTGAAGTGTTCTTATATCATTTCAGTCTAACAAGACAGCAAGAGCCAAGCAAGACTGACTTTGATTGGGGATTTCAAAGACAGCAGCATCTACTGAATTTGAAAAAAGTAGCGTTTGGGCAATCTCAGCTCTGTGCTGAGTGGAGCCCAGTTCTCTCACAGCTCTGAAAGTTTTAAGTTATCCCAAGACTTCTTCATATCATCGAAAAGTATATTGCTTGTGAACAAAAACAGACCATTGGAAACACACTTGTTTAATTCTATCATAGGTTGTCAAATACCTAAATTGTCGTCATCTCTGACACCTTTACTAAAGGAAGATATTCATTCTGCTCTGGTATGTGATGAAATCATCGAAGTAACGTCAAGAAACCATAAAAGACTTACACGCATGTTAAGGGAATGTTCAGGACAGGAAGTGGGGAAGATGACTTCAGCTGGGCTCTTACAGTCATAGAATCATTTAGGTTGGAAAGGACCTTTAGATCATCAAGTCCAGTCATTAACCAACCACTGCTAAGTCCATGCTCCAGCTAATTAACATCAGGAGAACATCAGGCCAAGGGCAGGCACAGGAACATCAGGCATTACTATGCTGGCTGTGTGTGGTACACAGGACAGTCCCACGGCATGACTGCAACAAAACTCATTTCCAGTCATTGATTTACTTTAAGAAGAAGACACAAAAGCATTACTTGCGGTTTTTCACCTCTTGATTCATTTTTGAAACTGTTCTCAAATACTGAAGGCCAAAACTGAGCTTAGTAGAGCTCAGCTTGGGGTGCATACATGAAAAATCAAATGGTACTTTTAAATGTCACTGAGGATGCACTTGCCCTTAATCTTACTGTTCCACCAAGTGATTGTACAACACTGAGTCCATCATGTAGCAGAAATTCTGTGCACAGACACTGGGTCTTCTGTGCCTGTCTCATTCTCCCCAAAACAATTTTCTCTCTAATTACAAAAATGTAGATTAGGAATTCTTCATGTGAGAGAAGCAGCACTAGCCTAAAGGAAGATTTTAAAGAATGGATTATTTTTCTTCTTAAGGCTAGCAATATCTAGCAATGCTTGGTACTATCTGGTTAGACAATATAATCAAATGCTGTTTGCTTAACATGCAACAAAACATCACAGGCAAAACATCCCCATTTTCCCTGAAAAGGAAGTTATTCCACTAGAACATTTCTTTCAATGTCACTCTTTTCATCCATCTCAGTGAATGGATAAGCCCATCACTAGTTCAAGATACAAGACAATTTCAGTTTTACTAAACAGTGTTAACATTATCACCATAATGGCAGTGATTTTTGAGAGGTCTTCTGGGTTCAGCTTTGAGGGGGTCACAGTGAGGTGAGGAGAGGGAGAGAGCATCTTCTGGGGTGTTACAGGTGACACCCACAGTAACTATTTCTAGCTCGAGTGCTCAGCCCCTCTATAGTGACTGCCACCCACAAATGGACAACTCAGTCATGTGAAAAGCAGGAGCACATAAACTAGACAAATGACCTGAACTGACCCTGATTCTTTCATACCTTTTAAAGTTTCACGGATTGTGACTCCATACTGTCCTGTTTCCAGAGCAAGGCAATAAAAGGTAGGCACTACATACCATAATCCAGGTTTTTCAGGTTGCAGCAGCTGCAATTTTTATTAGCACCAATAACATTGGCTGTAAATGTTTCCAGCCTAATCCAAATTTTGACAACTCATACGATAAAAATAGCTATTGCAAACTTTGCTGCTAGAAAATCAACCACCGAAATGGTATAGTGGAGTTCTCCAAGAAGGTAGGAGTAGGCAGTGTATCGGAGTTAAACCGGGAAAGATTTGCCTTAAAGAGGAATTTCTGGTATGGTTTACTTCAGGAACTAGATCTGCTAAATATAAAGGGAAAAAAGGGCTGTCATAACCTTCATTAACTGCCCACTGCACTAATGTTAGACCCGGAAAGGGAAGTACTTCCAGAAGTGGAAAACACAGAGTCTAACAAGATTCATTTTAATCTGCTTAGAGTATAACTCAATAGTAGTCACAGCCTCAAAAAGTGTGAGAAACATGGAGCTGTACTGTGAAAATACCTGCTGTGTACGAACTCAGGAGATGTGGAAGTTCTCAATGGGGAGATTGGCAGGCTGATCAAATACAAAGCTGCAGCTGTTCAGAAAGGTGAGAGGCTGGAGAAGCCAGTGGAGGTGATTGTTAGAGTCACAGAACGAACTTTCTGATTTGCAATCAAGCAAGAGAATCCAAAACACGTATTTCAAACTGCTAATAATGACAAAGCTTCATCTACAGTCTTGTTCTGATATGAACAGTACATGATCTTTTATGAACACTACTGTTGACATCAGCACTGCTTTGATAATTTGACTCATTTTTTCATATACAAAACAAATTTTGTTGTTCTAAAAGCAAAACAACCCTCAGATTATTTGGTTTTATTACTCCACAGGCTTTTGCATTAACTGTGTGACTAACAGTAATAGTCCTTTTCTTTAAAAACAAGCAAACAAAAAAGCCAGAACCCAAACAACAAATAGTTTCCCTGAGTATGTTATAATGTTTTCCACTTGGATGTCTCTATGGACCACACAACTTTCTTTTGACTTTTTCACCTGTGCTCTGAAACATTCTGATATACATCATACTTACATATAATTTTTTAACTGGTCTAACAGTTTGATGTTTTTAAGTGGAAGGAAACACCATTTACGAGAGGACAAATTTAATATCCAGTGAAACAGACACAAGTAATTCAAATTCAAGAAAAACACTCTCTAGGTGTCATTCAGGAGCACTTCCATCTACCTATTTCAATCACAATCTCTGTTCTAGCTGAATCTTCCCATTAAGACCAAGGTCTAGGAATTATTAACATGAAACTAGCAGAGCCATCTGTGAAACAGTCCAAATTTCTAAGCAGAACAGGTTGCAGTACCTCAGGGAAGTGTTAACAGACCAGAGAGCCATCCAGACATCAGGCTCGACTCCATTTCAACTTGACGGCAGCAGAAAGTCAGCCTGCCATCAAATGCATATTCTTGGATCTATGCAAAAGCAACACTTATTATTATGCTTCCAGTTCTCTGGACATATATGTATACATGACACAAAATACTCTCACAGATGGCATACTTATTATCCCTTTGGACAGAGGCCACAGAGGTCCTGAATAAACATGATTTCCTATTAGTCACAGTTAAAGAACACTAATGAGTTGTGTGTTAAATTCGTTAAATTCAGTTACAGCAGAAAGTAACAGCCACACGTATTTCCAAGGGACTGAAGTCATAGTATATGGGTGTATTCTTCTTCCTTTAAAACCAGTCCTCAGTAAATTGGGTTTCTAGTAACTGATTTTTTTTCTAGATCAAGTTTCTAACCCATTACTACAAAGAGAGACCTTCCCTCTTCTCGTGATGCCTTATACTGCTCACAGGGGCAGTTGTTGGAACACACACTGTGTCTGTCCCTTGAGCAAAATAAAGACTAATCTGACAACAAGTACGGACAGGCTGGAGGGGTCACTTGTGCTGAAGGGTGTCTTACTTGGCTTTTCAACTGCAAGCTTTCATTTCTACCATGATGACAAGTTTTTATAAACTTGAGCTTTATACCTTGCCCTCTCTACTTCCTGTAGTTCATACAATCATTTCTCATAAGCTAACCTAAAAATGATGCCCTGTGTGGACACAGACAGCAAAGAAACAAAATGGCGCACTTATTGCAGGAGAAAGGGTTTAATACATTGTTAAAAATATAAAATTTATTCTTCTTTGCCACAAAGTCTGTGCACTTACTGAAGTCATTCAGTGGTACAGCTAACTGTTCTGGTATAATGTGGTCTTCAACAACCTAGGGAGAACCAGCACGTAATTCATTTAGTCCTGCTGCACTTATATTCCTTCAAAAGTAATTCGCTCTGCTGGCTATTAGTGGAACTGATGCACAGCTACATATTTCAGTTGATCTCCATAAGACCTTGATGGAAATTATGCACTTTTCAGGTGGCTGAAAATCCCATCTTTCCCTTCTAGCAATTAGTAAAACTGATTTTAACATCTACTGAGGACCTACTGAAATTAGCTAAAAGACTTTGATCAGCTTTGGATCAGATGCAGCACATGAGAGAGAGAGATACATGAAAGCTCCCACCCTTTAAACATAAAAACTGAAAACAGCAGATGACATGAAAACCTCATTTCTCTTTGAAGTCAGTCTGATTCATCAACCCTGGTGGGCAGACACTTATAAAATATTAATTTCTTATGCCTTTAAACTTATTCCCTTGTTCTATGCAAAAGTCCATTTGACCTATACAAAACAGAAGGTAATGAAACCAAGATTTCATCTCTCCAAAGTCTGAAGTGTTCAGCTAATTACTCACGTTTACTAAGTACAGAATTCTGTCACTACACAGATAGCAGAAGGTGAAGATTACACACTTTTAAAAACTAGAGTACTGGAACACCTTTATCAAAATCATACCATCTTTTAAAATTGCACTAACATTATTAATTACTTTTTGAAGGGCCTTTCAAACAGAAAAAGTCCTCTGTGAAGATGACTGATTAACAAAATAGTCAGAAGATACAACTTATCCCAGAATACCCTTTCCCAGTCCATCTGTTGGCCTTGTGTTCTTCTGTCTGACAAGGTCTCTGTGTGCAGCTGGTCCATAAAGCTGAAAGCTGTGACACACATGGAGATTATTTATCATAAATAAAACAGTCTCCAAGAGCATGTGTCGTCCTGACTGTTGGAACCATCCTTAGTTACAAGAGAGAAGTACAATTTTACCTTTGTATTCATAATAAACCATTGCTTTTGGAATGCCATTTTCATCCAAGCTATTTTGTAAACAAACAAGACATCAGGGAATAAGTGGTGCTTAAACAGACTGCACAAAAGGTTCTGTTTGGAACTCAGTGCTGATTACTTTCATCCACCTCTTCAACAGAAGATTCAAACAGTTCTTAAAAATAAGGCTCAAACAGAAAGTAGTGATTGGTTCTGCCAAAAACTTGGCTCCCCAGCTGCTGCTTCAAAAATCAAAGACTGAGAGCACCAAATTGAACTCCTGTAAGCACACTGAGATGTTTGGAAATTTGTTTGTGACAGGGCAGACTAAACCATGTCAGGCTGCTTTGCTGGGAAACCTGCAGAAACTGAGGGGCTGCCCTTAGAAGAAGACATCTCTTCTCCGGATAGAACAAGCCCTGTTCCCTCATCTTCTCACCACAGGGTCTCAACTCCTGCCCCTGACTATTTTAATGGCTTTCTCCTGAGCTCACTCCAATTTCTCCATGTCTTTGCTGTATTAGGGGACCAAATTATGTCGCTGGACATCAGAAAAAAGAGCCTGTGTCCTTCTCCTTTACACCCTTCGTTCACATATTTATTTGCTTTGGTAAGAAGATCACTTTCCTCAGCTGACTTCTTTTTCCTACCGCAGAATCAATTAGGTTCTAATCAATCAGGTTAGATTAGAGGCACCATAAACCTATCATTTCCTTTAAATTAAACAAATGCATCAGAGGCACAAAATGCTGAGCAACCAGCTGAAATTTTGTACTTTTACACTGAAACATTCCTTTCTTTTTGCCAAATTATTAAACATCAAGAATTCTATCAACGCATCATTTTGTACCAAACAGCTATTGAACAATGAACGCTATTTTATACATAGTGAAAGTATTCAGCAGTATCCACAAGGGTGAAATATAATCAAGGTGTTGCTAATATAACCGAAACTATTTTATACCATAGTCAGTTGTAACAATAAAAAAAAAAATCCTGTAAAGCTCTAGTTGATGTAAAATTAAAACCATCGTGATTATTTGTTGTACAAAACAGAAAATTGAATTTATCAGCCAGAAAATGTCATAAAAAGTCATAAAATGCAGAGAAATAAGACTTGACCCTACTTTACAGCATACAACTTTCAAAATAGTTGGCCTGGTTATGGATAGTGCTTGTATTCAAATGTTAAAGAGATTTAACAATGGAATTGCAAAAACTAACATTATGAGATCATCCCAGGTGACAAAGAATCTGTCTGCAGACCTTTAATGCTAAAAGGTAGAGATTTCCAAAGATACCCGAGGCCTGTGTAGCAAAAGGCTAATTCTCAGAAATGCCTGCATTCATAATTGTTAGATATTATATCAGCATCAACATAATCCAATGCTTAGACTGAATGCTCCAAAATTCTTTCAAAATGAACAGGAACAGATACAAGGATTTCATTAAACATATCTTAGTCTTAAGCTCCATTCAGGACACTAATTAGAGCTTTCCCTGCACCATTTGACAACTGACATCTGGTTCTGGTTTAGGTAATACCCACCCACACCATGATCTCTGATATAATAAGGGAAATTATGCTTTTTCCTCCAGCATCTCTGCTGGTCTGCTACAGGAAGGACAGCAAATCCAGATGAGAACAGTATAAAAACACCTTTGCTCATAATTTCAGTCAAGTTTCTTGGAGCAGTCTCTAGAGCAATGGCCAGGCAGAGACAGAACATGGCTAAATATTCCATCTGTTGTCCAGCACCAAACTATCCCCAATAGCAGCGTGTCAACAAACCCTACAGCTGCAGTAAATCTGCCCTTTTGTAGTGGTCTACATGGCTGATGGAATCATTGCAGATCTCCATCCTCCATTTTTCCAATCAGTGATGTAAAGAAAACGGCCAAGCCGTAAATCCAAATCCCTGCTGCAGTAACAAGAACGGAATTTCTCCAGAGCTCACTGGATTGAATATTGAAGTAAATCCTCTTTAAATGACAGTAACAGCAGCAAGCACTTTGACCTAGTTTTCAAAAGAAGTATAAAAGAGCTGCAAATGGAAGATGACGTCCTGATCTCTTGGAATCCTTTGGAAATCTTAGTGTTTTCTCTATAAAGCAGCCCAACCTAAGAAGCAATTTTTATTCATCTCAAAGGCACAACACTCAAACATCTAATTTCTCTTGAATAACATCCCCCCTAAAATCATGTATTTGAGAGTACTTGTCAATACAGCTTGTACTGACTTTTTTACTAAGAGGAGAAGTGATTAATATAAGGTGGTTTGTCACACACTGGTTCTTTCAACATGATACAAACCTGTGTGAATGTTTTTCTGAAGCAAATTAGTATCTACAATTAATACAACACAGTAACCATAACTACAGGATCAAGTGGATGTTGCTAATTTAGACAGAAAACACAGAGATGGTGCTTTGCTGTAAATTAAACGTGCTCAGAAGAATAGCAGCTTCCACCAGTCACACCACCACTGTGCACCTGCAGATGCTGCAAGAGCCTCAAATGCTGCCCAGAGCTTCGCAAGGACGTGTCTGTTGTCATCTAAGTCAGGAGAAGCATCAAGGTTCAACACCAGCATAACAGACAGAATTGTAATTTTCAATCTACACTGATAAAGGACCTGTCATGGCACTGCTCTCACAAACCCTCTGACTATGCACTTAGTACTGCATAACCAGAATAAATCTCTGTGCTTCAGTCTGACTTAGCTACTGCTATGAAAAATCACACAACATGGACACCCATACGAGATAATCTACCCCACACTTTTGTGACTGTAATGAAAAGTTAGTCCTCTAATACACAAAACTTGTAAGGAACAATTCAGTGTTTCCCTTTCTTTACTTCCCAGAATTAGTGATACTTTTAGCTCATTAAGCCTGTGCCAAAGAACAGCAGACTTTCTGCAAAAAAAAGAACAGGTGTGATCATGAAACTTACAGTGAGGTTTTAAAAAAAAATAAAACTAATTAAGTGCTAAGTTTTAATGCACCATAATTATTTTAGTTCTTCACTGGGAACACAATTCATAAAATATTAAATCATATCCAGTGTGTGAGGAGTTGACCAGACTAAATTTTACCAACTTATTTCTTTAAAAATACCAAGTTTCCTGTCTCTTTCACTCCTTCAGCTGCACTTGCACGTACCTGATACTGTCTTAATCTTCATTAAGAAGAAACAAAAGGATCTTAGGATATATGATAAACACACATTTTGCTCTAAACACCAGCCAGTTTGTGCCATTCAAGGGTGGTATCGGGCCAGTCTTGTAATTCCAATCACATAAAGATAAGCATAAAATAGCCCAACATGAAGGACACCTGCAACTCAACACGCCCTGGAGATCAGCTCACACATGTGCTCCCAGGAATGCTGTTCTGTAATTTCTCAGAAGAAATACTGTCGTAATAACAGGAGATTTATGGCCAAAAAAATACTGACTAAATCGGTCGTGTGTGTAACAACTGACCAAAACACTCGGCTACGTTTTTCCTCCACCACCATAACTTCAGAAATGCTCTGTCCATTGCTTTACTCTTCAGGAATAACATCTCACAGTACGAAGAAATATTTTACCATGGGCTAAAACTGTTATTCAGGATGATCTGAACTCTTTCCACCTCACTCATGCCACATACACTGGTCACCTGCTTCCCACATTTAAGCTGATCACCTGTGAATCATTTCTGCTTTTGGAATTCAGCATTAAAAAAAAAAATCACTTTTGAGCACATACAACTCTATGTCAGGTAATTCCAACAAGAATGAACCATAATTTATTACTATAAATTGTTAAGTTAATTTAGTATCTGTATTATTTTCCTGCCCATAGTATTCTTTGCATAGAATAAAGAAACCCTACTAGTTAAGGCAAATGTACCATATTGTTAACAGAAAACTAAGGCTCAGTAAAATACATTATTACCCCATGACCACAGAGAAAGCTAATGACAAAAGAGTCAATACATTCCAATATATTAATTCTGGGCATGTGTTTTACTGAAATGAGTGAATTTGAAATTAGAAAAAAATAAAATCAATTATCTTTTGCACTAATCGTGTTAATCAACCACAGATCTTCACACAGCTACCACAGGCAATAAACATATCAAAGATCTAATTTCAGTACCTAAGTTCATGTGCACACTCTTTCCCCAGAATGCAGCCCATCTGCAGTTCCTGTCCTGTATCTGGCACCCAAAAAAATTGAAGGCTTACATCATAACTCTGGGGTTTTTTATCTATCTACACGCAAACAAAAATGCAGGTAATGCTAACTAGTTGGTTTAGAACTAATTGAAAATATATAAGCTGGATGCAATCTAATAATTCATATTTAATGCCTGCGGTTAAGACCACCATTTTAAAAAACAGACTAGGGAGGCAGCTTTTCTTTCTCAGTTACTCTGTGTTTTCAATGCTAGATTCCATTGAACTAAGGCTTTGATTCAACCTCTTCAGGTTTCACTGATCTCATCTGCACCACTTGGGATAATAATTCACAACTATCTTACAAAACAGTTGCAATCAGTAAATTACAGACTTCTTTAGAAGCACAGTAAAACTTTGACAGGTAAGTATTCTCCTCATCAAATGTATTTCAATACTTGCATTCATTATATCACTGAAAAAAGAGAGCGTTTCCATGAAAAAAAAATAAAGATCTCGCCATCTCTTCTTTTACCATAGTGCTTGATTTTGAAGATTATAATCTTTGTTCTCACACATATTTCATTGATTAGATGGGTGACTTATTTTAATTCAATTTTGCTGCATTATATGTGTGCATTAGAGAAAATAATTTAAAAAGAAAATAGATAGCAAGAAATGACAGAAAAGGCCTGTAATTTTCAGTGTGTACACAGATACTAACCAAAGATGTTTACTTAATTTTATCAAAGCAATATCTCTGGAAATTAAAACTTTAATGAAAGCAATAACTGAAGCATAAACAAAACAATATGAAAGCCCCAATATAATTTTTCATGATATTAAAGGTTTAAAACTGTTTTCCTTCTTTAATTCTACTGTGCACTCAAAGGAAGTTACTCATTTTTAATATTATTATTCAGTTGAACATACTTGGAGAACAATCTACACATATAATGTCACTGGGGAGTAATGCAAGCCACAAACTGTAAAAACTCCAAAATTATCAGCACAGAACATGTGAGAGCACTTCAATAACTGGAATGAGGCTTTTTGCTATTAATGATATGCATCTAAAGCAATGCTGCTGACTCCCACAATAAGACCATTAAGATTCATTTCATAACTACCCCAAAGTCTCTCTGCAATTTTTCAAATTAAAAACTCTTCATTTTTATAACGAACAGTATAACTTATCAATGATTGCAGTTTTTCAAAGACTAATATCTAGATATTCAAGATTCACTTTTGACATAGATGTAGCCCTGTAATAAATTGGTTATAAAAGAAGAAACAGGAATGCACATACCAATTAACCTTTTTATTTCCCTTTGATATGAATTCATCATTTTAATTCGGAAAAACATTAAGCTGAATCCCAAAACATAATGAGTTAGAACATTTTGCAAGATAAATGGAGGTCTTCTTTAATTTGCAGCAAACCTAATCTTCTGAGATTGTCTGTCAAGCCAGAATATTTGTTTAGAGATTTTCTAGTCTCCCTCTAAAGAAAAATCCAAACCTGTTTATTATTGGTATCAAAGCAATAACTTAACAGGTTTGATATGTCAACTTACTTTCATATAAAGTTCTCATTTAATTTTTCTGCTGTGGAAAACCAAAATGTACCCAAGTTCTGTGCTGGAGGGAATCTTAATTTTCTGGAGAACATTATATAAAATCTACCTTTTTTTTCCCCCTAATGTAACCATTTGGCCACATTACAGTGCAGTGCACCTTTAAAACAGCAGAAAAAAAATCAGTTCCATCATTTCAACAGTTCGCAAGTTGTAAAGAAAAGAAGGCTAAACCCAATAACAAACTCCCGTGAATTACAAAATGTCAAGCTCTGCCTTGTGTCCAAAAATTGGCAGAACGTGGCAGTGGGCAGAGAACAAAGGTTAATTCAGTAATACAGGTAACTAATAGTGACATAAAAATGGTATATACTAATAATAGTTTCACAGAGGATCAACCAGCTCCCTCTGCTATAAATGTACAAAACCTTAAAAGGATCATTATAAACCAAAATGTGAAATAAAAGCTCAGAAAGGAGAAAAACAATGAAAAAACACAAGCCCGTAAGTTTCTCACAGGGCTGAAACATTTCTACGGTTTCTGTTTCCAGCTCATCCCACTGATTTATCCGGCTTAGGGGACTCACTTCAGATCATGTGGATCAATGAGAGATGCAGGTTCTTACCAGCCCATTTATTTTGATTCCCTCAGACATGGGGCTCTGCACAACACGTTATACATATGTGAAACCAAGAGAAGATCTGGGTTACTGTAAAATTACTTGCCCTGCTTTGCTCTCCACAGACTGTGCTAAGACAGGGATGCTCCAAACTCACTGAGGATGTAACTGGTCTGAGAGTGCTTATATAATTACTGGTTACCTTTGATCTCAGACGAGGTTGTGAAAGGATTATCATTTAATAGCATAAGGTAGTTTTTATATTACCATATAACAGACTCTCAGACTAACTAGGAAGATTTCTTCTACCGAGAGTACTCTGCTATCACAATAGCCAAGACACACTCTCAAAAACCTTAATCCTTACCTAAACACCCTGAACCTAAAGTATTTGCTTCCCTCAGCAACATTTTGTTACTAAAAAACTACATTAAGAGCCAAATATCTGCTATTGTGCTGGGTTTGTTAGCAGTTCACACTTCAGTGCCCATTGCATAAGTCTCACCACACACCTTTGTAAGTCCATAAAAACCAACCGGACATTTGATCAGCCAAATGAGTCTGATTTTTTGACTGTAAAAGAACATAAAGTGAAACTATTAAAACGCTGATGGAAAATTATGCAAAACACATTCTAATCACCACTGCATGTTATAAAGAACTGACCCTAGGCCATTCAGAATATATCGTGCTCTTAATAAAATTGTTACATTCAATCCATCTAACAGTTTTTGTTGATAATATTATCTGCCACACAAGAAGTGCTGATACATGGTGAATTTAATGCAAAAAGCACCAACTTCCATTCTCCAAAATCACTCATCATGTAATCTCACTTACTGAATATGTCCTTAAGGATTTAATTTGTGTTTTAAGGGCAATTACATTATCTTATCTTTCCTCATCAATAATCCAGTTTCTTAGCTGTGCTAAATGATAAGGGCAAAGGACAAATAATTATTCACTTAGGAATCAGATTATCATGAAGGAAAATGAAAAGTTATTTACATTCTCATGCAAATTCAGTAGATGTGGTTTTGCTTAATTAATCTAATGGTTTCAACTATCCTTATTTTGGGCCAACGGAAACCAAGATATTTTCAAACTATTCACAAGGAAATCCTAACTGCTTTTTCAAAAGGTGGCTGGCTAATTTAGAGAGTGGTGATAATTTAAACAACAGTATAAAATTAACCAAGGCAGCATTAGCAATTTTACAATTTTACCTTATGGCAGGTTTAAGAGAGTGGTGGTTTACCGTGTTTTCAAAAAGAATCCTTTTACTTTCATCTAAGACACGTAATCAGCTTGGCTGTCTGCCTACAGGTGGCCAATATCAGTGAAATTACAGTTTTAAGAAGTCATTTGGCATCAAAATGGCCTCAAGTTATTCAGGTATTCTCACATGCATCTACAGATCCTGAAAACAAGAAGCTACATCACTAACTAGGAAGCTCAGTGAGATAGAAAAATGCCCAAAAAATACCAGATTTTTCTGTTCTTATATGTACTGCATGTACCCCATCTAGATGGGTAAGTACACCAAAGACCCTAATTTTATGTTCCTTGAACAAAAATATAAATATTAACATACTTGCTGGTTTCATAAAATTGCCTTCATGTTTTAAGTTCTAGAGTTTTGCAGAATAGAACCTGCACACAGGGAAGTGGTTACAACCAACGAGAGGTACACGGCTTCCTGGTCTGGAAACAGCTACATTTATTTGTGCTGGTATTTATTGTCTTTTCTGGGAAAGTTTTTCATGTTTTGTTTGCTCAAGTCGTACTTCTTTCCAACCTGATTCTTAGATTGTTGTGGTTTTCAAACACCGAGTTACAGGCATTTAAGCTCTATCTAATAGTAACGTTAAAAGCTGTTGAGTGACAGTTAAGATTTAATCAATGTCAACAAAAGAGAAACTCGGGTTAAAAGGTTCGAATGGCCCCAAGGGAATCCTGTGCTGTCATCACCGGCAGCTTCAAAACCTCACCAGGAAATGTGTGCAGTACTCTGCAACCTCATTTTGACAATACAAAGAGAAAGGTGATACCACTGACTCGTTAAAATAATCCTGCAAATGCAAATCACAGCTCCAGCTTCTCATTGGCAAAATGTCACCGCTGTTTCACTGCAAGACTTTTATGCTGCTGATTTGCAGAGCGAGCAGCTAGATAATTAACTTTGCTGTAGAGATCTGGTGAAAAAAACTTCTAAATTAAAAACAAAAATCAAGCAGGAAATGCACATCATTTTCCTTTAAATAAAAAGCCACAAAACTTTTACCCTCAAACAAATGTGGATCAGAGAAAGTAATGATTATTGGTTTTGTGAGAACTCGCTTGTCTTTTGTTAGCCTCTGTAAAATGCAGAGAATATTACATTGTAAAACACACCTTGAAAATGTAGTGAGGTAAACTTCATAACTCCAGAAATAATAATCACTTATGAAGGCTTTATGCTCACTGCATCCACCATCAAATGAACTGTGCAGGGGAAAATCTGAGTGCAAGTAACAGTTCTAAAATTCTCAGATGTCACTGGGAGAAGCATTCACAAAACAAACACCTACATTTTACACTAAATTCTATAGTTCTGCTCCTGTCAAATGTTTCGCTGTGATGTAAAGTTCATGAAAAATAAAACAAATCTTCCTACTGTATCACAACATCAGTAACTTCTTTGAAGACAAAGGGACTGCTCAGAAAAGGAGTGGGCTCCTGGTGGAAGAAGCAAGTAACTGGATGGAAATTCAGCCCTCAATACCTCAAGGGGATAATTAAATAGAGACTCTTTTCTGTTTCAGTCTAGCCTAAAGGCACCAAGCCTTTCAAAGAATATCATGGCAATCAGTTCACACCAATGGTATAAATTCACTCTTCAACCTGCACATTCAGTTCACACACACCCTTCCACAGGAACAGCATTCCCCTACAGAGGAGAGGAATGGTGAGGACAGACCCAATCTCGGGCACACACATTTTCCATCCTTTGGTTATCTTCATGCAGAGCCTCTTCCATCTTCTGATACCTCTGTAACATACCGAGTGAGGGATCACATAGAGTTTAGGAACACTTTCATCCCTCAGTGTCTTTGGAAACCATGTTTTGAGCACACATTTTCTGGCAAGCAGATAGTGCTCACATAGATCTGGGATAGTCTTCTGAAGCGGGAACTGGCTCTTTAGTATTAGAAAAGCACTGACAGATGCTGATGTGGCTTAATACTAACCAGTAATGAACATGGATTTACCAGGCAGACTCCTAAGCAAATACACATTTTATGGGAAAATATAGGTGATTAGGCAGATTGCTTTTTGTTAGTGCATAATTAAGGTGCAAAACCAATAACTATATAAGTTCCATATCTGATAACTGTTTTGTTATTGAGTTTGATATTACTACTGATTCAACATATATTTGAGTTTTGTTTACTTAGATCTTCCTATAACATAATTTCTCTCTTTATTTTCTTTCCGACACATTCTATGATTGCTCCGTGTGAAAATACAAAGCATTTAATGTATAGGGAAAAAATCACCAACAGGTGAGTCACACAAAAAGAAAAACTGGCACAAAAAGATAAGAGTTCAAAATAGATTGAAAACTCAAAGGCTGTACTGCCTGAATATCCCAAGTTAAAATATACGTAATTAAAAGCACGATGCTGTCTTCCAAAATAATCTGTCAGTCCTACTACTAAATGTTTACACAGGGAGAAAATTCTGGCTTTACAAGAGACAGCAATGTTTTTGAAATTGCCCAGGATGAAAGTTGGAAGAGCAGTAGGAACAGTACAGATATTGTCCTTCCTCTGTTTCTCCATAGGCCTCTTTATAATCTCCCTGAATTCAGCTGCCAATGGACTCTGCTCTGACCCACTGCAACTTGTGCTCCTGAGAAAACTGCTAAATTGTGAAGGACACCTATAGCAAAGTCCACTCCTGCTGTAGCTCTGTTTTGAGCTGATATAATTTGATTTGTTGTTTGGTTTCCAAGCTGTACACCCACCCCTGAACACACAAGAGACAGATTCTTGACTTGTGGGAACAGTGCAAACACCAGCAGCACATTAGCAAAATGGAGCCACCACAGAAAAAGAAGCAAAAAATTGCCAAATAGGTACTAAAACCAGCACCAACCAGAAGAGATCAAATCAATGGAAAAGTGCATTTAAGTGGGATATCGAGGTTGAAGATTTATAGTGAAATTACATATACATGACCATTCAAAGAAGAAAAATCATTAAAAGTAAAGAGCAAAATGCCTAAAAAAGAATAGAAGTGACAGATTCTGGTTCCTTTCATAATAAAAGTGAGGTTTGTGTCTTAAATGAAGGATGGACCATCACACAGACTGAAGAGCATTTACAGTTGAGGCTGTGCTGAAAGCGGAATTATTTCTCAAACCAATGTCACAACTTCTGTATTTCATGTTTTGCACTATTCTAACAATTAAGATTTTTGTATTAACCATCTGCGTATCTTCTTCAGCTGTGACTCAGTGACAGAACATTCTGTCTCATGAGTGTATTTGACTCATCACATGAAGCAATATGTTTACTTAAGAGTACTTGTGCTTTAGAACAAGCTGTTTAACACAGGATGATGGCACCTAACCAGAAAAGGCACCAAGAGAGCTTCGAGCAGGCTGCATCAAGAAATTTGAGGAGGGTAAGTTTTTAATGACCTACATGAAACATGATTTTTTTAAAAACCCTTTTACATTTTTAATGTTTTACAATATATTTCCATCACAATTTCAATTGTTTAGCCTAGAAAGAGCCTATTGGCTAATGCTGATAAACAGAGAGCTGGAAGATTTAATTTCAGTTTCAAACTTGACTTGCTTTTCTAAAGACCAGTAGCTTGTCTCATGTGAAACTCAAGAGCTTCATTTTTGGGGGGGGTTTGGTTTGTTTCTTGTTTTATTTTGGTTTGGGTTTTTTTGTTGGTTTTGTTGGTTTGGTTTGTTTTTTTCCAAAAAAAACCCTGGTTAAGACCAACTACTTTTTTCTATTATCATACATTTTTATGTCAGCCAATGTAATGAAAACAGGTTTCAACAGTTCTTAGACACGTTACACTGCTTTATCAAGAAACAAGTCTAGTTAAACAGAACAGGTATGTGTTGCTGGTTTGAGCAACAGCAGAATTTGGTTTTGTTTTGCTTATGGAAGATTTCTATCAACACAAAAAGTGTTCATCAAGATCTCTCCAGAGATGCCTCTAGAGAAAGTGTCTCTTAACAAGCAGCATTTACTGTGACTGCTTGGCTGGTTTCCATGGAGTCCAACCCTAAGCTGTGTTTTCCTTGACAGAGTTATAGTTAATAAAGTAATTATTAAACTCAACAAATAGCAATTCTTACTACTCCAGATAAAGGATGGTAGAAATTTGTGGAACAAAAGAAATCACTCGGCATTTTGACCATACTGAAAACTCCAAAGGCCAATCCCACCCCAGAAATTTATATCTCAAATTCCAGCTGGCATTGAACAATGAGCTGAATCCTCCATTTACAGGGGCTGTCACTGCAGTCAATCACTCAGACCAACACAGTCTGCACTGTGTTATGTTATTCCTTGCATAAGTAACCAGCACCTACAACAGTCACCTCTATGCTGGGTTCCCCAGCCTCAGCCTGCAGAAGCCCGTCTGCAGTCACTCTATTCCACTCTCATTTTTAATACTGGGCAATTATAGAATTTAGAATTCACAGGTATTTGTAATCTGATCCTAACTCTCTGATTATGCTTTAGAAGGTTCATGTGTCTGTCCTCATCTGCCAAACTGTCTTAATTCCAAATTCTCAGACACCTACAGTGACCAGTCCTTTCACACACAGCTGGGCTAAGTAAAACAGTTGGCAAGGATCAGCACACTGTGCATAAATGCAACTTTCTAAACAGATGGATACATTTATTCTTAGCCCTTATTTCAAAATAACACTTTGAGAAGACACAGAGAAATATATCAAGTGTTCATTCTGTGATAGGTCATGCGTACAATCCTGCTGAAAGTGATAGTAGTTGTAAATTATGAAATGCTGCAGTCTAGGATCTCATAACTCAGTGGCCTAGATATTAAAAAGGATATACATACTAATGATGATGAAGCAGTTGTCCATGGAAAAGCTGATTTAGAGAATATTCAGTTTCATCTTTCTGACAGCTCACACGGGAGCACAGACAGTATTCATTTCTTTTCACTGTGCTAAAGACAAATTAGAATATTGTTTAAAGATAAGGGGCCGTATCATCCCACTTGTATTAAATAAAATAAGTAGGTCACACTTTTCAATCTTCAGCAAGAATGTTTTAGAGAAGGGGTAAACGCAACTCACAGCAATATAAAATTTCAGTACAAACAAGGCTTATTCCAGTTTGTCTCAGTTTAACAAGACAGAAATGTTCTGTTAGGAGGGCAGGATAGGGAAAAAACAACCAAGCTCCTCCCTCGGAGTAATTACAACTTTGAAATGAAGAGGCTTCAGTCAAAAGGCGTGGAAAAGAAAAATAACAGCTCCTTACCAAAGAAAATATATATATATATATAGGTAACATAAATAAACAAAATTAAAACAATATTCACCCCAAATCTTTTCATACCAATGCACTATATGGAATTGAACACTTCAATTATGCATGTTCATGTATTATTCTAGTTATGTACACTTCTAAAAATGTGTAGATATAAATACAGATACAGGCACGGTGTTATGGACAGTTGCCCCAAAGATAAGATCCTTTGAGGTACACACCAAGTCTCTCCATCTTCCTGCCTCACCCACCAGGTCCACCCGTGTCCTTGAGCAAAAACTATCCCACAGCTGGGTTTGCCTTTACTTGAGAATTAATCCAAAGTATAACACAGCTTACACCAAAATAACAGAGATCAGATTGTGACCTATAGAAAATATGGTTTTTAAATTTCTCCCTCACCCAAATATGGGAAAAATACCAAGGACAAAGCACTGAATTGACTGCCTAAGTAGCATTCTAGTCAAATAATATTTGGATTTTGGGTTGTATTAAAGAATTAATCTTAATTTATGTCAATGTAACTTAACTGCAATGTGATCAGCCATGCCTGTGATGGTTTTGTAAACAGAACCCAGAGTTCTGACACACAATCCCTACAAAAGCATTATCATGACATACTGTGTTTTACCTTGGTCCTGTGGCCTGGATCATTGCTTTTATCCCACATCAGCCACCCACTTTACTTATTCTGCTGTCTCAGAGATTTATTCTTTAAGTCATTTAAGAAAAAGTTTCACTTTTTGCTCAAGTGACTTCAATTATCCTGAAGCCAAAGCTCAAGAAAATAAAAATCAGATTCATTTAAACCCTAGCATGGTCTCCCTGAATTTCTTGTTCACCATCACAGTCATATTTGATTTGATTTCTGGTAAGATCACTTCAAATAAAAAACATTACAGCACCATATGGCAAGGAGAACACCAGAAGGAAGGAAGAACTTTAAACTAAGCTGATGTTAATGCTCCCTGGCCTAGGTGGCTCACTCCTGAAGCTTGCAGGTGACACCTACGGAGTAACATAAATGACAGAATCTGCTCAAATATTTCTAGCAGATATGTAAAGCATAGTTTGTCTTCTCCTTCCTGTATATATTACCACAAACAAACCCAAGGTCTATGGAAGAATCACAATTCCAATAGATGTTCTTTGATCATTTTACTTGGCAAGTGTTTTCCAAAAATGAATCTTTTTTTGTTGTTCCTGCTCTTCCTGGGTACATATTTCACAAGTTGAATTCCAGCTAAGAAATTAGGCAGTATTTCAATTAAAATTCTTTACAGAAAAGACTCCAACTGGTGAATAAATTACTGGAAAAGGCAAAAATAATTAAACTCCCTACCGAGTTTGAAATTCTGTTATTCTGGCTTTTTCTCATTGGTTAAAAAAAAAGAATTTTGGACTGAAAGCTTAATTGAGTCAAAACACATTTTATATATTGGTCATAATCAACTCAAACTTACAAAGCAAAAGAAAAATTAGAGAACACCAGCACCACTTGTCTGTATTTTTAAAAAATAGAAGAAAATAGCACTGAACAAGGCTATTGCTCTAGTCAGAGATAGGAGCCAAAAACAAGACAAGGGAATAAATCAACAACAGATTTTTATCCAGAGCTATTCTTCACATTAAAAATGTGAGTCTTTATAAAGACCTGGCATAAAACTTTCTGTGAGAGAACATTCCATCTCCTCATATATACATGGGAAAAAAAACCCATAGGGATAAATGCATGGAAAAATTCTCATAACTGAGCACCCACAATGGAAGTGGAAATTGCATTCAACAGACTCAGTCGAAGAAAAACCCTTATCTGGACAGAATAAAGGGATTGATCCAAATGATTAAAAAGTGACAACCACAACTTCAGGTTCCTCTGACGCCCGTACATTACATGTATTAACTGCTGACAAATGTATGAGGCCTATTCAAGATGTAAAACATATAAGGTTTTACATCCTCATACTCTGGTTACACACAAAGATAGTAGCTCACAAATAACAAGTGTAAAGATACACATAATGCTCTAACACTTTGATTTTTGCCTGATGAGGCAGAACCTCTTTCAGCTATTTGCCCATATCATAACACACTTGCAGGACTAACTGAAGCCTGCATTCCCCAGTAATCATGGACACAAAGGGAAATAAGCTGACTGTAGCAAAGTTCTGGTTATCGAGCCTGTACCTTGTAATTCTGCCAATTTCACGGGCAAAGTAACAACACAGTGCTGCTTTCTCAGAGCTGGCAATTCTCCAGACAATGCCTTTCCTACACCCAGCTGTTGTGCTGAAATCAGTTGGTGTCACTTAAAACTGGAATCCAAATTTCTGCTTCAAGAAGCACATATTCCAAGAGGTCATGTAGAGGTGAGAATGATATTATTGATAGAGGATGTTCAGGAATACCAATCTGGTTATTTCTTTCCTAGTGCCTTTCCCTTAAAGCTAGATGAGTTTATAATAACTAACCTTTATGAAAAACGTTAACAAATAGATGTGCAAGGACGTCAGTGAGCCTCCCTTATTCTCCCCATTTTATCAAGTGCTACTCAGAACCATCAGAAAAGCATATCCCAGGAGAAGGTCCACTATATGTTGATGCTGCCAGAGAAGTGTGTCCAAAATAAGAAACCGATTATACTGGTTCAACATCTCTTAAAATGCAAGACTTGAGCACAAGAACCAAATTCATCCAGGCAGAATTTCATCTTCTTCCTTCCCGTAATGTTGAAGATGACAGTGGCAACACAAAAATAAACTTCAATAACTTTTGCCAATTTAGATTTTTCTTAACTCCTAGTCAGACCAATTATGTTAAAGCCCTTCAGTGGGTTGAGTCAAGTTTCCTATTTTAGTTGTTAGACAAGTTTGATTTAAACCATAGAGCCTGTAAGATGGATTCTGCCTACAAGAACGGCTCCTGTCTCGGGATCTGTGGCCCCTCCTCCATCATGGTGCTCCTCAGGTGCCCAACCCCCATTAAGCCACGTGATGGATTATTGTTTCATGTGTTAGATTGATGCATGTCAGTGTACAGAGAGTGCACACCCACACCAGTCATCCAAGGCTGCTTGGCTTGCCCAGGGAAAAGTGCCACGTTCACTCCCCGGGATAGCTGTGCACGCGACAGCCTGGGAGCAGCTGCCATGCCTCACGGTACTGGATGCACAACTCTATGTCAGACACAGAAACAAACATGTCTTATGTGCTTACACTGTGTGACAGAGCCTACAGAGCTGAGTACAGAGGTGAATAAGCAGCCAAACAAGCCTTTCCAGATAAAAAGTTCTGCACAGCCTTCACTAAAGAAACTGTCTCATGTAATAATAGGATTTTAAGTTCTGCTCAGTGTGTCACGTTCTCAAAGCAGTTCACAAGGAAAGAAAACAAACACACCAATATTTACATTGCTGTGAGCGAAAGTGGAGACAGACATTGATTCAATACTTCCACTAAAACAGCACTTGTAAGTAGTTTGACCTAAGCAGAAGCAAACTTAAAACAAGAAAACAATCATAATTTCTTTTCCTAAATACTTTTGACAGTATTTAGCAACAACGGAAAAAATTTTCAAGTACTGCTTCTGAAGGAAAAACAATTCATTTTCTTTCCACAGAAAATATTCAGAGAGGCTGCTCTTACTTCACGTTCTTTGTAGGAGGTTCTGTTGGGGAACACTGGGAATTATATTTCAAGAAACACCACTCCTTCTAACCTGAATATTCTGGCCATTATTTCACATGAGAAAGTACCAAAAGGAAATCACAATCAGATCAAAAGGAAAGGAATTACATTTATACATATATATAGGCAGCAGCAGTAACTTTTACTGAGATATCACCCAAAGAAATGTGATATAGCATGTTTAATATTTTTATAGCAACTTGAATATAACTAATGAATTGCACATGTAATTTTAGAATAGTGTAGTATTCTCCTACTTTACATCAAGATAACCATTATCCTTGTAATTGCTAGGCTGGATCAGATAACTTGTGTTTCATTTGTCTTTCTCTTAACTTACTTACAGGAGTTGTGATATGCTGTAAAATAATTTTGCTGAATAAGATGTAAAGTGTCAAAGGACTTTTCACTCTAAGATCTAGAAGTCAGGAAAGGATGTTTGAACTTAGCTGTGCATACCAACAAACTTACCAAAAAAAAAAAAAGAGAGAAAGGATGAAAACACATTAAAAACCAGAAAATTTTTACTAAGGAAGAAGATAGTCATTGAGTATACCAAATCATTGATCAATTATATCATATAGGTATACACTCATGTTGTCACACTAATAAAACAGCACATGTTTGAGTATTTAGAGCTACATGTTTTATTAACAGATACAAATCCTATAGTTGATCATTCTGTTACTTCCCATAGTGCAGTAACGTGTATCACGGAGTGTCATTTACATTTTCCCTTCAGTTAAAATTGTTTTTAAGTGATAACTAAAAGTCTCATGAAAGCTTTCCTCGTTTGCTTTTACTTCATACACAGATGCAACTGGTGTATGTTACAGATGCAAGTACTGACTGAACTCATGACCAAGGTGTGCCAAAAAACGGGTGGGGAGAGATAAGTGACAGAAGTGCACCCTCAGAAACAAATGTTTCTGTGACCAAGATCTTTCTTGTGCTGCAGATGACACACATGACTTAGTCAAAAGCAGAGAACAGATTTCAGATGCAGGTATTAAAAATTGCCTTGACAGACTTTTGGTTTTATAGTGAATTATAATTTATATAATACCTGTAATCAAGATGGCTGTCAGAGCATGACATAATACATAAAGCAAGTCTAGTGCCTTAAAAACCACTGATAAAATAGACTACAACTAGGAGCATTTCTTATTGCCAAATCCACAACACTGTCTTGAAAATTGGTGCTGTTATTGAATTCTGATAAACATGCTGCTTCATTCTGCTGGAAAACAAAGGCTAAAATCAAGGGAAAAATAACTGAAAGTATTGTGAGCCCAGGTATACTCCTTAAATTGAAGGCACGAGATCAGAGCATGCAGAACTGTATAATCCAGCAACAGAAACAGGAAACACAGAGGGCAGAGTGAAACCTGCAGATCTGCTCAAGCATCAGGGGTTTGGGTTGCCAGCTACTAAATCTTGGAAAACATTTCTCTGGCAAGTGGTTAGCAGAGACACAGCCCACATAGCAAAGGTTCCAGGCATCAGTGCCACTTCAGTCAATTGGAACTTAGTGTCAATCACAATTATCACTTCTTAACTGTAAAAGGAGTGAGATGACTACTAAAGAGGAGGAGGAAGCCAACAGTAGGCTCAGGTATTCCTTGATATTTGTTACTGTACACAGCTTGGAGAAATCAATGAAAGTTTGTTGGAGTCAAAAATCTAGACAGATTTGTACCAGTAAATACCTAACTTATTAATCTCCTTTACTACATCTTTACCTGCTACTCCTGATTGCATTTGAGACAGACAGTAATAAAGCAACAAAGTAATACTGTTAGGTGATAGATAATTCATTCAAGTACCTGTAAACACCTGAATGCAGCAAGAATGCCAGCCAAATCTAGAATCCTGCTGTCTCAAACATTCACTGTTAGAGACAGATATAATTATTCCAACTTAATAAATATTAACAAGTTTAATCACATTTAATTTATATTTACATTCTCTACTCAAGAACAAGAGAAGCTATAGTCTGTGTTATCAATGTTTGTGATACCTGAGAGCCATCTAGACTGCAAAACATCCTTCTCAAACACGGGGAATACCCACAGTGGAGGAGCTGCACTCAGGGCACACACCGACCACTCACCATCCAGTGAAGCCTCTTTAACATTTCTGTCAAAGTGCCCAGTCAGCATCTCCTGAGCTCAAAGCTTTTCTTTTCAGAGCAGACAATACCAGCTACTGTGGACCTTCAGTACCAGCACACTGACAGGCACTGTGTATCGAGTTGCCAGATGATTCAGTACTGTCCTTCCCACGCTCCAGAACACCCAAGGGTCAAAGGCTGAACAAGAATTCTAATCAGGCCAAGGTACCTTTAACTGTACCTGCTGTCCTGTGGCATCCTGGAGGCAAATGGTCCATCCTACCTGGCCTGCAAAACCTTACCCAGGTCACAAAACAGTGCTCCAGCTTGTAAGCTCCAAGAATCAGACAGCAGGGGCATGTAAGGACATTTGCCTTTAAAACTGCCAGTGAAGCCATGCTAGCAGAGCAGTGACGGAGGTTCAACTTAACATTTCTATTTCAGTATTCACTTTCTTCTATGTGCTCCCAGAAGACCAGAGAGAGTCAAGAGCGCGTAGCAATTAAGGCAAGCAATGGTTTTTTTGCCATACTATGGCATTATATAAATGACCAACACCCACTGTGTTTTAGATTGAACTATTTGTGCCACAATGCCACCCTCCCAATATGCTCTCAACATCTAAAAGAAGTGAATACCTTTCACAATTTATGGAAGACTAAATATTCACAGCTTTTTTGGCTGTGGCAAAACTTTTAATTCCAGGAACAGAAGTAGGATCATTGAAATCCGCAAGCTTTGTTCTTGCACACAGGTAAGCCTTAGAAATCAACTACAAAGCACATGCAAGCATTCTGTTCCACATTAACATCAAAGTGATCAAGTCTACACAGCTGGGGAAGTCCAGTGGGAAAAACCTTTCTTAGAGGACCACCAGCTGAGTGCTGGGGGGTTGGGACATTTCTCTGAATATCTGTTTTGCCTTTGTAGACTGATGGATTGGAATTGTCAGGGGTTAGGTCTAATTTGCTTTACCATAAAACAGAACACTTGCAAATTAACTGTGGGATGTTAATGTACCAAAATACTGCTAAAAGTGTTGGATAGTTATTCCAGAACCAGAAGGACTGATACTAAACCTCAGTATTATGACTGCCTGTTGTTTTGAGCTTTATTCTGACTTCTGTCAGGAGGGTGAGTGGGACAGGAAGAAGAGAGAGAAGTACCTTTCAAATATTTCATCAATTTTTATCAAAACAGAAGACAGACTATGAGACTGGATTTTCTATATGTTTAAGGAGATAGATTTTCCACATCTTTACTGGGCTGGGTGGATTCCACCAGTGCAGCTGTAATTCCCATGAAAAAAATTCAACATTGGAACCCCACTGTAATATGAAACACACAAACAGAAAACTAGAGGTTTTGCACATAAACTTTTAAAACATGTACTGGTAAAAAAGACTGCTAATTGTTGCAAGGAATTTGCTTTGTTCCAATCAAAAAAGATACTGTTAACAGCTCACTACTTAAGCTGCTGTAAGCAGCTTACTTAGTCAAGAAGGAAACAAAAAATTGTAGTTACACCCCTTTACATCACCTCAAAACATTATAAGCACCTCAGGAAAAGACTTGAGAGCTGTCTTCCCTCATTCTTTGATTTCTCTGCTTTTAGGACAGCATATTTTCAATACTAAACATTTCCAGCTTTCTTTTTACTGTCATACTCTTCCTCACCTCCCCAAAGCCCATTCAGATCCGCTTCTCTGACTGCCTGTGTTTGTAGTCCGTTGGCTCTTGAGCCTTTCTGACCTGCTCATTCCCTGCCCCACAAACCTACCACATTATTTTTCTTTATGTTAAGGAGGAACAAATTGAACACCTCCATGAACAGGCAGAAAATGAGATCCTAGCAGCTGAGGGCAGAAGGAATAATGTCTGGGCTATGGACTGCTGTGTTTTTGGCATGACAGGTGTTTAAATCCTTTAGTGTGCCACTGTTAAGCCTTTTTTGCTACCAAATTATCAGTAACATTTAAGGAGGGAAACTGTAACTAGTACAGTTCATAAGTATATAAAATAGTGCACCTAAAACCAAAACTAGACTGTATACCTAAAAAAAATTATATACATTTATATGCCATAAAACATATAAAAATAAAATTTAAGTATTTATATATTCTAAATGTAATGAACTTATAGTGTAGGAAAAACTTTTGAAATACGGAGAGAAAAAAAAATTAATTTTAACAATACTATTAAAACTCTACAGTTGTACTCAAGTTTGTTCACTTTTCCAAAGTGCTGACTTCTAAACTGAGGGGCGGTGGTGGGGAGCAGAGGTGTGCGTGGATTAGACTGATTTACTTATATTTTAAAAACAGTCTCCTAGGAGAGTAGATGCCTTGCTACAACCGCCCTGCAGATACACGTTCAAAGAGCACACAAAAAAAACATAGAAGGAAAATTAGAAAAGATAGGATTCTGAATAAAAACAAAAAGTTTCACAAATGTTGTGCCAGAGGTTAAGGCAAGAAACTTCAAACTGAAAAATATGAGCTTCATTTTGGGAAGCTAATTATTTCACAAAGTGTTTACAATCCAGACTTATGAAATCTGGAGGACTTTTTTGCCCAAAAAACTTCAGCCTAAGTGTTAGTGCTGGTTTCTATCATCTGGGCAAGGATGAACAACTTCAGTTCAGCGGAAAATTAGTCTGGGAGCCAGAGGGGGAAAAAAAGATAATTAAAAGAATAGGGTTTACTTCTGAAGCCTAAGGCAGTACCATGAAAAATATCACAAAACTGATCATCTGTAAAACATTAGTTTAGGTTTACATTTTCATCTTAACATGGACTAGATTTGTTCTTTGTAATACTACTTAATTTACCCACACTTGTCTTTACCCCACATCTCTGGTTTTTTTCTCAGAAACTGAATGAAAACAGAAGGTAAAGATGTTAAACATTAAATAAGATGAAAATGACAATTTATGGCAGTACTTTGGAATAATTGACCCATTCGTAACTACAGTTTTCTATGTTGTTTTTTTTCCCCTGGAGGCACAACTGGAAAGATAAAACTGTTGCCCAAAAGCATCATGGTCCACTAAAGCACAATGAGCTTGCAGGCAGGAAAATCTCATTTTAGGTGTTCCTGTAACACACAGTGTGTTCTAATTCTGGCCGTGACCTTTACCTTCAGCAAATCAATGCAGCTGGTTTTCCCAGGTCTACCTTGCAAGATTTTATTTTAAACCTGTACTGGAGCTGTCTCACACTGATTGTTCACAAAGCAACAAGTTGAACAAGTTTTGATCTCTTCTGGGACTGTCAAGGTGCTGAAATACCACAGAGCAACACAACCAGCTTTATTTGGGTCTGCATAAACACAAACAGCTACTGATATTCCACACTCATTTCGTGTGGCTACAGTCTGAAAAGAGAAGCAAAAGCACAGAATCATATATGGTTATTTCAGCTACCTGAAATTAATAAGCCAGCATCAGAATTGAAGGAGACAGTAAAAAAGCTCTAATGTTCTGACTCAGGATTTTGAGATTTACTCAGGAAAAGAAATATAACCACTGGGTTTGAACTAATTTTTCTACCTCCAGTAGCAAATAATTTATTTGTGCAAGTCTCTTCCAAATTTAAACAGATATGTCCCAATTCATGCTAATGGGGGATTTAGCCTAATAAGCAACAGTCAACACAAGCTATTCCATACTATTTAAATGCACATACCTTAAAAATATACCAAACAAACAAAAAAACCCCACCCAACCAAACAGCCAAATATTTTAAATCTTCACCCTGCATTTGGAATTTCACATCCAAAAATGCTAAAACTCTAAATAACTTGGAGTGTTCACCCTAACCAGTGTGAGGCCATTAATCTTCAAGCCCAGTGACACACTGTGGCACCTCTCACCGACACTGACTGAACTGCCTTCCAAAGTTGCCCCACTCAGCACCTTGCAGAGGGTGTGCCACTGGAGATGCTGCTGAAATAACACTGAATTATTTAGCACTCATTGTACCTCACCAAGTATAACTAGGGAGCAGTCAGCATCCTTATGGCCTTTGACTGAAGGCTGCATGTCTTTTGCATACCAGATTTGCTTCTGCTTTACTAAAGGCAAGACTGGATCTAAACAGAAGAACACAAGGCAAGCTGTTCCCTGCCTTGTTCCACACTGGCATGGCCTTAGTCTCAGCCGTCTGTTGTCAGCTTTCAGAATATTTTAAGAGGACTTCTGCTTCCTCTTATGCTCAAAGCGCTGAAGAGCAGTTGAATACAATAAAAAAAAAAAAAAAAAAAATCAAAGAACCAAATAAATAATGGAAAAAGAACTACAGCTGTTGCCCACTGAAAAACCACAAAGGACAATATTAAAGTTGAAAAGCACAGTTATCGTAAAGGAATTTGTAAAACACTAAGAAATAAAAAAAGAAAAAAATACACACACAGCTTTTTCAATGAACTATTTAACACATCCATTCCTGAATCTCAAATAGGTTTGTAACTTACAATAGCTTTATAATGCTCAAATTGACTCAAGACAGGGAAAACACACATTTTTGAATCCAAAGCTATAACTTTTAACATGCAACCTGAAGCAATATAAAAAGTCTGGATTATAATTTCTAATCACACAGAATCTTTCAGATGAAGAAATATTTTTTTACAATAACATACAAATTTACAAATATTTAAGCAGTCATAATTATTGCCATCTGACATCTGTCACTTTTCAATACATACTTTTCCTCAAGTGACAGGAGCATTCCTCCTGAGAGCTACATATCAGAATTTTGAGCACTCATGTCACTAGAAAGAAAAATATGCTGCACACGAAAAAGCAGAATTCTATTACAAATTTTGTCTCTATTAATACTGCATGAAAATTCTACTAACTTGGTCTGTGACAGGTCAGCAACTTGTCCAAGTTATTTCCACAGCTCTTTAATAGTTGCTTAAGTCAAAAGCACAAATAAAAGTAGCTCAGAATTGATTTTATGTTTCATATAACTTTCATGAAACTTTAACATTGGTTGCGTACTATCAATAATAAATCTCAGGCTTCAATTTCAAAAGCATTTCTTATATTAAGCATGTAAATATAAGTAATTGTTGGAGTACAAAAATGAGAATGGAAAAGAAAGCACCAAACTCAGTATCCCTCCTATGGAAGAAATTGTCATCTAAGCAGATACAGACTTCTCTGAACTATTGAAAAATATGTAATTTGGGGTTTATATTATTTTTCATATTTTATGTGTAATTCCCACTATATTGTATCCCAGTTTTTGATAAAATCCCTAGTCCCTCACAGCCCTGAAGCCTGCACTCCCACTGGTTAGTTTTTGCTGCACTGCAGTACCCTTCCAAACATGGCTGTGCCTTCCCTCTGCTTTGCGTGCTCCACCCTTGCTCCTCCCTAGTCACGCCTTGTTTCTGGCAAGTTCTCTCACTACCCTGTGTAAGGCAGAAGCCATTTTAATAAAGAGACTATTTCAGCTTGAACCCTCAAAGTGTGCTGATCCCTTTGTTCACTTACCGAGCTGTCAAATGGCATCCGAACAGTGACAGGACTGAGGGACTTCTGGTATGCGGAAGACCACCTGTCCCACGAAGGAAGGCGAGCAGCCATGAAGACTTTTTTCCTAAAAACACCCTATACCTGTTTATGTTATTTTTGCAATTAAAAAATGGGAACCCATCTATCAAAAGATGAGACTGAACTGTATAGTTACTTTAAAAGCTGTGTTAAACACCATGGGCACCTCTTGAATAAAAGCTCCTTGAAATCATTAGCAAAATCTATAAAAACGAAGACGCTGTCCCAAAATACTGAAGTTACTTAGAATGGGTCAAAATAGGAGCTTTGTTAACAAATGCAATTTTAGAGGTAGACAAACGAGCAGCCAAAGCAGTAATTGCTTGGAGATGATTTTTAAAATCTTAAAAAAGGCTGTAGATCAAAGAGGGAAAAGCGGCCAAGATGGCGGTGGAACCCACACAACTGGCCATCTTAAAGACAACACGTGTGGCCCTTTCCACAGGCGCCTCAGCCAAAATGGCGGCGCCTCAGCCAAAATGGCGGCGCCTCAGCCAAAATGGCGGCGCCTCAGCCAAAATGGCGGCGCTCAGGTCCAACCACAAATTGGCTGCTCCCACACCCGACATGGCGGCTCAGTAACGTCTGTTTCCAGCTTCCCGGAAGCAAACAGAGCCCAAGATGGAGGCTTGGACCCTGGAAGTGTGCTGGCCCCTTTGTTCCCTTATCCAGCTGTCAACTAATAACTTCGCCTCCATTTTCAGCCAGGCGCTCCCACATTTGATATCAATTTCTTCTCTTTTGTGAAATTTTCTCTCACAGCGCCGATATTTTTTTTCTATATTTTAGCTGCACTTAGCTGTATTTCTGTTAGATAGGCTCTCTGACTGAACTAAGGCATTATTTATTTTGTGTCTCAACTCCTTCATTAAAGTGAAAACATGAGATGTTTCCTATTGAATATATATTCCATTAATACCTAGAAATGAAAACTACTCTGTAATTAATAATAATTCAGATTGAAGCTAATCCAGAAAGTTGAGTTTTTATGTTCTCTCAAGGTCTCCTTTTTTTAAAGAAGTCACAGCAAACAAAAATCTTCAGCACTATTTAGGACTGCATTTCATGTGTATTACCAAGATACCAAACAGAGCCTTACACTACCCAGGTTGCCAGCTTAAGTCAACACAACCAGTAATAACTAGAATTTTCTCTTTACTCATACTGATGGTCAATGGAATAAAGGGACCAAACACATGTCAAAAATGCAAAAGCTTTAAAAAGCACGTTAGACAAGAACTGTGAACCTGAGAGTGTTCCTGCTCTTGGTATTACTCTGATAAAGTGTCTAGCACTATTTTTTTTTTCTGGTTCAATTAATTGTCTACAACACTGTCAACTGTCCTTTTCATTCAAGGGGAATCCCAACTTTTGGAGACAGAAGAGTCTTTTTTTCCCTATTGTTCATACAGTTAGACAAAAAAAAAACCAAAAAACACAAGGGAAAACAAAAGAAATGCAGACAGTGCAGAAGATCAAGAATGGAGGGGGAGATCGTGATGTGGTTTGGTGAATTAGTTATTTAAAAACACAGATGGTTCATGACCTACATACTAAAAGCTGCCTGCAAGGCACCTTTCCCTCACTCTTACTACTCTCTCACAGAAGCTGCATGTCCTGTTTTCACCTTAGCAAGAGTGTCTTGAGTCTCTTCTTCATTTAAGACCCAGAAATCCCTTCCCCTGAATAAGAAAGGTGGACCTTACTGCCTTTTACTCCCACTTGCAGTCCTTGTTTACCAGACAGCCTTTGTTCCTTCTACTCTCTCTCACTAAGACTTAGATCCAGCCTAAGTTTAATCAGGAGAAAGAAGGAAAGGCAGAGGGTTGCCCACGCTGCGTTCACTGGCCTTGGGCATGCCCTCAGCTGCAAAGGCTGATCCCTCTGGTGAAAACTCCTTCCAAGGCAGCAGAAACCTTTGCCCAAATGCCTCGAAGATTTAAAGAAAGAAGACACCTCCCTCTCCCACTTTCCAGTAGACTAAAGCATTGGTAAGAAGTTAACTAATATTTATTTTGCTTTTTGCAATGTTAAATCAGCTCCTCAGAGAAGGCAGCAAGGGGAAAAAATACCAGCATTCCTACAGCATGAGAAACTACTACGTGGTTAGCTAAAGGATTTTTTTTTCTCCGGTTAGTAACCTGAAGAGCATATTTGACAACATGAAGCCCTCAAAACTTGCTTCTTTTACAGGTCTTCTGTCTAAACTAGCAGCACACTTTATTAATTTGAGTGAGAAATACTGAGAAAGCAGCATGTGAAACAGCCAGCTACATGCAACTTTGATGTCTTCTCTTTCTCCACTCTTGAATATTGTAGTCTGCTGAAGTGAAAATCATTTCTCTTCTGGCAGAGCAGCAGGTTTTTCTGCTAAAAAACATATAGCTGAAGAGCTTTCTTGGGGTTTTTTCCTGTTGGTTTTTCTTTATCCCTGGCTTTAAAATCTGATGAAGGAGGAAACTCTGCAGGTTTCCCCTTTATGGCAGCCAGGATCCTGCAGGCATTTGATTAAGGCGCTGCCTATTCCGCTGCAGATGAGTAAGATTGCCGAACAAACCAGACAGCTGTGTCACACAACACCATCCATGAATGTATTTTTCTGCTGACAACTTATTTAATACCAAAAATAGATTCCTCCTCAGTTGCCTACCCACTGCCTGCCTAGTTCATGTCCTATTGCAGAATTTAGAAACCAGCTTCGAGGCCTTGCCCAGCAGAACTGACTATTTAGGAACAGCAGTAAAACAAAAAATAGTTTAAGTCATTAGGAGCCACAGTCCATGTCTGTTAAAATAAAAAAAAAAAAAAATAAAAAAAAGGAGATTGCTCCTGGTTTTAATGGAATTTCCCTCAATTCCAACCCTCAGAATTAGAAATGTTCAAAACTGGAGGGAGCTAAGGGGGTTTTGAGGGAAGAGGAAGAGTTCAAGGTAAAAATCTTCCCACTTTATTGAAGCATTTGGGGCATTATGGAATAGTAACATTCTTCAGGTACACAAGACAATATAGGTTAACTTCAAGTATAAATCTGAGATATTTTGCAGTGGGTTGTCTTCCTTGAATAAAGGCTTTCAAAAATCAATGTCTGAATTTGCTCTGGATTTTAAGCTCCATTGCATTTTGGAGCCAAAGAGTTAAACTGACAGAACACCACCTTCTGCTGTTAGAAGGAGTAGAATAAACACCAGGAGGCTGTGGACAGATATGTAAAGTCCACAGGTCAGAACCAACTTAAATTAGGGCACAATAGATAATTTATATAACCTCAGTGGGTCACTTCAGTTAACACCAAACAGCTTAGGACAAATTCTACAAATACAATGTACTTACCAGAAGTAGTGCTTCGGGTTTAGTTCTTCATAATATTTGTAAAGTATAATATTTGTAAAAAATCTGGCCAGTTGAACTTGGTGAGCACGTTTAAAGCCAATTCCATCCTTTTGATGATGGGAGAAAGCCTTTATCCCTTTTGTCAAAAGAGGAAGAGGTCACCTACTAACTGAGCAATGGAAACTATTCCCAGCACATCTATGGACAGAATCTCAGCCACAAAAAGAGATGTTGAATTTGAAAGACAAACTGATTCTTACTAAGTACCTACCCACTACACAGCCTCGCCTTCATCAGGTAGAATTTCTAAGACCAGTGATACAGACTTCCTCAACTTGCAGAGTGCAGTAACTGAAATCGATTTTTTCATAATGCTTACTTCTATTACCAGATAGTTGCTTTAAGACATATATTTCACATTACCCCCAGAAGAGCAAGAAAGTGTGACCATCTTCTCTTTTCCAAACCCATATTTCCATTGCTAAATTAATTAAGAAGTTTCAGGGACTTTCTGAGAGATTGTGCTGAAAATTGCAGCCATGCTATTAAGACAGAACTATTCATATTTTGTTTCAGTACTGAGAACATGCAACTCTCCGGACAGACCTGGCACCGACATCTACTTGGCAGACAAGCAACATGTCCAGTAAATCCAGCTGAGTGCACTGGACAGGATGTTTTTCTAACATCAAAGCCAATGTTTTTTATGTACCTGGACTCACAGTCATCATACAGCACTTCAGCATCAAAGATGAGAAAAGTAGCACAGAACCACACTCAGGCATTGAGAGGGAAACAATAATATGGAAAAGGCACCAATTAAACAGTACTGACCCCACAGTAAGTGCTCATGAAAACTAGAGAGGTAATAGAACACAGAGGAAGGAAGGAAGAAAGAGGGTGATCTTTAATTAAAGTCTTTTTAAGGTGAGCTTTGACAGAGAACTCTAAAAATGTTGAAAGATGAGCGAGAACAGGTTTGCTGCTGTTAAGAAGACACTCACAGGGACAGACCTGCACAACACAACGGGAAAGTGTCTGTGCCTGGAGAAGTGGATATGAAAGGGAAGGAAATGCACATCACCTCTGTTTTAAAGATTTCTCTTTTTTTCCCTTGAGAATCTTTGAAGAAAAAAGGGTCTGGTCTGCCTAGTGAAAACCTGAAGGCAGAGTGATGTATCAATTCAGTTTCCACCATCACAGTGGAAGGCTGATGTGTCAGAGGTCTGAGGAGTCTGTGGATATAAAGAGTGAGTTGCCTTATTGAACCAATTTTATTTAATTTTTTATTTTTTGTCACTGAGCAGGTAGTATTTGATTTGGAGTGCCTGCCTTGTACTAGGTGAGATGAAGAATGATTGTGTACACTCAGTTTTGGCCTAGAAATACTTTGTGTCCTGCCTAGAAAGACAGTGCTATAAACACTTAAATATTTTAGGTTCTGAGACTCACTGATGGAGTATCTCATGTCAGAGCAGCACACTGGGAATTCCTCCACTAGGCAGAAGCAGAAGCAGTAAAAAATATTGGCCTGCTATGGAAAGGGAGTGCTTGGGCAGAAAAGAAAAAAAAATAGTAATAAAGAATGGGCAAAAGAAGTGGAATATGGGAATATTCCCATCTGTATATAGGAAGATGGAAGAGAAGGACAGAATGCAATTGATAAAAAGAAGATAACAGACTGTATGACAATTACTTTGTCCAGATGCTGCCAAAGTTATGGCAAAATTCTTCCCCAAATATTTACTGATGGTTTCTCTAGCAAATTCAAAAGTAAGTCTTCCATTAAAACAGACACTGGACTTGAAAAACCCAAAATATTACCTCATCTTACCCAATCATAACATGAATTCATTAAATTAATTTAGGTCAATAAAAGACCTTCACAGGCACGGAGTCCAACCTAACACTGCTAAACCATGTTCTGAAATACCACATCTATCAGTTTAAATACCTTCAGGGATGACAAATCCATTGCTTCCCTGGGCAGCCTGCTCCAGTGCTCGACAATCCCTTCAGTGAAGAGATTTTTCCTAATATCCACACAAAACCTCGGTGGCACAACTCAAGGCTGTGATCTCCTTTCTTCCTGTGTTTGGTACCTGGGATAAAAGACTGACCCACACCTTGTTACCACTTCCTGTCAGATCCTTTTCCAAGCTTTCCAGCCACTCTGCACCCAGCTTGTAGCATTGCATGGGGTTGCTGTGACCCTGGTGCAGGATCAGTAATGTTGCCTTCAGGAAAGGCTGTTCTGTCGAAACCAGAATGTTTTGTGTAGGTCCAGCTACAGCCCAAGCAGAGGCCTTTGGAAACCTGCTTTGATTCCTCTAAAAATCCATAGTCTCCTGTGCAGTGTGAGCTTCCAGCCCCTGTGACAAGGGTCTGCCCCGGCAGCAGGCTGCTGCTCTCAGAGCTTAGTACAAGGCCCATAGAGAGCAAAGGAGTCGTACAAAGGCTTTTTCTATTGACTCCCTTTTTCTCCTTCATGCTCACTTCCTAATCATGGGACAGATCTGAGAAGAGGATTTTGACTGACAGCTGTACCCTTTCCGAACCACTGCCTTTTCCTATGATTTTCCAGATAACAATTTGAGAGACTAAGGGGATGCAGCATGCTGTGCAATGGAAGTTAGATTTAGTTGCACTCCGTAGCAAAGTAGTACTTCTGTGAGCAAGGACAAAATGTCAGAGGCTGCTGCTTTGACTCAGTCCAGTTTCTTTAAGACTTGCTCTTGATGTGCTGAGGTTTGCCTTCCCACCTTGCCTTCCTTCCACGCTGAGGGGCTACGGATTCTGCTGGGGCTGCTGCTTTTTGCAGTTTAACCATCTAGCAAAGGTAATTGTTCAGGGTTCAGCTGCAAGCAAGAATGAAACAAAGGAATGCAAATGGCAATTGTCATTCTCTGCAGGCACGTTAAGGAAATCTGAAAGCGTTAGCAATGCTTCGAAATCTGCCTGAAAATCTGAGCAGGTAGCAGACTCTTGCTTCAGGAAAATGCTTTTACTCAGGTTTACTCAGGTTCCATCCCATGTCACAGGCAATTCTGGAAGCCCCTTGGGCACATTCTTTGGCTTACTTCAACTTAAAAGAACAACGACCATTTTGTCAATTACTGTAGTATTGAAGAGGACATTCATAATTACTTATCCAAGCCTATCAAGTATACATCTGTGGTTTTTAAAAGATGATTATAGTTTACAAGAGAGAAATTTTAAAAATGTCACAGCTCTTTTCACAGAAAAGAACAAGCAGCAGCAGGGCTGCTTTGGAACAAATATTTCCTCCAGAGCTTATATAAACAAATATTCTTAAATGTTTTCATTTGTTGGGGAACAAATACTTCCAAAATGTTTTACTTTTCAAAAACCTTGACAGAATAAAATGCTGCAGGAGCTGTGTACGTATCAGAAAACAACAACAGCATTTTTGTCTGGTATAGGAGACAATCATTCTGCTGCTCACAGTTCTATGTTACTTCATATTGTACTAATCCTAAAAGATAGTTTTTGATATAGGCAAGTTTATGACAAGAAGTAACAAGTCCACGTTCTTGAAGTACTGCCAATTACATTTTAAGACATCTGATAATATTAAATTTGTTTATGAAAAAGGAAAAACTAGTCAAGAAGAGCAAAACAACTGGCTGTCACTGAAACAACTTCCCAAGCTGGATGGCACCAAGTTTAAGAAAAAGTTTTCCTACATTCTTCTATATGAAGAGACACTAATTCTATCTATAATACACTAAGAGCTAAAACACACTGAATGCTGAGCATGCAGAGATACCAGTTTGTAAAAACCCAAGTGATTCCTAAAGAGGAAAGACAAGGGTTTCTTTTTTTCCTTCGGTATTTTACAACATATTCCTGAAAAAGCCATCTCACTTTCTGGCGAGCTGCAGATCCAGCTTCGGAAAAGAACACATTCATCATGAAACATATTCACGACAATTTGCCATCTTCTGAAAAATTAGCTACTTTTTCCTCAGAGAGATGTTAATGGCTTTAATGATGCTGTTTGCACAAGAGGCCTGTAAAAGTACCAGCTCTGCAAAACGTAGGAACTGATTTAAATAACAGCAAACAGCGATGGCTTGTGCTCAGCACCTTTTATCTTGTAGACTCTTACTGACCAAATACTATTAGTGTCACTGGAAGTTTGCTTTAGCTTTAGAGCAAGCATATCAGGAGTGCTTAACAAGCACTGCAAACCAACTTTCAGCTATTCCTGTCCCTTGCCTGGACTTCAAATACTGCTTTTTTTTCTGCTTGTTCTTAGAGTCCAGATTTTTCTATAAAACTGGAGATAAGCATACATCAGAAGACAGACAGAAATCATTTATCATCCTATACCCACCAGAATTTTCTATCAAAAGACCTTTGTCTTCAAAACCAGTTCACGTTTCCTGGGTTTTTCTGTTTATCTCTCTCGGGCAACAGAACTCAGACTATTTCCAAAGGCCTATCATGTTATGTTATTACAACTACAGCTGTGTCATTTTCTACGCAATTCATACCTTCTCTGTTATTCTGTGTTTTCTTAATAAATTTCAAAGTTCACCTTGGGCATTTGAATTTTCATATCTAAGTATTTTAAAATTAGTGAATTTTGAGAGTGAAATGTTAGAATGAAACAGAGCAAGACTACAATGAAAGTTTAAAAACGTCAGGTGTGTCATTAGTGGCTGCAGATGGGTTTATAAAACTTCACAAGCTCTATTTGATCTGGAGATACACTATATTTGCAGAAATACTCACAATAGTCAAAATGTTCATATTTAAAGCCTAATTTTTCATCTTAGCTTAGCCTTGACTAGAAACTACTCACTATTAGTTAGTTCATAAAATTTACCTTATTTAAAAAAAAAAAAAGTGTTGTGTTATACCTTCTGTACAAGATTCCTTTCCTCTTATAAACTCTGCTAAATCCTACTCCTTCTTCTGTCTATACTTATTACTACTATGCCCAAAACAACTAAATAGCAGAACTCAAGTGTTTGGCTCCTGCTCTTCAGGAGGAAGAAAATTGCCTTTAACAAAGATATAAAAATGCATTCAAAGTAAACACAGCAATGCAAAACTACGTGCAAGGACGTTTTTGTCCTCTTGCACTTCCCGTACATTCTTGGGTTTATATTCTATAGCACAGGGGTGCAAATCTTTGAAATTCAGCGTTTTGAGCAGCAGAAGGGGGGTTGCAATCGTATTTCACAGTCTGTTTCTTATTTTATGAGCAATAAACTGCTCTTTCAAAGTCACACAGAAAGGAAGACTGGAGCTCTATGAGAATTCAGAAGAGCCGAACTGCATGTACTTGTTTATCAGGGTAGGAGGTTGATATATAAATCAAGGACATCAAGAGGTATTTTTTTCACATAAATCAGAAATCAGCAGCACAGTTGTGAAATTTGAGCAAATCTCTGTAGGGAGTAACTTGTACAGTATCCCTTTAGGTCAGTAGGAGATGCAAACCCACCCTCCCTCCCCAGAAGTTGGACATAAATGCTCCCACTGAATATCAGTGGAAATTTTACCTGCTAATTATTTTTAAATGTATAATCAGTTGCAATAGGTAAGTTACTCACTTGCTGAGAGCATTTCACTGATAACTGTGTGAAGAGCTGACAGCAAGTACATCTTGGTCACAAAAATAGCTCCTGTTAGTCTTGCTGTCTTATAAAGTCACATATCAGGGGACACTCTAGTGCCCTGATTTCAACTATTTTAACAGACATTGTCACCAATTAAAACTTCTCAGAGGGTATCTGCGCAATTCCTCAGCCTCTGTTAGACAAGTCTTATAAATGAAATCTACAGTGACAGTCGAAAGAGGTAACAGTAACACACTGCAGTTCTCAATCTCACGTCAAAATAGCACCTGAGATTGGAAGTGGCACAGACAGGTGCATAAGCAGGCACCTTAAATTAATGGAATAACGTTAATAGAATAACTGAAAAAAGCGTATTTTTGATTCAATAAACAGCAAAATCTGCTACCTATCCAGGTGTTGGAAATCCTGACCACCATCAAGAACACCAATGGAAGACTGCAAACCCACTTTGGATCCATAAAGGACTTGGCACCTAAGCTGAAAAAACATGCCGCTATTAACCACATGACTGCCATTTTAAGGAACAGCCCAAGAAGCTACTGTGAAATTAAAAAAGGACTCACTACTGTGCTTCTATATGGTTACTGGAAAGCATAAATTAATCTTTTAATTCATGTTCTTTGTCAAACACTTTCAACAAAATAAACGGTCATTTCATTCGCATGCACGGATATTTTTTATTCTTATCACACTGGTACTGGGTGGGGGGATTATTTTTTTAAGTATCTGAAAGGAGGAAGTAAACCAATAGAATTTTATAGAAATTGTTGCAGAAAACTGTAATTTGTATAGAAAATACGGTTCAAAAGGTATTTTTAAAAATTATAAAACTTCTTCCAAAGTAATGATGTTTCCTCATGACATAGGAAAAATTTAATAGACCTTCTATGGTGGAGACTGAACTCCTGTTAATTTTTATGGGCCAGATGATGCAGAAATGTCTTGCAGGAACCAAGCACCTGATAAAGTTAAGAATTCTACCACCAGGAATTAACTGAGAAAAGAATACCTCTTTTCAAACCTTGCTAGAAAAGGTTAGATTCTCACCTCTACAGAGTAGAAGATCATTGCATGACTGAACAATACTTGTCTCGGTAGGATTATCACTTTAAGAATTCCACTAGTTAAATAAAATTATAGACAAAACATTAAGAAGAATGTCCTGATATAGAGGTTTTCCCAGGAAACTGATCTCAGCCATATCCACCATAATAAGCCTTCACCACAGAGCATAAAACATAAAATTACACTGGGAAGAATCCATGGAAGAAAATTACGTCTTAAGCCCTTTATTATTTAGTCAGCTAATCTAAATCTTAATTCAAGGGTGTAAGAATATGGGAGGGAACATTTTAACTATTTTCCTGGTATTTGCATAAGAGCTAAACAAACAAGAAATATATGGCTTTCCTCTAAAGGAAAAAAAATGCCTGCTATGGCAGTAAACAGAAATATGCAAGGCATAATGAATATTCCTTTAGAATCGAGGAAAGAAAATAGTTTATAGCCATTGGGCAGGCTTCTAAAAGAGAAAAAGTTGAAGAAAATTATTGAGAAGGTTTAGACCCAGGGGCAACACAGATCTTAAGATTCTTGCTTTTCATAAATGCCTGTGCTTTTGATAAGCAAGTCATATTGTGTAAACATTTTATCTGTATTATAGAATCTGTCACTGTTTTTCAAGAAGAAAAGCTCTACAAGGTCTTGTTTTTTCATCTGGGAAAAAAAGAAAAGCAGGCATGGATGAAAAATTTAGGCTGTTTTGCCTTCTACCATGAAAGCAGTTACTAAAAATATCATATGTAATATATATTTAAATACTTTTAATCACAGAACCATAGAAACATTTGGGTTGGAAAAGAGCTCTAAGTTCATTGATTCCAACCATTAACCCAGCAGTGCCAGATCAGGGTGTTAGTACAAAGTACTTTTATCAGTGAATTGATACAAAGTACCTTCAGTGAACACAGCAAAGAAAAAACTTCTAACAGCACCGTGTACCTACATGGTCCAGGTTAAGGGGGAATTTTATACCAAACTGGTTGAACTGTACTGGTGAGAAACTGTCAGACACACTGGTACTAAGAACTCCAAAATTAATTTAATGGAATTTTACCTAAAGTAGTGGAAAACTACTTCCCTTAAAAGAACACTGATTTGTATGGATTTGTGGAATTTTTTTGTCTGGTCTGGTACTAGGGAAATTAACTGCCAAATGTGATCTGCATAGGATTCAGTTATTATTTTATAATTAGAACTGAATATCTAACTGCACAGCAAATGGTTATGTACAGTTGGACTCTTTCCTAATTCATTTGAGGTTTCTGAGGGACTTTCAGATTTATATGCAATTTCTTCCTAAAGCACAGATCTACACAGTGGTACCATTAGTCTGTGAAATGCAAGTACAAACAGTCTCCCAACTCCTACACAGATGAGCTGTGTTCTTTACACAGAAATCACTTCTCAATTATTTTATAGAAAAATGTTTCTACCTGTGAGTCTTGGTGAACAAGCAGTAGAAAGATGACAGGGCTGCCTGGGTATAGATGTCATTGCTCTGCCAAAAACTTCCCAAGACAAGTCACTTCAGGATGGGCAATAAACAGGAGCTTGAACCTCACTGAGTAAACAGGAAAATAGGTGTTAAATGAACAAATACTTTTGAAGATAAAACCTCAGTCCTCCTTTGAAACACACAGATGATCCTTACATCACTTAAAAAGACTAACTATATAGAGTAAATTATGCAGGTAACGAAAAATAGTCATTAAAAATTCAAGAATTAAGCTTGATGTTTATCTCTGCTCACGGTTCATATCACAGTTTCTATCATGATTAAAAAACCACCAAACTGGTATAAAGGGACCTCATATGTGAGAGGCTGGTACTTCAATTTCTGAAGAGAAATAAAAATTCCCACACATACCATGAACCATATAGATTTGTTTCTCAAAGGTTGATTCAGCTTTTGATATTGAGATGAACAAACTGATTTCCAGCGCACCAGAAGTGTCCCAGTCATTTTAGCACACAGCTGAAAACATTTTTTCCATGTCCCACAGTCACACCAAAACTGCCAGGAAACTGTCTTATCTATACCCATTCACTTGTGAAAGACATGCTCTTGCTTTACCACAACATTCTACAACTTAGTAGTCTAATTTTTAATCCTCCTTAGCAGTCAAAGGATTCTTTGTGAAGTCTTTTGTCTCAAGCCAGTTACTCACCACTGGCTAAGTGTGGAAGTTATCAGGAGCAAATTCAACAGAAGCATTACACATTTGGATTAAAGATGACACCACTATCTGCAATCAAATATTCAGCAGAATTCGCAGCTTGTTGAGACACCAAGTGAAGGTTTATTATCAAAATAATGCAATATGCAATATCATCATAGACATGGACCAACGATTAAGTTTAGACCAATAATTTCCCTTTTTTTAATCACATCAGGAAAAAAAAGGGGATTACTAAAAGCTTACACTGTGTGCCAGCCCATGAGAGTTATCACACAGACTTGGCTCCAGGTTATAAAACCAAGACCAAACAGATTACTCGGAAAACGAGGCCATGCATTTTGGTGACCGAATCTGAGCTGAACTTTAAATAACCAACATCGCTCAAGCGACAAGGGCAAGGTGGCCTGTAAATGATCACCGGAGTCTCGAGAACGGGTAGCACTGCCTGCAGAATACCCTTTAAAGAGCCAAAGGACCAGCCAGGTAATCACTTGAACACGGCTGAGTAACTGGTGTTTTAAGAGAGAAAAACTACTCCAGACAAGTGTAGGAGTTGAGCGATAGCAGAAAGGTTACAGTCTGAGATCTCATTTGCTTTACCAAACAAAGCATCCATGCATGAAAGAACTGTGATTTAGCAACTAAATCTACATGACAGAAGCAACTGAGCAGTCTTGGAAGAGAACATGCTCAGGGCTGCCCAAGACAGTGAAGCTGATTAGTTTCAGGCCATTTTTATAGCTGACTTAAACACATATGGAACCACTTTCTATGAGCTTCTGTTACACATGTGCATTACGTGCAGATTTTACTACAAAAATTAATTGTTTCACTGAACAGATATCAGAAAACTACATGGTTCTAAATACATTCCAATTACAACAATTTTAAAATTTGCTAAACAATACCTACTCCTTTTCTCTGAGTCACAACAGGACTAACATCGGAACACTCATAAACTACTGTCCTTGTTGTTGTGCTGACTCAGAAAGTTTGGAAGTAGTATTTTTGACCCACCACATCCAAATTCATCAGAAACTTTCTAAAGAAAGCATGATGCCTTTAAAGGCTCACCCATTACTTTGGTACACTGCAGAAAATGCATTGTTTCTAGAGACATAGATCAGCAGCACAGAGGGAAGTACCAAAAACACAGCAGTGAACCTCGAAAGAGTGGGGTTCTATACAGCTGTGTTAACTTGAGTGGAACTGAATTAATTTCCAGTGGTTTGGCTAAGATAAAAAAAAGGATTCTTAAAATTCCTATATGGCAGTATATGCAAACTTGATGCAGGTGGAATATATCTGTTTCTAATCATTTCACAGTAGAACCAAATTAGCTTTCAAAGCATGATGGCCATTCCAACTCATTATCCATTTCACTGCATAGGAAATAAAGTCAGTCTACTTCTTCAACCCCTGAAACTAGCTGATGGTATACGTTCTCTTTGGAGTAACATGTGCTGCCAGAAGTCTCTCCCCAGGCACTATTTGAATTAGAGATTTTTTATTTTTTTTTTAACTAAAACACCTATTCTCACATCCCCAACCACATTATTGACCTTCTTGGGCTGACTTGCAAAAAAGAGGACAAGCAAAAAACAAGCAAACAAACAAACAAAACAACAACAAAAAAACAAACAAACAAAAAACCAAAATCAAAAACAAACACAAAAATAACCAACACTGGATTAGATTTAGAGACTAAAATCATGCTCTAAAAAAAAAAAAAATAAAAAAAAAAAGCAGTAAAGCTTGCTTGCAATTATTTCACTGGCAGAGGGGAAGTAGCACAAGTAGCACACAAGTTATTCTATCCCTGACAATCTAATTTCCCAGAAAGGGATTCCCCAGGGATGCTTATGACCTGATGGTCTTCAGGAAATCCTTTCAGCTACTCAGTAGAGCTGAGAGAGCCGTATAGGCCAGTGTGACCATAGCACAGTTCAGCCTGTGGGGGAGCAGAAAAATACATTGCAGCTGAGCTTCCAGCAGAATGCAATAAATCAGAAGCTCAAGATCTCTGCATGACCATTAGAATAACCCTAAAATAATAAACTGAGGATCGAGACAGGTTTCTGCTTTCTGAAAGAATAACCTAGCAAACATTAAACATCAGTACAACCAACACATTCAGTACAAAGAAAAAAGAAATGGGGATATGGAAAACAGGCCCGAGCTTGACAGACACAAAAAAAAATCACAGAGGTGGGGGGAGTGGAGGGGGTGTGTGCAAAAGCACCCTTCAAAATAAAGAAGGAATCAAATGTACGCATTTCCAAGGTCCTCATGGATCATAGGTTTTCACATTTTCCCTCCTATGTCAGAGTGCTACAGATATTTTCTCAGCTGAGAGGTAAAATGACATTAGAGGCTGCTACTGCCCAGCACAATAATAGACAGTGTCCCAGATCAAAGCTCTGCAAATGGCATTGCCCTTTTTTCCTCCTTGGAATAAAAACAGGGAAAGAACACCAATGGACCCGTCCACCATTTAATCTAAGGTGCATTAGAATACAACATAACATTTTCAAGAGAGACAATTCGCAATACCGAGCAGAGTGAATTGCAACAGAATTGACAGTAAGCAGATCTGCTCACTTTATACTTGTACAACTGTTTTGTCCAGGGTTATCCAGAATTATGGCACATTCTGTACAGTCCCTTAAAAACACCTTTTTTTGTTTTGGTCCCTCCCCTTAGACCCTTAGAGGTAATTTTGCTTCTTGCTTTTTCCAGGAGTTTCTAACTGCATTTTTGGCTGCTGTGCTGCTGTTTTCACCCTCCACCATCCCCTGTCAGCAGCACTTGGTCAGGGGCTCTCACTGGAGCCAAACACTGCTGTTCTTCCAAGGGGAAACAGCGGCACGTGGCAAAACTGCTTGGACAAGGCAAGGGGGGCACTGCCCCTGTGTGCCAGACAGCTGGAACTTACAGACAAACACTGTCAACCAAGTTTCTCTAAACCTTGGTTGCGGAGAGGGAGAAAGCTGTGGGTTACACAGGGAGTGCACCATCTCCAGTGCTGGTGCTGGCTGAAGTGTCTCATCCAAAGGATTAACACTGCAGATCCAATTAAAGTAGCTTTAGACTCTATTGTGCACATTTCAAGCAGCCTCAGGATTACAGAGCGAGCTGCAGAAACCTGCCCCGAGGTCCTCCTGAACATTTGTTTTATTTAAATAATCATAATGAATAACACAAGGATTCAGAATTAGTGAATTAAAATTTAAATTAGGTTGTTAAATACAATCAAGTCAATATTTTAACACTCCCTAGCTTTGGTAAGGTCCAAATATTTACTACAAATTAAAGCTACTTTAAACACTAAACTAAAGCTACTTTAAACATTTCTTAACAGGCTACAAATATTATTTTTTCTTGATGATCACAAGCTTCATTTTCTGAGGAATATAGGCATCTAGCTTCCATCCAAAGCTTGCTCAAGAGGATGAAAGGATGGATGGGATCAGCAGTAACAGAAAAAGTCGAATTACCTCACAATGTTTCAGAGGCAAAAGTTGGACTTGTTACGGGAAGGGAAAATATCTTGCACTCCTGTGCTGTTTTTTAAAGAAAGTTCTCAAAAAAAGGGGAAAACAAAAAAAGGCATGTGGCACTTGGGGCTGCAGTTCAGGACAGGTGAGCCACAGGGCCGGGCTGCTCCACTCATGGCATCAGCCGCCCTCTCACCTCTCCTCTGCTCAGCATCAGGGCCCACAGACATCACTGCTCCTTCCCCTGCTTTTACCTACAAACACTACTGCTCTTCATCTCCTTGTTTTCTCCTTTCTATTTTTTTCTGAGCTGCCTCCTGGTTGACCGTAATCAGTAATAATAATCACCAAAAATTAACCTCGTGAGGTTCAGTGCAGCTGTTTCTCCCCTTCTCTCCCCACCATCGCCTGCCTCAGGAAATAACTGCCAATCTCCGAGAGAGCCACCTAAAGAGACTGGCAGCTGCAGACACCTTGCCATTTGGTAAATGGTGCAATAAAACTACATATCTGGTCCACAAAAGGTTATTTAAAAATTTAGAGGAGTCGTTTCTCACCCTCCCAGTGAAGATGACAGCCAGAAAGCACACACCACAAATGCCATCTCTGCTATAATGGGCTTCTCTTTCGTGGGCATCCTGAAACCCCCATTCTGCATTTGTAGTTTCTCAGCTTAAAACACACAAGACCTCGGATACAGGCACCATTGGCAGGACATAATAAAAATGTTTTAAGTTTTATAACAGTTTCAGAACCTTATTTTAATGGAAAAGAATGCTCTTTGGAAACATGGAAGCGCAATCAGTAGCCAAGCAGCACTGCAGTGTTCAAGTTGGATGTCAGAAAAAACAACCCTAAGAAAAACAAAACTGGTCCCTGAGGTTCCCTCTGGGCCTACCAAAATCATAAAAGGTTTGCAAATATTATATTAATCATGCTTTAAATTGCATTGTTTTCAAAACAGACATGCTTTGGCCAAGGGGACATCTTGACACGAGGCCAGGCAGACTGGACTGCTTATTTAACCTTGCAAAGTTCTGCCAGTGAGAGAAACATCTTGTAGCTTTTCAGATCTGCCAGGTGAGCTGTGCTGTTGTACCCCAACTGCTTCATCTCCATAAACCAGCCTTCAATAAAAGCAATAGGAATCTTACACGGAAAATAATAAGTCACACTTGCATTAAGGGATCTTTCTTTTCTTAACATTACTCCTTGTTTACATACCTAGAGTTTGGATCATGAATTTATGATATGATAGGACAAATAATTGAAAGATCACCACAATTTGATCTTTAAATTGAATCGGAAGGTTCAGAAACTTCAGTTCTCACATACTTAAAATCTTTAAAGTTTCGTCTTGGTTTTTTTAGTTTTTTAACTAAAGAGGTAATTTCAGAAAAAAAGCAGTTAAGAGTCTAAGCAGTAGCAAGGAATGATAATTGAAGTACAGGTATAATGGTAAAGAAATAACACTGTAATGAAAATTTATCATAATACACCACCATAACTCTGAATATGAAAACAGATTAAAGTAATGTTGCTTTCATGGAGTTCTCTTCTTCCTAATGAACAACTATTTTTTTCATCTACCATAAAAGTGATTCCTATTCAGCTCTGGAATTTCTTTCTACTACTACTTCATCTCTAACCTATTGTTAAGTATACTGCTTAAGAAAATCCCTTCCCTCATTTCTCTAGTCCCAGATTGCATAGTCTTGATTAGTTTGAAAATTCATTTTGCTCTTGCCAAAATCAAGAAATAATTGTTCTCTGTAGAGGTTCCATTTTAGAGTGTTCTTCAATTTCTTCATTGTGCTCATTTGATCATCTTAACAGCTTATAATAAATCATTAAATATAAAAATCTCCCCAAATCACTTAGAAATTTTTAACTATTGGCAATTAAAATATTTGAAGTTGAGGGTTGCAAGCCTGACTTTTACTGAGAAGACGGTGACAGCATCCATGTTTGAGCTATAACAACATACTCGTCTTCACAAAGAATAAATCAGCATAGATTTTTTTCTTTTTCTCTCAAGTCAAAAGCAGGTCATTAGGAAATTTAAGTGAAGCAAGACCAGTGAATTCGTGTGAACCAGAAATAATACCTTTTATTCAGTCTGTTCCAGAAAATAAATTCAGCTTTGCCTAGGATCTGGCTTTGGAAAAGAAACTGGGTTCAGTTCACATAAGTCACGTAACTCTTTGAATTGTCTAATAAAATTAGAGTTCCTATCATATCAACACGTTTCTCATTTTGAAATATCAGTAAACTTCAAGGCAGAAAACCTTTTCAAATCCCTGAATGCAAAGGCAGTGAATTTAGGTCAGCCTTATATGCAGAAAAGCCACATTTATCTTAGTCATGGTTTCCAACACATAGGAAGACCCTGCCTACACTGGCTGTTCTCTGTGTATCTCATGGCATCTCTCTTGAAGTAGCTGTTCTCTGAGCCTTTTCATAACAGTTTTCCTTCAGTAGTGGTGATTTAATATGCACTAAAACCAAGCTTTCGTTAGTTTAATCACAGAGCCTAGCAATGGTGCACACACAACATTTAGTATTTCTGTATTTGCAAGTTTCCTTTTCTATTTATTTAAAACCCTTGCAATTATGCTACAATATTTTAATAAGCTGAGCTACAGGTGACACCTACCTGTGGTCATATTCGAATATGAAAGACAATGGATTTACAGTCTGGCAAGACAGTTTTGTTATTAAAAAAACTGACAATGGAAACATTACACAAGTAGGTTCTAGAACAGCAGAGCAGCTGTTAAAATACTGAGCTGTAATCACTGTGCGCCAGTCTACTAACATAAGTCCAAGTGTTTTAGACGTCTTGATACAGAACTATTAAATGGTAAATATGACAATTTTGCAGACACTTTCTGAAAGTTTTTTCTATGGCAAAGGCGACAGCAGGAGAGAAAGTATGAAAAGACTAGAGGAACTGATGAATCTAAATGAAAACATATCAAAGACTGTTTCATTAGGTTGTGAAATTGAAAAGTAGAATCATAAGAATCTCAAACAGTGGTCATGATTCCCCTCCTAAATTACCACATGGAAAGATGTAATACTGTTCCCAGACTGCTGCAGACTTTGTATTATTCATTCCCAGCCTGACCTCCAACAGAGACAAGTTTCTCAAAGAAGTATCTTAACAACCAAAAAGTAAGACAAGTCAGCACTTCCTTTAGAGATTACCCGGCAAAGGCAGGGATGACTTAACTGAGGGCTGAGGTTACTAGAAGAGTGAGTATTCTCTGCTCGGGATGGCTAAGAACAAAGTTGCAGTAAAAGCAGAGTAAAGAAATTGAAAATTTCTCAGCAGGCTATGCTGTGTTGTATCAATTCAGAAATAAATGGAACTTCAGAGCCATGAGGAGGTCTTCTGGTGTCTCTATTTGCAAGTATCAGGTTGAATTCATTAAAACAGTGTAGTGTTGTTTGCAAATCTGACCCTCCATGCAATTTCATAAGCTAGGAGGAAGTTGAGAAAGATTAGGTGCTCTTCTGTTCACTTCACCAATTCTGAAGTAGATTCAAACTGAGATTAATGTGGACTTAGAAAGCATTTTACTTTGTTCTTACTGGTTTCATCTTCCTTATTTTAAAATTATTTCAGATTATACCTATGTCAGGTTCTGCCTCTATCAGATTCTGTATTCTCCCTTCTCACCACACCAGCACACTGGTAAACTATTCTGGGATGGACTCCAGTTGTCAGCTTCTATATAATTACTAACAACTGTACCAGACAGGCTGGGAAATAAGTCCTCCTTATATTCTGGGCCACATCCTGCAGATTTTCTTCTCAGTGGGGTATTTACCACTGTCACATACTAAACTTTGGCTGCAAATCCCAGATTTATTTGGGGATTTTAAACTCAGTTAGCAACATTGTTTCTGACTGTAATTATCAAATTAGTTACATGCAATTTAAAAAATGGTGTGCTTGCCTGTCACACTTCATTTGTTATTCATGAAACAATATAATCTTTCCTATTCAGCTTTTAAGTTTCTTAACTTAGAGTCTCTGTGCCAATCCAAGTGTTAAGTTTTCTTATATGCGAGTTTTAAGAGAGACACACTAGCAACTCGGCCTTCAAATCATTCTTAACAGGGAAAAGCATGGAAAATGCATATTGCTGTGTCCAACCCCACAGCAGAAGACTGGAAATCAGCATATTTGAATCCTGGACTTGCTCTTGTCTGAGCCTCTACCACTTTGTGAGAATTTCTCAATACTACTTTTTTTTTTTCCACCTCAAAGAATCAGAAATGTGCTTACACTGTGTTTGGCAGCCCTGAGAGGATCAGTTCACTGACATGTGCAAGCAGTACAGATGCATCAACACCTGAATACATATGCAGTCTTGAAAGAGGAGTACCTTTGATTTTGGCTACTCGCATTAAACGAACAGGCTTTTTACCAACCACAGACTAAACACCCCAAAATCTCCATGTTTTGGGCAACTGAGGATAACAGTGAAACATACTTGGAGATGAAGTAAGTAGCCAGATCTTTCTTTCAGAAGTCAAGATGTTACTCAGATCGCTAGGAATTTAGTTCCCTAAGTAAAAACTAGGTGTCTTTTTACAAATTCAGCCATAAGCTTGTAGATCCTTGTTACGTAAAAAAACCCCCACATTCATTTACATGAAAAGAAAATTAATCAGGTTCAGACTCTTTGCAGGAATAGCAGGAATGAGTAGCTGTTATATCTTCTAATGGGAAGATGTGAAAGCTGGAATCAAGGGTATCCATAAAACCTCAGCTCCCATCTTCACTTAGCGTCAACTTCACAACATGAAACCCCTGGAATTTATGAATAGCATTGTAAACCTATTTTCCTGCATTGCATGAGATTTTCATCATGCCTTCCCTTGGGTTTTGTCTGCTGTAGATCTTCCCCAACAAAACACTCAGTGGGGATCAACATGAGACTTTGAAGAAACCCTACACAAACAGGATTATGAGAGGCAACGCCAAATTTCTTTTGCAGCTACTTTTAGTTTTGCCATACCTTGCAGATGAGCTTGTTTAGGAAGTCAATTCCTGAACTGAAAAAGAAGTTGTTGCAGGAAAACATGTAAGAGAATTTCAGAATATCTTGTGCTGTCAGAGTGTTTCAAGTGAGACTACAGGCTCCATTTAGCAAACAAAGACAACAAATTGATTGCTGCTGGATTAGGAAAAATAGTCCACAAAATTACAGAGTATGAGAATGAAATATTTCAGGAAGACATCATGGTACTGCCTTACATTTTGTACTTTTCCCTTTGCAACTGCTTTTTGGCCACAGTCGGATGCGAGATGTTTAGCTAGATGAAGCTGGCTTAATAGGGATGCTCTTTTGAATTTTACATTCTTAAGAGCATGTCCTTTTGCAATGAATGCTTTTTTTTTTTTTTTTTTTTTTTGTATTTACCAATGTTTGGCAGACCCCAGAGAGTGACAGTTTAAGTTCAGTTAAACTTTATACAAGCAAATCAAATACAAGTTCAGTGTGACTGCACAAACACACCTTTTCTGGTGCACATACACATTTCTGGCTAGAATTAGATAAACTTATGGTGGCAGACCTTATGAAAGGCTTATTACTTGCCAACTGCCTTCTTCCTTCTTTATCATGCTGTCTATGTAATTATAGTGACTTATATTAGGTATTCCTATTTATATGAAATGCAACAACACATTCAAACACTAACAGAGAGGGCAAGCATAACCTATCAAACTCAATGCACTTAAAAACAAAGATAAGATCAGCTGCAAAAAAACAACACTAAGCTTACAAGACTAGTCTTAGTGAATGATATTTCTATACATCACTTCCTTCTACTCTAGCTAATAAAAAAAGTAAGGGCTCTTTCAGACTAATCAATACGCTGCACAACATCTAGAAAATAAACTTCTATTAGTGTTGTAGAAATACGAACTTTTAATAACCTGACTGACAAAGCTCAGAAATATACTTCTTGTAAATATGAACAAAACAGAATAGAATCATTTAGGTTGGAAGAGACTTTCAAGATCACGGAGTCCAACTATTTACCAAACGCTTCCACGTCCAGAACTAAACCCATGTCCTCAAATGCCACAACTCCATGTCTGTTAAATACCTCCAGGGATGGTGACTCCACCACTTCCCTGGGCCACCTGTTCCACTGCCTGACAACTCTTTTGGTCAAGATAGCTCTCCTGATATCCAATCCCAACATCCCCTGATGTGAATTTCATGCCATTTCCTCTTACTCTATCATTTGTTGCCTGGGAGAAGAGACTGACTGCCACCTGGCTACAACCTGCATTCAACTTGCAATAAGGTCTCCCCTGAGCCTCCTTTTCTGCAGGCTAAAACAACCCCAGCTCCCTCAGAAGCTTCTCCTCAGACCTGTGCTCCAGACCCTTCACCACACTTATTGCCCTTCTCTGGACTTGCTGGAGCACCTTAAAACCTTCCTTGCAGGGAGGGGCCCAGAACTGGACACAGGATTTGAGGTGTGGCCTCAGCAGTGCTGAGTACAGGGAGATGTGCCCTGGTCCTGCTGGCCACACCGTTTCTGTTCCAGGCCTGGATTCATCGGCTGTCTTGGCCACCTGGGCTCACACTTCCCCAAGCCTGGAGTGCTATGCAGGATTGCTGCCACCCAAGTGCAGGACTCAGCACTTCACCCAGTTAAACTTCACACAGCTGACACTGGTCCATCGATCCAGCCTGGCCAGATCTCTCTGCAGAACCTTCCTACTCTCCAGCAGATCAACACTCCCACCCCAACTTGCTGCTTGCCTGAAAACTTGCTGAGGGTGCACTCGGTCCCCTCATCCACATCACTGACAAACATATTAAAAAGGGCTGACCCCAGTACTGATCCCTGGGGGACACCAAAAGTGACTGGATGCCCTCTGGATATAACTCCACTTAGGATCACTCTCTGGGCCTGGTCATCCAGCCAGTTCTTAGTCCAGTGCACAGGGCACTGTCCAAGCGAGGAGCTGCCAGCTTCTCCAGGAGAATCCTGTGAGAAATGATGTCAAAGCCTTTCCTAAAGTTCAGGTAGACAACATCCACCGCCTTTTCCTCATGCACTAAGCAGGTCACCTTGTTATAGGTGTGCAGGTGGCTCCTGCTTTTCAGATCAGCAGTAGCAGATGATCAGAGTTTCAGCCATTTGAGCATGAAACTCAGATTTATGTGATCACTGCCACCTGTAGTTCCATGCTTTTCATAGTTCACCCTAACCTTCTCTTCTTATTCCACCAAACGTTGACAGAGTTACATTCATGTTATTGTTTTACGTTGTAGACGTTAAGTTCTAGTAAAATTCTTAAGTGTACACTTTGGTTTAATTTGACATTACACAGCCCAGTGCATGAAGCTAAGAACATACCCCACCTAACAAAAACAAGATCTCTGGTTATACTGGACAAGGGAAACAGATTGCACGGAAAGGTCAACCACTCAGCCTGAAACATTTTCATTAAACAGATTATTCAGGGATCAGCTTGGACCTAACATTGTTAAGTATTTACACTAATAACAGGTGCTGATAAAAATGGTTTTAATAAAGTGTTACCAATACAAAGAATCAGGAAATCAAGATTAATTGTAACTCAATTTAGCGTACAGAAAATGGAATGAAGTAGCATTAATACAGAGTGCACCAGCATGCATTTCAGGATTGAGAAAATTTCTGTAAAAAGAGCTGATGCTCATCTGCAGCAAATCACTGATATTTGTCTATGTGAGAATGAATCATCAGTGTAAGTCTGCTTTGGAAAAGGATATTGAGTTTATCAGACAAAATATTTCTAGAAGAGGTAAGGAAGATCAATACTGTTGTATAAGTCAGAGGTGAGATATTGTCCAAACAGCAATTCCGGACATCAGAAATATTGCTTGGGTCTCCCGTGCTCGAAAATATGGCTTTAACTTGGAATACATACTGAGAAAACCAATTGCTATGAGCAAAGGAATGGGTTAGCTACTTCACAAATTGCATCTAAGTAGTACCATTTGTACAGCCCAGACAAATCAAGACTGATGTTATGACAATCTATAATTTTCTATAAAAAGAAGCGAGAGTGAGGAATAAACATGAGGAGGGAACAACAGCTAGAACAGGTAAATGCCAGGGTCTAAGTTACTATAAAAGGATAAGAAACCAGCCACTGAAATATTGACACAAAATTAAAGAAGGTATAAAATTCTGGAACAAAATAGCAGTTTAAAGAAGAGCTATTTAAACTTTTGAAAAACCTTTTATAAACAATCAGCAGAAACACCATCAGCATCCTTCCTCAAAGAGAAGCAGTTATAGGTTTGAAAAGAGCTGCTGGAATTTTTTCCCCAATATGAATTAGTGGACATTGTGCACCTGCAAGGAAAGACACCCCTGGGGTGGGGGAGGAGGGAAGGTGGAAGGAGTGGGGTCGAGCACGGGAGTGGGGGAGGCTTCTCTATAAAACCATTGTTGTTTATTTAGCTTCGTTAATAAAGAGCTGGTATTTTCCTTTTCCACACACCTTTCGGCTGAAGCCTCTTCATTTCCAAGTGTAATAACATAGAGGGAAGAGGTTGGCTCTTCTTTTCCATCTGTTAACAGACATTTTTATCTTGCTAAACTAAGCCACAAGCTTTACAATCGACTAGGAAAACTGAAAATGGACATCTTTTTAATTTTTTTCTATTTGGTTTGTTTTCAACCAAGCCCACACAGAACGTGCTTGCACTCGCTTTCACATGGCACTTTAAGTTGGCACAAACGTGAAGCAAGGTGCAGCACAATAGAATTCCCTCACCTATCCACTAGTCAGAATTGAACAGTAATTTTTGCATTATGCATTTCCTCTCACTGCATTTCTAAAGGCACAGGCTGCTAGTTTTACAGAGTCCGTGAAATTTGTAATTACCAAGTTGGTTTGAACATAATAACTACATGGTACATTTCTTCTCACAGAGGAGGCAAACATTTTACAGTTGTATTTCCAATTGATACATCTGCATTTACTAATGTAAGCTATTGTCCAACAGTCAAAGCAAAATATTTTGGCCCTTCTAATCCTGTATTCAAGATATTTTCCTGCTCTATGCAGGTTTTTCAGCCTCTCACATGATTCAATTCGTCTTGTCTAGACGCAGATGCTCCTGTTGCCTTCCTTTGCATTTTTTCCCCCTCTTTTATTGTTTGAATGTGTGGTGGGGGGTTCCTTCCCCCTCCTCCAGTATTTCCTCAGATATCCCTTCCAAGAAACTTAGACAGTGCAGACAGTGCATAATTCAAGAAAATAGCCAGTTAAGAAGCTGCAAATGTAAATTAATGACATTTGGTTTAAAACAAGAACAAGTAGCCTCCAACAATAAAAGGTCTGTGATATTTGTTCTCATTAGCACATTAGTCTAAGTTTCAGTCACTCTTGACTAGGCAATCAGGCTAGAATGCATGGTAAACAAAACACCTACTGAGAACCGAGAAGCAGATATTCTGGTAGAAGAGAGATAAAATGTAGCTGAAATGTTTATCTAGAAACTCTGCCTGGAATCTGATGAATTAAAAAAAAAAAAGTTATTTGCTGGAAGTTTTGCTGTGTTATACTGCATGAAAAAACTCCTTTATTTTTTTTACTCATTCTTCACTGAAAGCTTAAGAAAAAGATGTAAAACTAATATCTCTGCCCGTTCATTAGTCTCTCCTAAGCAGTGATGAAATGATATTTTCATTGCAGCAAGAAAGGAGGAAGCCTGGTATTTAACCTTGGGCTTACTCTTATTGATTTAAGCCTTTCTTAAGAAACAAGGACTCTCATGGAACTTCTGATGATGAGTCAAAAACCTGTTATGAGTTGAATTTTTTTCAGGACAAAATATAATACACTACTAAATACTTAGGATTGCAGCTCATCATTTGTTAATCATTTGTGATGTAAAATTTTACCACAGAAGAGGTTTTTCTAAGTGTAAACACTTTCACAAATAGTATGTACTTTATTTCACTGGTCATTACTATATTAGCACAGAGTATCTTTATTTTTAAATAGAGACATTATGACTAATTATAATAAAAGAATACAGAAACGTTTGAACTCATCTATTCATTTGAGCTTCTGCTTTAGGACTGAATGAATTAGAGTCTGGGATAACTGAAGAAATACTACGAAACAAGTCTGATAGAGATTTGTAGCAAAGTCGGGGGCAAAGTGTTTGAAAACCGGGCACAAACAGAACATTACTGTGCTGGCTACCTCTTCAAAAAAAGAGAAACTTTCTACTCCTCTTTTAGAAACATAAATGTGAAAAAAGCAGGCTGAACCTAAGGCCTTCTTCATTTCACAGACCCCATACCTCTCCTTCATTTGCCAGATACAGAAATGACAATAAATTACTCCCAGCTGTAAACCTGTATGTAACGTCTGAGAGCTGCTGGAGATCTCTAAACCTCTACTTTTTCTTGCAATGGAAAATGAGAATGTAGCCAATTACTAAAGAAGAAAAACATTCAATAGGATTCTTTTTGTAAACAATTTTGTCTCCCTTAATTGTTTCCATTTATATTTTTTACTTCTCCCTTCTGATCAATTGGGCTGAAGAAATAACATAATCCAAACTGTATGGAAATGTGGAAGATGTAGAGGAATTATGCATTAACTATGTTTATGTACTTCAGAAAACCTATAATATTCACCATCAGAAAATGAGGGAACTCTTATGTTGATCTTTCCCCTTAGCCTAATACAACTAAACTCTCAGTGAATATCTTAATCAGAGATCTTTAGGAAATACAATCCTTCATGTATTAAAAAGTCAGAAGGCCTTTGGTTCATAAGACAATTATGCTGAGCTTATTTTTACCACAGCCTACAAAGAAGGTAATCCCTCTTATTAACGGTTCAAATATCAAATGCAGGAGACAGGTTTAATGGAATTATTTTTTAATCTTTTCACTGTCACCACAAGTGCCACCTGACATTAATCCCCTGGCACTAGTAATAAGATTAAATGAGAAATTTTACCTTTGGCATTGTACAATAGACTAAAGCACAGGAAGAAACCTCATCAGTGGTTTAAAAAAATATTTAGTGGCACTTGTATGACAACCTAAGAGATGTTCAATATGGGAAAACAGCTACAAATAGTAAACAAAAAATCATTGCTTTTTGCCTAGTGATATAGAAAAATACAGAAAAAATATTCCTTTACCCACATGATCTAAGAATGGATACTTCAAGACCTGGAAACACTAAGTGAATAAAAGTGAGACCTAAGTGGGTGAACAGTATAAACAAAAGTAATAAAAGTTTTAAAAGAATACTGGAAAAGTACTTAACAAGAAGAAAAAGAAATAATAGTCTGTCTTAAGTCAAGAATGCATAGAGATAAATTGAAAGCTGCAAAAATCTAGCTGAGTTATGTCCTGTAGAAATGTTATTACAAATGGAAAAAGCATCTTCCATTTCATAAAGAAATTCAGAACAGGAAAAGCTGTAGCTTGCTGCTTAGAAAAGAGGATGGATTGGAGATGAAAGATCATCTAGGTTTGACCTGGAAGCAAATCAGGTGGGTCTCAGTTTTCAGTAGAGGAGATTGGTTAAAGTGTAAGACAGAGGGGGGGAAATAAAACAAAACAAAACAAAAAAAAACAAACAAACAGAGGTTGATAAAGTAAAAACTCTAGTAAAATAACATTGTGTCACACTGAGTGAGAGGGGTCTCCAGCTGTAACACCAGTTCCATATTAGCACAAACAGTTGTAACATTTTAAAACTGGGTAAAGCAATTGGTCTTCAGGTGCAATAGACTCTCAGTAACAAGTAAATAGGAAACATTGGAAGGGTCATAGAGTTGAATGAATAAAAAAATCAACAAAAATCATTTACCAAAGATAAATATCAAACCAGTTTGGGTAGAACTATGCTTAGCCCAGGTGTCAAGACAAATGAAATGTAGTCTATTTTGGCTTTGTAAACCAGCACAAATCATATACTGGGGAAGACCTCATTAAAGAATTGGCTCAAGGGCCATGGCAACAGGATTAATTGGAGGGACTTTGCAAACTTAATTACTCAATTTCTTAAATTATTTTCAGTCATTAGCAAAAAATACACACAAGATTTCTTGATGACTCAAATTTGGGAGGGATTAATGGATCACAAGATCACAGCAGACAATCCAGATGACTTCAAGGAAAGCAGTGTTAGAAACAGAAATAAATCAAAGTGCAAGGTCGTGGCCCTGAGGACTGATAAGCAGAATGTTTGCAGTAACTTGAGAGGAATTGCTGAGGAAAAGCAAGACAAAACCATAATAACCACAACAGAAGAGTCCCAAAATAATGGGACCACAGAAAAAAATAAGAGCAATCCTTACAGTGAACACAGTGCTGGATCAATAAAAATAGTTTTTATAAAATACATGTGAGGCTTCATCTGAGCTATCACACATCTTTTGGATGACTTTTCCCAAAGATTATGAGTTCAGACTGGAATGCAACAGGTCAGAGAAATAGATATCTCATAAGAGGAGCTGGAGGGTTTTGCTTATTTAGGCTGGCAAAGTAAACACTGAGAAGGAAAAGCTGCTCATCGGGTGAGTAAATGTTAGATGAAATACCTATATAAAAAAAAGGACAACTCTGGACCACTAAAGACCCACACTTATGAGATTTGGACCCTAAACTCAGCCTCAAAATCATTTTGTGACATTTCCATCAGAAGTCAGAGTACTGACTTCCAAGCATTTCGAAGTCAGCATCATACAAGACTTCAAGATTATTGAATCTGAACTATACAATTTGGGACAATTAATTTCACATGTAGGTACAAGTTGTTTGTAAAAACACTAGGAATATTATTTTAGTTCAATTAATCTCAAGATATTTCCAAAATTATACCCTAGTGGCATTTAAGATTCAACAGTCTATTGTGTAAAATATGAGAGGGAAATCTGCTCTTTTTAAAAGTAACCTTTTATCCTTTCCAAGTCACTCGCGTTCTGTTCAGTTAACAGATTCTTTCAAAAACAGTGAAAATTTGAGAGCAGGTGTTTCAGGTGATGCCATTTTTGTACAGCAGGCAACCCAGAGGCTATGGGGGCTCATTTTAATTACTTGGCACCTCAATCCAATTAAAATACACCATAAAGGGTAGCTGGCAAAATGAAAATTTGGTGCAACTCTCCTAAACCATTACCCATAGCTGAGACACACCACAAAAACCTTTCCAAACATTTAAGATGCTTCAGTTATATGTGAAATTACAGGAGAATTTTATTAATTACTTCGATACTTTTCAAGGACTGTCATTCACTATTAAGCCAAAAGCAACATGTGTCAAAAACGTGTACTCTTTTTAATCAGAGAAGGCAGAGCAAAGTTGCTACAGCTTTTTCTTTGCTTTTGAAGCTACAAGTCAGTGTGACTCTTTGAAAGGAATACAAATCCTTTGTATCATTACACCCCTCAAAAGTATCTAAAACAGAGATTATTTGCTTTGCAAAAGATTTAAATTTAGCTGAGAAATGAAAACAATCTGTTGCAACGGTATAGTCCTTTGAAAGCAGGAACTGCTGCATAAATGGACTGAGAAATGGATATAGGCTGCACAACTAGCATTAAATCCAGTGTCCAAGCATGCACAAACGTGCTGCTGAATGTCTGTTGAGAGGGTTTTCTCAAGGCAATATTCTCTAGAAAAAGGATTTAAACCAATGCTCTACTTCACATCCACAGCTTTGGTTTAGAAGTGATCTCTGCACTGTGATTTCAGGGTGATTTCCTATTTTATCTCTTTGAAACCCTCCCAAAACCAGAATTTTGTCAGCATAGAAAACTAATATGTATGTTCTCTACTAGCAACCAAAAGCTTCAAAACAATGCTTTCAGCTGTCATTTTGTGGCAAGACCCTAATTTGGGTGCATTTTTTATTGGGGAAGGAAGTATTGGCTCGATGTATCAGTGCTGTTTCACTGACCTTAAACCGAATACACCAGCTCTGGAGGGAACTCCAAGATTGCCTTCATGATGGATGCAGCCTTAACACGTGTTTGTTCAGCGAGGGCTGTGGTTATTTTTTTTCCTGCAGCAGTTAGCTGTCTGTATTTAACAGATTTTAAGTGTTCTGGAATTGTCACTGCACCAACTACTTCAATACTTTTTACTTCCTAATCTAAGTAAATCTTCACTTCCTACAACAAACTCTACCCAAGCAATATTCCACAATATTTCCTGCCTCTGTTTGACAATGTTTCCCTACAAAATAACACTTTAGTTATGTTCCTCCCACGTCTAGTCATTTTCTGTTGTTCAGTTTAATCAAGAGTGTTATGAGATATGCAAAGTACTTGAGAAAACACTAAGCAAAGAAAAACACAAACATTTTTGTTCATCTCAATAGTCTGTTTTTTTGTTGGTGGTGATGTAAGACAAACTAGCACAATAAAGCTACTATGAGCTTAGAACTCTCTACCTTCCTCATGTCCTTTAACTTTTCTTGGTAAAGTTCATCATTTAATGCAAGAGATATTTCTTATTCATCACCATTTATCTATGACAGTTTTTCTCCAGTACTTTTTGCTTCATCTGAGTAGCCAGCCAAACTCACTTAAAACAGCTGCCAGCACTGAAATGTTCCATTTTAAACCAACCCTTTGTTTGAAGTCCTCCATTCAACATTTCAGTCCCTATGGGGAATTTCAGACTCATGCCACTCTGAATTAGTTTCTTTCAACGATTACATGACAGGTCATGCTGGATCTATCATGAAACCTTCCTGGTAAATGTATTTTCACAACTTTCTGAAGTCCTTCATAACTCTCTGCTTTAGTAGAGCAAGTGCAAATTCTCGCAGCAATTGTGACTCAGTCTTGATTAAATTCAAGCAAATTTTACAAGGATTTGGTTTTTGGTTTGTTGGGTTTTTTTGGGTTTTTTTGTGTAGTTTGTGTTGTTGTTGTTGTTTGGTTTATTTTGCTAAAACCTCTACTTCTCTAAGTCTGCACTGGATTTTAATGAACACTATAACTCATTATTTTCTGTATGACTAACGTGTCAAGTGTATTGTTTTGCCTTCAATAAATGTGTAGGCATGTACACAAAGCAGATGTGAATGTCGTTCCAGTGACAAGTTCATCATGTACAGCATACTGCATTTGCTTTTTCAGCAGTTAACCATTTTCTTAACCTTTAGTAGCCAATGTGTCTGGCAAAACCTACTTTAAATATAAACACTACTTCTATTAGTTAGGAGGTAGAGCTCAGTCTATTAAGTTTGTGTGTGGGTGTGTCCCTTTCCCATTCCTCACCTCCCCAGCTCAGAGGGAGTATTTTTTGGAATATAGATGCCTGTTTCCACTTTTACTTTGGCCTCAACATCCTGGGGCTGGAGCTCAAACAGGCACCAGTATCTGTCAACTCACAGCAAAACCAGAAAGAGTATTTACTTCAGGTAAAAAGTTCAACTGGTACTTCCAACCCGCCATAGGAAATAATTGATCACCTTGTTCAAGGGTAGAACCTCTCATGCTTAATTTTTGTTGTCATCTTTTAATGTTTGTATGTATCAGGTATACAAAACATGTTTGTATCTACTCACTCTCTCATACACACACAAAGAATTCTTGCTATAAAGTAAGACCAAAATAAAGACAGGTTATGGATAATGTTATAAGACAATTTCTTTTTGACTTTCACTTGCTAGGATTTTGCCCTACAAACAATAATTTCTGATTACAAACAGAATCTAAGTTTTACAAAAAATTAAAAAATGCAACTGTTACACAGATATTCAATTTTTAAATTATTTATTTTTGAAGCTATTTCAGTTTGCTGTCCAAACTGAATGCTGCTATTGGTTCTAATATCTGAAAATATTCCCAATTACTGCTAATAAGTTCACACTTGGAATTATGTAAAGGTACCTCTGCTGGTTGGATTATGATACCAACATGCTTTGTGATCTGCAGTTAACGAAACAAATGTCCATTAGTCCAACATGAAATATCAGAAGATAATATGAATCTGGTCTCCTGTGTGTCCGTAAAACTATTTCTTCTGGGAAAGATATGGAATGCCCTTAATTTAGAAGCAGCATTCTTGAGTGTGTCATTAATTCAAGCATGTCATTGCTACAGGTTTAACCTTTAGCTCTACAATCAATAACCTCGTGCTTCACTACAAACTGGGATTTTTATTCCAAGTGCAGCTGCAAACCTCCAGTCTGGGTGTTATCCTTTCTCCCACGAAAATGAAAAATCAAAGCTGTAAAAGCACATTACAGCTGCAGTTATTACATTTTCGGTTTGGTTGTATCTGCAGCCCCTGTGCAGACACTGTGCTAGGAGAGCACATCCTGAGAGTCAGACAGGACAGGACTTGCTGTTAGGGAACTGCAGGCCCCTCTCATATCTGATACATTCCTACATATATCACTATCTCATCTCATTCAGTGAAGTCAAAATTATGAAGTGCTCTCCAATTTTGGAGGATCTCGGTATCTGGATTTCAGAGAAACATATTGCAATTGCTAAAACTTTAGGGGTTTTGAAAAGATAAGCACAGATGTAATTGTGCTTCTGCCAAAGTGTCTGAAGAGGAGGCATTGATAACGTGGTCCTGATTGTGTGCACCTATCAGTTGTCACATGTAAAATAATTGCTCTGCTTTTTGTGGACAGGCATAGATGAAAAGATTTACAGCCCTATTACATCTGCTTTTGGGCATGGGTTAAGATTACTGATCAGTGCTGCAGCACACACAATGTTTACATGAGCTCATTACTTGCAAAAAATTCTCCTCCGGGGGTGGCTGTTTCCATGCCTGGTCTCAACTCAAAGGTTAATTTGTTTGGAAAGCTGCTGTGAGTTACTGTTAGTTATTTCTCAGAAGTCAGAGTTTTGATGGGCTTCAGGTAAGAAAGAATCAAAATAAAAGTTTGCTTGCAATTCTAACATTATCCCGGCATGCTCAGAACTATCAGCTAAGATTTTAGTCGCCTTTAGTTAATTCCCCCTTCTGCTGAGGATATTTCAATGATATGTTCCAGCTTGTCTTGGAAAACTCACAAGACAAAATGCAGGTATAACAAAAAAAAATACATACATACCTTACTAAAATTAAAAAATTAAACCAGTTTTTCAAAATTGTGCATTAAAGTCTAGACAGCGCACACCAACACTCATTACTGAGGTTTGGCTAAAATTCTAAGCTGTTGTCTTCCATTTTGGGTAGCTGAGAATCTGGCCTGCAATGCTTACAGCCAGGAGAAGCCACATTGATTTCTGTTATTTCACAGAAATCAATTGGACTGCTCCCAGCAGTAAGTGCTGCTCTCAGCTGTGAGCACTTACAGGCTCAGTTCTGAGGAGTCTGTTAACTGTAGCCCAGCTGCAACCAGGACACTGTTTCTATATTATTTTTGTGCCATCGTTCTCACCTATGTTATCTTCAGCCTTGAGAGGTTCATCTGGATAAACAGCAGAGGCAGCAGTCGTGTATAAGCCTCACACTCCTGCTGTACCATCCCCCTGAATTGTCATTCCCCTGAAAGACTATTAATTTCCATGTGATGTCAACTTCAAACCCGTACATAACCACAGAAATTATTTCGACTGAGCAACCATGACCAGCAGTATCCCAGTGTCCTAGGCTGCACTGGGGAAAGGGTGGTCTTTTAAAACTCATTTCTCTATGCTGACCACAGCCTGGAAGAACTTACATCACATCTTTTTGCATGCAAGTGCTGACAAGAACTTAAAACAGGGTTTTCAAAACCTGATAAGCATGGCCTTCTGGGCATGGAAACGAAACTTTAGCACACAGAAGGAATAAATTTTTAGCCCTAATAAAACATTTTATATGGACAGATACTTTAAAGAGTGCCTGGTGTTAAAGCTAAAGGTACTATTTGTACCTGCAATACCTACAGTAAAGTTTGCATGGGCATGTCAGCTCGAGCACATTCATCAACATCCATTCTGAAAACTCACACCCTGTGATCACGAGGTCATAGGAAAGCTCAGGTTAAAGGACCCTCGGAAGGTTCCTGTGACCAGCAGGTCAAGGGAGGTGATTCTCCCTCTCTACTCCATTGTCAGACTCTCCTTGGAGTGCTGCATCCAGCTCTGGGGTCTCAAACATCAGAAGGACACAAACCTAGGGGAGTCTATGAGTCCAGCTCAGAGGGCTGGAGCCCCTCTCCTATGAGGCTGAGAGAGCTGGGGCTGTTCAGCCTGGAGAAGGGAAGCCTCCAGGCAAGCCTCATTGTACAGCCTTCCAGTACTTAAAGGGGGCCTTACAAGAAAGCTGGAGAGAGATTTTGACAAGAGCATGGTAATGGTAGGACAAGGGAGAGGACACTGAAGGCCTAATCCTGGAATGCACATGACAATTCAACATAGCATGCTGGCTAACAAATTTTTCTTCAACAATACAATTCAGACTGCATGGAGACACACTTCATACTCTGAAGCTCTTATGTTAGCTGTAGAAATCTGAATAAACCAGAAGAAAAATGAATCCTAATGATCCAGGTTCAAGATGCTTTATAGCTGAACCACACCAACCACAACTCTTTGTCTGGTTTGGGTAACACTGCAGCAAGTTGGTGAACAGAGGACTGACTGTGGCTACAGCAAACACAACAGACTTCAGGTCAATAACTGCTTTCACTGATGTCTCTGCCAATGTATTAACAATTCCTTCTTTGCAGTTATAATAAAAGGAGAGAGGACAAACTGCTGTGATTAGCTAACCTGACCCCATCTTGAGAAGCATGCCTTAATTTCCCATCTTTCATCGCTAGCTAAGTGCAATTGTAAGCAGGTCATTTAATCTTAGCCCAACCTTCAACTGCTTTGTTTCTGATTGTTCAGTCAAAAGATCTTCCCCTCACTCAGGATCTTACAAGAAGTTTTGCATAATGAAATTACTCAGAGTTTGCTAAAGCACAAAATTGTAATGTATATTTGAGAGCTCTAGAATGAAGTATTACACCAGCTTATGGCTTGAGAATGTCAAAAATGCATTCCTCCTTTCCCTTACTGAAACCTAAGAACCAAACACTTCATTTTGGGTAACTTAACTTTCACTGCTACGCATAAATCAATAAATAGACAGAAGGTCTAGCAGGTGAATCAAAGTAAGAACCTTCCTCATGACTCAGTCAGAAAGAGCTGTGATAAACTTGTCTAGTGTGGGTCATTTCTTGTAATTTTTACATCCACACACTGTCAGGATGGATTGAGAGCTCTGGTTTAGGGAAGAGTACAAGAAAAAGATAAATGAGAGAACTGTGCAGATGAAATGTAGTGGCACAGAACGCAGGCAGAGATAGCATACACATGGAGAGATATATTCAAAGAAACTGCCAGAGTTATGCAGCTAAACAAGTTCCAATGGATACAAGCAAAATGTTTTACTGGGTGACTTTTATGTCATACTTTTTCCATTTATAGTCAAAATAAGCTTAGTGCTATTCCTAGCCCGCAGGCAAGAGTAAATCAAGCTGTCTTCCAGCCTTAAATCAGCAACTTGCACACCACAGTAGCATTTGTATCATTTCCACCCAAGCAGCCATTCCATGCTCCTTTATGATTTCTCATACAAGCCATACGTAGCTAAGAGCTATTTATAGCCTCCATTGTCCCCATAAATAGTATTTTTTAGCAGTCCAAAAAAAAGTGTTTGATGGAATACCATAGAATTTAGATTAGCCCACCAGACATTTATCTAATCCAGTGGTTTAAAAGTAAAATTACTCTTCTTCATTAATAAAAGTGAAAGGAAAAAAACCAGGAAGAGCTGACAGTATCCTTACATACATATATATATAGAATAACATATTTGCATTATATTTGCATATATGCGTAGACAGGTAGACTATTTAGGTATGTTTATACCAAAGACCAGAAAATGGTGACAATGACAAATATGTACTGCAATAAGTATAACATGGTGGAAGATACTTTTATCTTCTAGTTTTAATACTACCTTGCAACATAGAATATTCTCTTTTTGTGGAAGAAAGCAGCTTCTCTCCATTCCTGCCCTATACAAAGTAGAGAACTAGAAACTGTGACAGATAAAAGGCTGTTGGCTACTTACTCCATTATGAAAGACACATTAGCGTCTATGAGAATACTAAATACGACTGTCTTAAAACTTCAGCTATTGAATCTGGCAGGAAAAATAGAGCAGAAGGATGGGACAGCTAACAACAGATTTCTGTGCAGAGAATTGTGTCTAAGCAGTAAGTTTTCTGCAGCTTGATAACTGTCAGACAGTACGCTCCACTCCACCTCTTTTCCATGTCCCTATTAAAAGGATTTTCACATTTTTTAAAAACCACCCTAAGAACAGGTATTATGCAATATCCAGGCTGACTTTCGGTAATGCCCTTTCAAACTTAGATCATTCCATTCTAATTAAAAAATTCTTCCTCACTGTGTCCAGAAGGGATAACACTGAACACCCCAGACCTCTATAATTTTACAAATTGTAATTGTAACCTCATAAAATACTGCTATATAGAGAGGCTGTGGAGTCTTCTTCCCTGGAGGTATTCTAAAGCCATCTAAACACAATGTGCTCCAGGGAACCCTGCTTGAAGCAGGAGGTTGGACTGGATGGCCTTCAGTGGTCCCTTCCAACCCTAGCCCTTCTGTGACACTATAACCATGTATACACAAAGTATTTTCTCTTTCTGACGAAGTTACATTATTTTGTGGTTTTCACTGCAATTAACGTACACAAAATAGCCATGAAAGGAAAAACAAGTGGTATTACAGAAGCAAGGTTGGGCAAAATGATAGAAGTGTTACCACCTGTTTTACAGTGATTAAGATTTTCTATTATTTCTAGTGAAATCTAAAAACTTCACAGATCATATAAAAACACTGTTAGGAAAATTAGGACCACCTAACTTCAAATGGGCAACAAACAGCCATGAATCTAAGTTAGCTCTGTAGAGCAGAGGTTCAAATAAATTCTGATTAGTTCCAATATGTGGCTTATTTTTCAAAATAAAAAGAAATATTGCTGCATGCTCCACATTACAGGCCAACCAGATGGTCACTTGATAGATGTCTGTATTAGAGGAACTACACTGTACCCTTTCATATGATAAAAAGCAAATATGTGTTTCATTTGGATTCCAATCAATTTTAATTCATTTTTACCAGACAATACATGCTACTAATGATTACTCAATTAACCTCAGAGCTCCACAGTAACCACTGAATCTCTAAGAAACTTAATGACATAAATGCATTCTGAACCAACCAAATAACATGGATCAAACTACATTAAAATAAAATGAAAGTAATAGCAACAAATTCCCAAAGCTTTTTATCTTCCCAGCTTCTTTTAACAATAATTAGCAAAGAAATTGGAAGCACAAAGAGTGCAATTCTGTTCTAGTGTCTCCCTAGTAACAAAAAGAATGCAATGTTTGAAAGAACTGTAGCTTTTTCCAGTGTGTAAGAAAGCACACAGTGGAGGTTTAAGATGCATTTTGATATATGTAATCTATGAAAATAAAAAAAGGAAAAAACCAATTACATTAGCAAAATGTCTGCTGAGAAGATTGACAGTAGGTGTGGACGCAGGAGACCACAGAAGAAATTAAGCTCAGGAAAAGGCTGGAGTGACAGATAGTCAGTGTCAATAAAAAACTAGACAATCAGTAAAGATAACCAGAGAGAACTGAAGACTCTCCACTATAAGCACATTTTCCCTTGCTTAGCAAAATATGCCCAGGGAGAGTGGAAAAAATCATGAGGTACCACTGAACACATCATAAAGAAAACCTCTTTTAAGTCAATGCACGGATTTGTTTCTTCCACTGACATAGCACAGCAGTGAAATAAGACACCAGCACTAAGGATGTGCAACAACAGCAGGTCAACAAGTAGTTCAAAATGTAAAAAGGTTTTATGTTACTTAAAAATTTTTGTCCTTCATTGTTTCTTGTCTACTGTATCCACAGATTTGAAAGAATCCTTGAGCCATCATATGTTGTGTTTCATTGCGAGATTATATTTCTGATTGCCATCGTGTATTATTTAGCATTATCTTTAATATTCTACAAGAAAGCATAAAATAAGTGGGAATAATTTTTTTTAATTAAATAATTAACTACTTCTGAGTTGCTTACACATCAGGCTTTCATGCACTGTATCAGTTCTGTGATTACCTCCATATTTATTATTATGCTGCAAAACAGTTCTTTAACCAACACTACTTCCCCACCCTTACTCTTCAAAACTTCCTCTAATGGTAAGACAGTCACAGGGCAAAGGAATTCTAAATTTCCAGTGATTTGCAGACAATTTCACACAGGAACATCAATTGTAAAGCAGCCAAAAGTAAGGCCAACACATTTACTGGTGTACAAAATACATTCTTGTTTTGTAATTCCTGGGTTACGGGGGGCAGTACAAAATTTATACGTCTATCTTAATGGTACAATTAAAATCAACACAGTCAAACCAACAAAAAAATCAACCATGGAAAATCCTTTTTGAATGTTTTAAATTCATTTACTGGGGATAATATACGGGGTTTATTTCCATGTAGAATGCAGCTGAGACAATTTGGAAGCAAGTGAGAACAGACATATTCATAGGAAGTTAAAAAAAAATCCAGGGAGATCAACCCCAGTGAGAGGACTAGGGAAGGAAATGAATTTGCTTGTGGAGTTCAGCACTTACAAGAAAGCTCCACGGACTTGAAAGGACAGCTGTGGTTTATTCATTACTTGGGTAAAGGACTAATTATTTAGCTGGAGTTAGAGCCTGTAGATGCACAAGTTCACCCTTGGGCCAAAATTGAAGAGAGGGGAACAGGTTTCCAAAACATGACAATATTTCTGGGCCTAAACACTTACAAATACAGAGATCATCTCTTCTATAAAGAGATCATAGAAAGTGAGAATATACACAGGTACATTAGCAGGTTAATTCCCTTACTCATTCCTACCACCATTAGGACTTTGAAACTTCCAAACTGACAACAACTTTATTCTGCTTGCCAACAAGAATTTAAATTTCATGCTTCATCAAATAGTTCTTGATTCAAATCTGAATTGTGATCACTACTCCTTAAAGAGCATGCTCCTTTTTCCTCATCTTCTGCCACAATTTTTGTGTGACAGCTTTCCAGCATGTATCTTCTCATCAGCTACAAATGTTCTTATGTCACAGCTCTAGCACTTTTCACAATGACATTTTTCGGAACAATTTTGTCTAGTGGCTTTGGAAAATTAAAGAGTTCACAGAACATTACTTACCTTTTGAAGCCTTCCAGATAGAGCAGACACCTCTGCAATTTCTACTTTCTGTTTCAGCAGTTATCAGATATCCATCCAAATCCCTTGGGAGTGGAGAAAAAAAAAAAGTATTCTTTTAAAAACCTAAATATTTAGTAATAAACTTAAAATTCTTTTCAGGCTGAGTTGCAGAGCAGCATCCAATAAAGACTAGCATCTCTTCTAGTATTTGCAAGCAACGGTAACAGGGGTAAAATTGTCTATTTAGGTTCCTCCAATGTCACTGCAGGAATTCTGTCTAGACCTCAAAACAGTTATAAAATATTCACATTTTCTTCAGTTGTGGCAATCAATCTGCAGTCATCTCTTGTCTGTACCATACCATGTGATTGACCTGTACCATACAAGTGAGAAAGAGTTGTACAACTGCAGTTACGCTCAGAAAGGCTGAAGATATTTCTCATTCTTGGTCTAAGAGGGGTTCAGCTGGTCCTTCCTACTCTCCTCTCTCAATGCTATCCCACTAGAACACTACAGCACTGAAGCATCAATGTACTTTAACCTTTAGTATCACTGAAGTATCAATGTACTTCACCTCCAGACAAACTGTTGGTCCCTGCAAAGCCAGCAGAGAACTCCCAGGCCAAGACCTGAAAACGTGCAAGAAGTTCCTCTCAGGATGTGCCCACAAGGGGTAGGTGCTACAACAGACAGGAGGTCTCCCAGCCAGCTCCACATCTGATACTGAGCTTTGCCTCCGTATTATGGAATGAGAGAACAGTTTGGGTTGGAGGGGACCTGGAAGACCATCTTGTTCCAACCCCCTGGGCCAGGCAGGGACACCTCGCACTGGTCCAGGTTGCTCAGGACCCCATCCAGCCTGGCCTCACAAACACTGCCAGGGCACCCACAGCTCCTCTGGGCAATCTGTTCCAGTACCTCACCACCCCCACAGTAAATATACCTCTCTAAGCAGCTTTTACACATTCCAGACTGTCTCTATCTCACTGGGACATGGAGTTGTGGATCCAGGGCTCAGAAAAGACCCCCATTTTCCTGCAGTACTTCATGAATTTTCTGATTTGCTAGCAATCATGAAGACAAAGAACATTTTTAAAGTGTCACTTGACTATAGGAAATTACAGCCACAGCTGTGAGGAGTGATAAGTGCATGGAATTCAAGAGGAATTTTTTTTCCTTACTATTTGCTACATACTAAACTACTACCTAATGCTCCATAGTGCTTTATTTGAAGACTGCTTGTTCAAGTAGCCAAACCTTTCTTAAAACCATATAGTCAAACACTTTTACAGTAAAACAACTTCCAAGTTTTCTGCTCACACATTTAAATTCTAATCTGTCCTTAAAATTTTAGGTAAAAAGTGACAAAACCAGATCTTACCCCTTCCATATGCAAAGCTGTGAGACTCACTTAACATATTTCCCATTCTACTTCAGAGATGATTTTGAAGTTGTCACCATGTAAAATTAACACTCTATTCCTTAACCTCATGACATATAAATACACATCGGAGACTAACTTGGAATTTCACACTCACTTGATTAAAAAAATTATTTCAGGATTATTTCAGGATCAGAATCTCAGCCATAAGGAGTATTTGTACTACACCTGTTGAACAGGACAGAAAGGGAGCCTATGCCATAATTCAGTCCCCTCCAGCCTAGGCAGCCAAACAGCATAAAGATACTTTGCATAATTAAAAAACCTCCCTGCAGCCTGCTCTAAATTGCACCAGAAAGGCAGAGGAGCTGTTCTATCAGGAGAAGTTTGCCACTGGCTCAACTCTAGTATGCTTTATCCCACTCCACAGTGTTACAAGAGGGGGAAAGGTGTTAAACTGGATCCATAGGATCCAGCCACTCACAGCAAGCTGCAAGTCCAGCTCTGTGATCGCAGTGCTTTGGTGGCAGTGAGCAGTACACTCCACTTCAATTTTGGGTTGCATGTAGGAAGCATTTGACTGAAAACTGTGTGCTGCACAACACGCCCAGTGCAAGCCTTCTGCATCATGTAGAGAGATCAACTGGGCAAAAACCCTTCCTCTGAAGTCCATACGCTGAGCACCAACTCCACTGGAACACATCTGCATGGCTGAGGTGAAACCCCACTGCTGTTTGCAGCCCCCGGAGCTTGGCTCATCAACGCAAAAAAAGCTGCCTTTTTCTAGGGCACAAATCAGACAGATCAGCTCACCCATGTTATCAGATGGGAGCAGAGGGGACTAATTTACATCTTCAGTCAGTGTTGAAAACACTTATTGCAAACTGTAATTTTTAGTCAGGTCATCCTACTGTATTAATTTCCAGCACTGTATCAAAACATTTGACACAGCAGTTCCTTGCATGACCCAAAGGAACGTAATGAAACCTGACTTCACTGGAAATAGAAGGCCAAAGTCCTTATTCTTCTCTGAGATTCCCTAAAGAGAAAGCTGAAGAAACCTTATCTGCACATTATTTGTTAACCAAGAGGGCATCACAGCGCAAAATTGGTACTTCCCAGCAAGATGCAGATAAGCTGTTGTTTTTCAGTTCAACAACAGTATTGAAAATGTGACACTACTGGTGGTATCATCATAAATTTACCAGTGTAGCAACTTCTTGAACAGCACTTTTCCAGAACTCTGTCGGTTTTAAAGCCCACAGGAGGAAAAAAAAAAAAAAAAAAAAAAAAGAAAAGGTGGTAAGGGTAGGAAATTAATTTTTAGTAGGAGCTGCTGCTGGCACTGGATTATCATTACTGGTGATGGGCACGTGAAATGGTGCAGGTATAGTCATAGATGCAGTGCATGCAGGATTCAATTAAAGAATAGTATGGTAGAATTTTAATGTGACTCACTGGAGAACATTCCCTGTGACCTGTTGGTGCACCCAGCTGAAGTGATTCTACCAGAACGCAGTCACCAATTCATGGGAGGCAGTGACAGGGTCAGATAGGAAGGGAATGAGTAAGTGCAGCAAGCCAACCCAGAGAACAAGAGTGCCACCTTGAATGGACCTGAATCAATGCTTTGAGTCAGTTAAAAAACCCTGGACTGAGGAAATCTGATTTTGTATTCTCCTCTATGACCGTGACAATGAACAATGTGATGTTTTGAAAGCAACAAAACCAAGGTTTTTTTCAAATTTTCACTAAATTTGTTTTAGTTTTTTTTTTTTTTTTGTTCAACCTGCCACTCTGTGCATGTCTCATCTCTAGGTCTCCTGCACACTTAAGCTAAGGGACCCAAATTGTTCTAGTCTATCAACACATGTAAAATAAGGCTTCCTAGTGCATCTTCATAACCCTTGGTAGTTTCAGCTCAAGGTGAGCTTTCACTTTTGCAGCTCCATCTTTGTGCACTTGGGAAATGTCTCCATGTTTCTCCAAGAAGCCTCTCACTGCTTCCTCGTTCCATGTCCTTGCTTTTCACATTTGAGCTGAGTCAGGAGTGTCCCGTTCATTGATCGACCTCCTGCACACTGCAATGACCAAGGACCTTGTGCTCCAAGGAGGCTGTCTTTGAAGATTTCCCAGCTCTCCGGGAGCCCCTGAGGTCCTGCAGTCCTGCCTACCATGAGACCTTGCTGAGACCCCCAAATAAGAACAAAATTTTCCCTCCTGAAGCCCAGCATTGTAATTCAGGTATGTGTCCTGCACTCCCACTGCCTGACTAACATCCTGTCACAGGTCGGTTCCTTAAATGTACATTTGTAGTAAAGAGACCTGGCTAATGTGAGCTGTTAGACTGTGGAGAGAGAGAAATATGGAAGTAAAAAACATATTCCTTTTTCATTTGCTTTTCCCACTCTTAGCATCTCAGACATAACTCAATCTAAAAGTGTGATTTATGGCTTTTACATCCCTCATATTTCTTCCCAGTACTTCAAAACCTCACAAAGCAATAGAAAAGGCTTGGGAAAAAAATGTCTTCAAAATCGATTTAAGTCCTGGATGCTACAGAAGAGTTAAATTTTCCCAATAAGTGTGTTAAGGAGAGTTGTCTGTCAGTGAGTAAACAGCAATTCTGCTTTGTACTACTAATAAGATTCCTTGCTGAAGATCAGGTTTCTTCTGGAAGTTGCTATTTTTTGTTTAATGTCTTAAAATGAAAGGTTTAATAATATCAGGGCCTGGTATTATAACTATCACACAAATAATTTAAAAACTTCAATTACCAGTGCAGAAAAAAGAGGAAACTTCTGAATATATTTAATTATCCATAGCTAAAAAGAGTGTGATATCCACTTCAGAGTAGTAGTGGCTCTGGTTTTAAGATAAGGCTCCATAAAATATGCATTGACATGCGCAGGGGAGGGAGATCAGACTGCATTACAAATGCCACCCAAGAGGAACTATATCTTAAAATTTGATTTCTATCTAAGTTAAGAGAAAAAGAGTAATCCTGGGGTTAGAGAAGGCTATGAGGCAAACAAAATCTTATTATACAGTTACTCAGAAATAAGATGGCAGTTGTAGTTAAAACACAAAATGCCCCTAATTTTTTTTTCTACCTATAGAACATACAATATTTGTCCACTTCATATCTCTCTAAAAAAAAACCCCAACCTTAAATATATGAAAGCTCACTTTTTGTCTGAGTCCCTTCAAGGGAAGATCACGATTAAAAGTCATTGTGTTTTAGCGGTTTATGAACGAAACGAAAAGGAAATCTTTCCAAACCAAAGCTGTACGGCAAACCAGGGCACCTGCAGGGCTGAGAGACGGAGCAGCACGCTGGGTCACAGCGGCTTTGGTTGCTTTTTACAACAGCCAAACGTCACCGCTGCTTCTGTCCCCTCAGAGCTTTGCTGCCCGTGCCCGACTCGTTTGTGAGTTAACGCGGCCTGATACACCCACATCATCTCCGGGATCCCAAGTGACCTCTCCAGAGATCCAGATTTTACTTTTATGGCAAGTCTAACGGCACAAGCATTAACAACAAACACAGCATATCTTTAAATATCAAAGTACACCTGCTAAAAAATTGCACGGGAACTTGGTGGAGAGACAGAGGGGAAGGTTGGTCCCGTTTTTAAAAGCTACAGAGTCTCAGATTTTATGCTAACCTACAGCTCATAAATTAACTGTCTACAGGATTTCCTGAATAGGATTCAACAAAGTACACATGGAAATGTTTTCCTGAAACACCTAAACTGGTGGTTGACACCTCATAGTCCACAGAATGCTGGTGATTTCTGAGGCTGTGGTAAGAGGCAGACACCAACTTATCTTTGCAATAGATTTGCTGTTGCTTAAATGTGATTCATTCTGAAGAGTTGGTAAATATTGCCCCAAGTGTGAAGTGATTACACACAGATGGAGTAAAAGATTAAGTGTAGCAGTGTCAACTTAAACTTAGCTGTTAGAAAAATGCAACTGTTTAGTAAATAAATAGCCTTTTTTTTGATCCCTCTCCTTAAAGGACATTAAGCATTTTCAGCTTCAAAAAGACAAAGCAAGGAAAAGGTGTTGTACCCTTTTTTGCAGACAGGGAGACAAACCTTCGGGTCCATTATTACATGAACAAATTAAGAGGAAGTCATCTAGATTATTGATGCACTGTTTTTGAGCTATTCTACAGTATGTTCCCCTAGGGAGGTCTTTATGCTGTTGTGAAGATGCAACAGTTTACATTTTTCTAAAAGTACATGGATTTGCATTGTAAAAAAAACCAAGCTCACAATGAAGGCTAATTCAAAATTCCTGTACTTCAACAAAGAAATATTTCCACCGCTTCAGCTATTAAAATTCACTAATATTACTTTACAATGTTTGGTTTAGATTAATCTTATCAACCACACCTTCAGCAATTTTTCAAAAGATTTTTCGCACACACACAACCCTAAGAAATAAATACTGAAAACTAATATTCATGGGAGCAATCTTTTCTCCATTAAAAAACAACCCCAACCCTATAATAACTCTAATTGAAAGCATCATAACACAGATTTGCTTGAGAAGTTGAGACAGCATCACAGGATTTCCTAAAGCTCCATCATCTACAAAAAAAGCTCTCCTGAACTGAATTCCAAGGATCAGTAAGCACTGTTGCTGACCTCAGAGAAAATTAAGAGTTATGGGAGAAATAGGGTCCTTAGGATACTGAAAGAGCAGAAGAGGAATTTTATACTTGAGGCCATGTTCAGATGATGATGAGAAACCTAGAAATGTCAATGAATCATAAAAGCTAACCATGGGATAATCTACTGGGCCCTGAATTTTTCTGTTTTCAGTACCACGTGCTCATAAAGAAACGCTTTGAAAAGTCCTGGGATATTTTCCTTCTCGCATCAATGCCTGCACAGTGAGCCTTTCCATAGTTTCCCTTGAGAACAGTCTTTTAAAGCAGTCATCCAAAATCAGCACATGAAATAAGTAGCCTTCTGCAGAGTTAGGCAGCCATCAGACTGACTATATTTAATACTGAAGCGTTTTACAGATTGCTTTCTCCTCTTCTGATCTCCAGAAATTTCCTTTTCTCATCCACTGAACATCTGTGACAATATCTAAAAATAAGATACCTTAGACAAGACTACTAATTTTCATGTTCACTTGCTCCATTCATATTACCACAGTTGTAAGATTGACTTATTTTAATCTAACTAGTCTAGTTAGCTATCAATATTTTCTATTACAAAATAGTTCCTTTAGTGGTTTGAAGCCTAAATTAGCTTGGCATAGATCAAGTGCTAGGTGTTCTCCTACTAAACACTAGGAAGTCCCATTTTTCCTGTGTAGGATCTACTACTGAAAAGGACAAGATACGCAGAAAAATGTTTTATTCCTAGCAAACACGTAATTTTTACATTCCTCACAAAAAGCATATTTAAACAATTCTATTTCTGTTCAGTCTCTTTCAGACTGCACACAGACCCACCAGCCATCTTGTGGGTAGCTGGGTGAGAAAGAAACATTTGTGCCTCCCTGGTGCAGTTAATTAATAGCATAAATGTTTAAAAGGAGAGTTTCTCATTTCATAATATGCAGGAATTAATGCTGAGCAGCCAAACAAGTGCTGCCACAGATACTTGAGTCTGACAGGTAAGCAGAGGCCGACTTAGCCAACTACACATCGTAGGAGAGAGTTTAGGTGATCCCCCTGAGGGCACACCTGCACTGCTGTTGAGGGCTCATCCCTTCCTCATCTCACTGCAAAACATCCTTGTCCCATTCTTAACAAAACACTCTTTAAAATTAACAACTCTACGGGGGCTCCAGCTATTAACTAGAAATACCTTTGCTATTGTTACCTGGACAACAAGTCACGTAAGACTCCCCCTTTCTTCCTATACAGACACTTCAGAAATATATAGCCTCGAAATATTTAATTTCTCTTTTATCGGGAATAAAAGGAGAGAGGTTTTCTCAGAAGATAAATAAAAGCTCTGTGTTACTGAGTGAAACTCTGGGTCATGTCCATGAGGACAGACACCCTGAGACTGCCCCAGGGAAGGGGGAACTCACCCGTGGGTGCAGCCCAAGGAGCCCTGGCCAGACCAGCAGGTCCTCAACAGCAGCAGGCTCAGACAACTCCTCAGTCTGCAGGAACAGCAGCAATTCAGAGCCAGGGCTGACCCAAGCAGTAAACAACAGAGCAGGACAGAGTAGAGGCAGACTTACAGCACTGCTGGAGGAAGAAGAGGAGGGAACCCTCCCATCTGAGTTTAAATGGAGCTGTGCCCTCGGCCAGCAGGTGTGGGAAATCAGGGTAATCAGGGCCCATCGGTGCCCTCAGGGCTGAGCCCTTCCTGCAGCTGAGAAAGAGGAAGGGGTTCGCATTTATCCTAGTGTTGAATATTGATACATTTTCAAATAACCTATTTGGGAGTTAAAAAAAAAAAAAAGGAAAGAATTAGTCCGTGATGGAAGAACCACTGAATGACAGTTATCTGTTCTCCATCAAGAGGGGTGAAACTTGCTAATTTGTCTTATTTTAATCAGGATCAAGTACATATGAGAAACTGTTTCAAATCATTGCTACTCAGGGGGTTGATGACAGTCTCTAAGATACATCTGTTCTGTAGTTCGTTAGTAAGCTTCCAAAAAAGAGTAAAATAGATCCTCTTTCATTTGCTTAAAAGAATGAGTTCCTCTACTGAGATAGAGATATATATATATAGATATATATATGCAGAAGTGGCCCCTTGATTTCTTTCACTGATCCTCGATTTGTCCAAGGGTAATATTCCGCATGAATAATTACCCTGCAAAAAGCAGATTATGCCAGGCCCTGCCCCTGTTTTAAGCTGCATTATGTAAAACCACAGGTGTGTAAACAGTGTTAAAAATACCTTAATGATATCAAAATATAACATTCAAGGTCCTTTCCAAACTGTGGAGATTTAGATCTTACAGCTTCCAGTGGAATAGCCTAAACAGCCTCTTAGACATAACTTTCTGGTTTTATTAAAACATCTTCTCTTTCTTATTACCACTTCCCTTGATCTTCATTTCTTCTGTCGGAAGTCTCAGCTTAACTTGACTAAATGCACAACAATTATCTTTTACCCTTTTGTCACTTCTTTTATTTTCTGGTATAATTCAACATATGCCCAACTTCAATGTAGAGGCTGAAATGAAAGGCAGGAGCCTTTGTGCCTCAGTTGCTGTTTCAGAAGCTGAGGAGTGCTGCTGTTATAATTCACATGGAATTAAGGAAATGAACCACGTGGACAAACTATTTCCTGCAAAAGATTTTCTTGTGCTGAATATATCTGTGCTCAGAATTAGAATCCAGCAGACAGGGACATGGCCTTTTCCTGGGTTATTAGACTACCTGTCTCAAAATACGATTTCTTCCACGAGTACCACTTCTCATTCCTTTCCTGATGCCACATTTTCTGTTGTGAATTTACAGAAGTGATCACTATGGGATGGATGCCAGTCTGGTTCCAAAATGAATAATATTTCTTTCAAAATTACTGCAAGTCTTAAATTGGGTAACAAAGCACCTCAGAGATAAAAGAATCTTCTGGTCAAAGCAAAGAGCTGGATATCAGAAAGTGGTTTGATTTCTCCATGAATTTGGGGTCTTTCCTGGGCATTTTAAATTAGTCTTTCTGTCACTGTTCCTATGACAGAAAGCTAATGCTTCCCTTCTCGTATCTTTAGTTGCTTTTTAGGTCCTTTTTTAGTTGGTAAGCTCTTCAAGGCAAGGATGGTTCATGCAATGTCTAGTACAAAAGGCTGCTGATTTCACTTCTGGCTTCTGAGGTACTTTGTAATACAAATGATGATGCTAATCATATTGGAAGAGTCTCCAGAAATGGGGCATTTTAGAAGTCTGATAGAAATCAAAGGAGGGAAAAAAAACCCCCAACCTTATAAACAATGTAGTCTTAAATAAAAAGCTATTCACTTTTTATTCTTCTTTAGGTGCCCTCTTCAGCTGGTAGTGACTGGTAAATTAATGGATCTCTTGCAAAAGAAGGCTTTGCATCAGTCACTTCTTTGTAAATCTCTAGGCAGATTAGAGGATTTTTTGCCTTCTTTTTTGCTTCTCCTTAAAATGTTATAAATACTTCCTTTCCATTTTGCTCTCCCGCTGCTTTAGACATTGAGACAGTTATATCACAACCACAGATAAATTAAAATGACTGGTGTGAGGTTATAGATACACACAAGAACAAAAGGACTGATGACTGAAAAGAGAACTGTTTTAAATTATTCAGAGAGATTCTTTTTCTTTCCTTGGGGTTTTGAGAGCAATTGAAAAAAATGATGAATGGATATGAACACTGCATGAGCAATCTGACGCTGTCAGACCCAGCATTAGGGCCACGTACATCTCCCTCTTTTGATCACTCGGTTCAAAACTTGTTCAGTTCTCCTTAAATAGTTTACCTCTTTCTGTTTAAATGCAGAACATTGTCCTCTAATTCATCTTCAGAAATTCTTGCAGCAGAACTTTGGAGTACCTATATGGTACATACCCGTGAGAATCCGTTTTTTCCAAACTTTTTTTTAACCTTGATAGTATTATAAAGGAGAATCTAGGATCTTCAAAGTAGTGCAAAACCCAGGAGTAAACCCAGAGGTTTTCAGTTCCTCGCTTCTACTTCTTGAATCAAAAACAGTGAAACTATTTTTTCCTTAGATGTGCTATCAAAGTAACACAACAATCAAAAAGATACCCCCCAAAAAAAAAAAAAGTTAATAAAGCTCTTAAAGGTGTCATGTCAGCCAGAATCCTTGAGATTTTGAACAAGAAAAGAAATATTATGGATAAAGACACGTGTAGTGTGTGCACAGGGGCCTACTCAGGTAGAGTTAGATCACACGTTGTGTAAATGATCTGTACCAGCATAAGTAATGATCTCTGGTTCTTGCTATATGCTCACTTACACTGGGATTATTCCCCTTATTTATTTGCTGGAGGCAGAAAGGCAACCTCACCATATTTTTTTCCCCTATAAACTGTAGGACTTTTAAGAAAGTTCATTGTGGTCACATCCACATCTCTCCTTTTTATTAGCCATGCCTTTGGAACACGAGGGAATTGTTGGGGCAGCACCAGTTGCCATTATTTTCTCCATTACAAACTGAAACAAAATAAAATAAAAAGCACGAAACAAAAATATAACTTTTAACTGTTACCGCCGGGCTGCAGAATGAGTAGAGGGCAAACAAAAACCAGAGGAGCTAAGGTCATCTATATCAATATATAATTGGACATATCTAACAAAAAACAATATATACGAAAGCATTAAAATACTACTTATTTGTACGAATGTTGCCAAGGTCACACAGACTTAGAGAAAGTGGCTTGATTTATATTCCAGGTGTTTCTTCCTAGAGGTTTAAGGTTTCAACTATATTCCCAACATATTCCTACAGCTCAATAATGGAGGACAGCAGGGAAGTTTTCTATGTGTTTCTATGATTTTTACCATATTGAGAGCTAAAAGGATTCATTTTTTTTCCAACTTGATTTTCTCTTTAAATCAGCACACAAGCTGACAAAGAATATGATGAAATTGCCTTGACTATCCAATTGTTTAATAAGCTTAATTCATTCGTTTGGTGAAATTGTTTTCCTTCTTTCTTCAGGGTGTTTTATAAATACTGTTGGTTTTGTCTTTTCCTTTATGCTCTTTAATTGGTTGACACGAAAGGTTGCAAGTCAGACAGGCAGTTTTTGACAATAATTTTCTACCCTGAAAGTTTTTACACAAACAGATTTGTCCATTAAAGTTACAAATAAGTGCAAAGTCCGTCCTTCAGTGACTCTTGTAATCCCTCCAAAGGAATACATTGGGCTGCATTTCTCAGCTCCTTAAAAATTTTGAAGTCTTCACTGTCTCTACTTCCGCTTTGCAGTTTACTCTATCACTGAGCTGTGACTGAGACCAGTGACCCCAGCCTAGGAGAAACTCCGTCAGCAATGAAGAGTAGGTTACAATCCCTAAAGGAATTTCCCTCCACTGCCAGTGTGTACATATAAAGTTTACGAAATGAGAATATAATGCAAAAGATCTCATGCGTGTCTAATAGACAGCCTCAGGACTGCATGTTATAAAGAATATTTTATGTAGAGAAACAGTGTCCGTAAATAACTTGCTGGCCTCTGTCTTTTCCTTGTCACACAAGGACCACACGGTTGTCTGTTTTCCCCATCATCAGTCCCTGGTAGTCATCACTAACAGAATTCTGTTCATCTTATTTAATGTGACTTTGGACCCATTGCTCAGTGGAAACAAAGAAAAGAATTATCTATACTTCCATGGGTTTGGACAAGACCCTCTCAGCTGGAAAATAAGATATATCTCCTAACAGAGGAAGTACCAGAAGCTTATCCTGCAGCAATATTCTGCTTGTATTTGTTGAACTGGTTTCTTTTGGGCTCCGGTTTAATTCTGATGTTAATATTTTGTTCCTTCTGGCAAAAAATGTGAACCAACTTCCACTACAATGAATGAATGAAAACACTGCTGGCTAAAACAACTATCATTTTATAGCATTTCTCATTGATAAATCAGTGTAATTATCTTTACTTTTCAGGGCAAAAAGAAAGGCAAAGGGAAGAGATGTGATTTATCCAAAAGACTGACAGCAAAGGTAAAGAATTCCAAAGTCTAAGTCCAAGGCTTGAAGGATTATTTCAGCAGTTTGGGACAATCTGTCAATCAGGTGAGAGATGTTTTATGTTTTACATGCTGTGTTTTCTAGCATAGAATTCATTCATGTTTATATTATTACTGAAACTATTGCAGTACAAATTATCAGAGTCCTCACAGCATTTTCTGTGATACAAGTTTTCCTGAAAAATCCTGCCAGAGGATTGATTTTTCACCAAGCCTATCAAATACTACCTCATTAGGAAGCTGTGAAGACAAAGCTATCCTGGAGCCCAGGTAGGAGCATTCAATCCAAAACTGGCAGGGTACAAATCTTTCTCTTCACGCTTTTTCCCTCTTGCTGTCTTGGATTGCTTTAACTTCACAACGTGCACCTTTGATCAGCAAAGGAGTCAATAAAGGGTAGTTGCTCGTTTTAGTACTGGGTGTAAGATACGTACATACATTTCTGAAACATAATTTCGGACACCTGATGCCTAACTCAGGTTTTTGGACTGACCACACGCATGCTGAAATGTCTCATGGCATCTACATTTCTCAAGATCAATAATGCAGTTCTTCATACAACTATTTAATCATAAAGCAATTGAAATGACTAGTGGAGTTACGTCTGCTCAACCCAGCACCAGGGATTCCCAGCACTGTCACTCACTTCCCAATAATTATTTGTTTCGCAGAGTTTGATTTCAGTTCCGTGTACATCTAGCTGTGATGACCCCAGTTTCTGTCCTTTAAGAGACTCGCCTTATTTTAGAGATTGCATGATTCTATTTGATGTTTACTTTTAGTACATGTTATTATCCTTTTTGCAACGACTCGAATCATGCTTGATTTACCTTTCTCCTGGTTTCCTAAGTGATTGCCTGGTGCATACATGTCAGATTGAGGCCGTTGAAGAAGGTCAAAGCAATGACAGCCTTCAGGGCTCTGTCAGGGAATGCTGAATCGCCTACTCATCACTCAGCACTGCCACGAGCTCATCCAGCAAACGCGGCCAGAGCGTAATGGAAGCACTGCTTGAATAAGCTTCGGACCTTCTTTTCATCACTCACAGCTTTCCACATTTTACACTCAGGGCCTGATTTTCTCAGCAGTGAGCAGCCTCTCCTCGCCTTGGCTTGCAGAGAAATTGCCGTTTGAGAACACAGCTCCTATAATTCCTGTTTCTCTCCCCAGAACAAGAAAGGCCTGTTACTGGACAGCCTGAGGGCATGACAGTCAGCAGCACTGGCCGGGGAAGCAGAATGTTAGTAGGGTGAAGAAAAGGAATATATGGAAACCAAAGTAGACTCTGTTTCAGTGGGATCCTGGTAGGAGCGATTAGGGTCTTATTAGGGTTTCTTTACCAGCACAGAAGAGAATTCTTATAATCGTTTTCACTCTGACTTAAGCTGCTGAAACAGAAGTCTGCAAGTATTAAGTCTGAAGGGGTGTCATTCCTTGCTGTACTTTTGTTTCCTTTGTCATGAAAACAAGCAACACACTGCCTGCCTGTTCTCCGCCTCTGTCCATGTCTGCCACAAAATAAACCATTCCATTATCAACCTTTTAGTTTCCAGTGTTGAAAGTGCCCAAAAGAGATATGCTGCAGAAACACAGATAAATTACTTTCAAAGGACCTTAATTTTATGTCCTGTAAGTTAGAGCTTACACTCTTTTAAATGTAGTCTGTTGGAAATGAATACATGTGAGATTATGCGTCTCTCTGGGTCCTATCACTTCTATCCACTTTGGGCCACGTTCTAACACTGCATTTCCATAAGCAGGACCTTAACTCACTAAGGTGAGCAAGATACCGCCTAGATGGAGTAAGTGCTTCAGAATCTGGCCACTTATAAACAATATTTTCCTTCAGCTACAGGCACCACAGAAGTAACCAGACTCTGATCACTGAAATGAGTTATTATTATCTAATGCATAATTACCAGCTACAAAAACGTTGCCATGCAACTTTCATTCCACAGTGCAGCAGAGAAATCCCATTAGCTTCCCATGCTGCTCCTGGTGACAGCAACCAGTAGCACGGAAAGGTTGATGGAATTGCTCAGGTGTCACTACAGACATAATCTGTGATAAGGGATGTTGTGCAAGGGTAGCTGAGAGCTTAATTTAGCCCACAGAGCACTTGTTTGGGGTGAGCTGCATAGGATGGAAAAAAGACAGCATGACTGGAAGGATCTAAGCCCAGTTTGAAGTCCTGGCACTTGGGGAAAAAAACAATTTTCTAGAGAACTTGCTGACATAAGGTGTGGAAATTCTCGAGACTCAGTGATCAACACCTTTCTATGTCAATGTGTCATTCCTTTCTGTGCCTCTTTTCATGGTTGAACTGTTTTTCAAACAGTTGAAAAGGAGATTTGAAAGGTCAAACGTGAAAATTTCACCAAAACCATAAAAAGATTCCTTAAATTAAGAACTAATCAACAGTTTTCTTAATCTGTTCATATTTCTAACACACTGCTACTTCCATAATGGCATATATCAATTTTCACCGTGTTTCTGGATACTTGTTGAAACCTTTTTGTCTATCTTTGGACATATATTTATTAAAGTAGATGTGTATATTCAACTTGAGTTTTAAAGATATTCTTTTCCTGATCACTAGCTCACACATTCTGTTCTACCATCAGTTAATAACCCTGACTACATTATGATTATATGCTGCTATAATTACTTTATCACTGATGAAGATTCCAATGGTTGGATAACAGACTCAGCTTTTAAGTCTGAAACATATTAGGGTAAGCACGTAAAGGATTTTATTCCATTAAAAGAACCAAATGGCTGAGGCTTGCTCTTTTATGTCACTACTATGAAACCAGGTTAGTGTTTAATGATGAAGAAAACAGACATTGGACACGGTCTATTCCTAAACATCAAGAGCTAGGAAAAGTTAGAAGTGAAGTATCAATCTTCTCTCATTCATATTGTTAATAACAAACTCCAGCTCTCCTTTCATTTCCAACTCCATTAGGTAGCCAAAAGCCCTAAATATGCAAACCTCAGAGAACCTGAGCTACAAACCCAAACCTCCACGGTTTCCTGGTGCACAGAATCACTGACTGGATCAAAAGAGCAGCATAAGCAGGGCCACACATCCCTTCCCTGGGGCAGGTTATCCTGCTGCAACACTGTGGGGATCCTGGATGGCTTTATGCAAACCCACTGCACTCTGCTCTTCTGTATCTTTCCTTCTACCCCAGCTTTAACTGTTGGGTTGGCACTGAAGCAGACCAGTCATCAAACTATTTAGGGGTTATTTTCCTTTGCAGACAAATCATAATAAGTGTTCTTCAAAGCAACCACTATATAATTGATATTACAGGAAGCAGCACTTACGTGAAACAGGAAAAAGAAATCCCAGAGATTTTCTTTTGAAAGGAATAGGGCAACCCCTCCTCCATCCAATAAACTAATAAAATATTCACCAAAATAAGTGGGTTTTTAAGGTCTTCATCTCATCTGTATCAATGAATTTGCACTAAATCTCATTAATATTTCACTTAGTGCTCAAAATTTGCTTTTTTTGGGGGGTGGGGGTTGTCACTTCAATAAGGGTTTTTTTCAAAATGAAGGTTCAAAGCTGCTGCATACACTGAACACTTTAATGCAGGCACTGCACTGTAGCAAGTTAAAAGGAAATCTCATTAGGAGAGGATTCCAGGACAAAAAAAGCACCCTCGTTCTTAGTGCTAATTAGCTGCTTTTTCTGCTTTTTCAAACTGACTTCCAAAAACTGAATGAGTAGATGGATTATTTCAGCCCAGTGGTATTCCTTCAGGTCAAGGGTGAGGCACCTTGTGAGGGTGCTGCTACTTCTTGTTCAGATCCAGGAGCTAAATAACCTGCCAGTTTCCTAAGCCAGCAACAGTCAGAAATTCAGGTCTGCATGTCCGTGATAAACACAGCATGAAACAAAAGAAATATAATTTCTGTAAGAAGTCATGGAGCTCTTTCCCTCAAAATTAACAGAACAATAAGTCAAATGTGTACAAAGTTGTCAGGACTTTAAATTCTGACATATTTTAAAGATAGTCTGCATGATATCCCAAGCAGTAAAACATTTTAACCCCACTACTAACGTGGCAGGTACACAGGTAGAACATCCATCTTCTAACCATGGAATAAGTGAAAGAATATTCCTGCACACTGGATTCAGAAAACACAAGGCACGAAGGAACCAGTGAGTCAGTGCAAAGGAAATTCTCATGTTGGGGAAAAAAAAAAAAGTAAGATTTCTGAAGCAGGCTACAACTTTAAAACACCATCAACTCTTTCTCTGATTCAGTTCAGCTTGGGTTATAGAAAGGCATTAAAAAGTAATCAAATTCACAGCATATACAAAACCACCCACAAAAAGCAGAAACTCCATAATCCATCCAACCTGTCAGGATGTTTAATCACCTGTACCCTGATGGTACATTAAGAATTTATTCACCACATCTGTTGATTTATGTTTTCTTTAACCATGCCCAAGAAAGACCTAAATCATCCACAACTCCTGATCTCAAAATAATATACTAACAATAACCAATTCCTCAGTTCTTTCTTGGGCTCTGAACCTCAGAACCTGGAATCTCCCTAGACTCAGCACGTTTAAGAAGCACATCCAAGTGCATTCAGGTAATCATTCTACACAGGATCTGCAGATTTCCAAGTGCAAAACAGTCCTATACTACAAGAAAATATCTGTAGTTCTCAGAGAGATAAAACCAGAGTATCAATGCATTGTGTTTAATCATGGTTGTTTGTTTGCAGGTAATTACACACTCAGTACTCTTGTGGTTCTCTGGTCAACAAAAAGGGATGCAGAAAGCCAAAAACATTTTAAATTCTAGCACAGTCCTTTAGATGTCCTTCCTGTGAATATAAGTTCTTCTCAGCTTGACCTTAACTCTGTTTCTTAGTTATGGGGTTTTTTTCAGGTTTTGTCAGCTGACACAGGTTCCCCTGTAGGGAACTCTTACCTTAAACTTACCTAATGGGAGATGAGAAGACAAAAGAGCTTTTTATGGTTGTTGCATTTTGTTGCCAAAGCCTTGAAAAACATCTGTTGCTATATGGAAAAAAAGAAAAAAAAGTCCCTTTAAAACAGACAGCCTATATTGTTTAATGAAAATCTCTGATAACGGTATCTAAAATATTCCACTATTTTCTTGGCTATCTTTCACCCTGACAGCAATGCACTGAAGCTGTCAGAGGCCTTTTAAGGGCAGCCACTCTGAATTAATTTTACTGGAACTTAATTATTGTCAGTGTTTATTTAAAGAAAACAAAATCTAGTGATCAGAAGTAAAGGAATGTTCTATGTTACACTGAAGTTGATAGAAAAACTTCCACTGGGGTAGACAGAAAGCAGAGTGGATGCTGAGTTCCCCACAGGGGCTGGAAGGTAGAAGCATGTTTTGCTGTGTGCAGTCCTCATTTTTTAAATGCTCTAAGCTCCTTTTAATGGGATTTATCTCTATCAGGTTTTCCAATGTCTGTCTTTTTCATGTGCTTCACAAAGTGCAACACGTTTACAGGCATATGTGGTTCTGAAATAATGACAGCCTTTAACTATGCAGTTTGTTACTGCCTTTGGATCGTTCCAGCAACCGGCACAGTCACCTTGTTCCCGAGTGCTGGAGCTGGGATAGGTGTAAACACTTGAAAGACACAGGACATGAGAGCATTGGTTTTAACAGAGACATAATCAGTAGGGGCAATGGAATGCCAGTTTTGATTAGGAGTTTGAAAGCCAAACAAAAGCCTGCTGAGGCAAGGTGGATATTTCTACCACTCACACTGCAGCACAGCACTTGTGCTTGGGGAGAGATGAGTGGGGAGGATTAGCATGACCTTTTCTTAATAAACAGGGCTATAAACCTGTAGGGACTGGATGGTAAACAAAGCAAAGAGCTTTGGAAAAAATTAGAAATCACATAATTTTTATTAAAGCTTGCGTTGTTTAGCTTTGGTTTTTAAATCTGTACGACATTCTGCTGTCACTGACGTTTAATATCAATTGTGTGTCCCAGAGCTGGGAAACAAATTTGTCATGGGACCTCATTCAAATTGCTCAGACTGAACTTGCTTCATCTTCAGCTACTAAAATAGTAAAACTCAATGCACATTGTCAATACAGTGTGTGAAAATACATTAGAAAGTGACACCACTGGTTATGAAATCTGACACAAGACTTTAGTGCTCCAGATGCCTAAAGACCTAGAGAACTTGGTTCTACCTGTGTCATTTGACTCACTACATTACCTTGATGCGTCTTGTGACCTCCGTAACTACTAAAACTTGAAAGAGAAAATCACAGTGGTATCTTCTGTCTTCTCTGTAAGACGCTGGTGCTTCCATGCTTACTCCTCCTCTGTTCTCACAGGCAGCAGAGTGTCTGAGCCACTGCCCTGGCGCATGTATCAAACAGAAACCTTTAATGCTTCCAAGGGAAATTGGTTTCAGGGGTATTTAATAACAATATCCTCCACATCTCCAATTTTCTGCAGTCTTCCTTCTTCCTGAGACAAGAAAAAAAAAAAAAAAAAAAAAAAGGAATTTATATTTCCTGTCTCCATACTCCATATTTAACCCAGCCACTGATGACACTCAAGGGAAGTATTTGCACTTTCCCAGAACTGTGCTGTTTGGGCAGAGAAGGCCGGAATTGCCAAAGTTATTGCAGAACGTGGCTGGGAAATTTTCTGGTGGAGAGACTTTTTATTGCAGTACCTTTTAACACAGTAGCAGTTTATTTGTCATTTTCATGACTAACTATAGAAGCACTTTTAAAGGATGCTCCATTTTAATCATTCCATCTTTTACATACTTTGCAAATATGCAATGTAACAAGCCATTTCATGAGCACTGGAATGAATGGAGAAAGATTTTTCAGAGCATTTATGCTTCATGGAACACTAAGCAAAGCATTATCTCTCCCTAACAAACATGGGATCCTAACATGAGAGAAAAATCAACAGATTTAATGGATGTTATGGGTTTTGGGGTTTTTTTTAAATACTGGACAATCAATCAAGGTAATAAAATTAAAAAATAACACCATAAACAAAGCTCTATCCAAGTTTTGGGCATTCCTCATTTTTTCTTTATGGAAATTTAAGATTACTCATACCTTTCATAATATAGTTTAAAGTCAACAGTAAGTTGGAATCTAATTTCCTGTGCCACCTGTGGAACAAGTGTCATACTTCTGGATCATAGCATCCAGGTAAGCAACCATTTCATTTTTAATTACTGTTTTCCAGTCAAATAACAAAAAAAAATCCCCACAGAAAGAGCAGTCAGCAGGTAGCATTTATAGCATTTATTCCTACAATGGAGCTGCCATTAAGTCATTTTCAGTCCCAAAGGATGGTGCATAGATCTAATAGAGTGATATCATTATACTGAGTGTAACAATGCATAGATGTCAAGCCAATGCTTCTGAAGAACTGCAGAGGACCCTGGGCAGTAAAGTCTCTTAGTAAGGAAGTCACAGCTAAAATCTGGTGCAAGTTAGTGAAGATGATGCAGCCAGGAGAAAAACTACCCCAACATTATCACCTCTTTCAACTGACAGGCATGTAGGAATGAGATTTTCGTATTACAATAAATATCTCTGTGAAAACATCAGCTCGGTGCTCAGTAGTGATTAGAAAGCAAATTTAGTGTTAGAAATTATTGAGAAGTAATAAAGACTAGAACAGACAATGTTATTATGCCACTGTATAAATCAGAGTCTGCTTCCTCTCAAAAATGCATAATGTGGAGATGGAAAGGCTACAGGTGGGTGGATCAGATGCCTGGAACTGCTTTTGTAAAAGGATCAACTGAGTCCATTAGTATTTTCTGTTTGAAAATGAGACAACTGAAGGCTGAATAGAGAGAAGTCTGTAATACTGTGAGTGGAAAGGAGACAGTGAATAGAGATTGATTGTTCACTGCTTCTTCCAATACAAAGGGGGAAGGGAGAGAGAGTGAAAGAAATCAAATAGAACTGAAGGGCTGGGATCAGATCAAACATCTTTGCACAGCGTAGAATGGTGAGATATTTCTTTGTATTACATGTATTTAAGTTATGTAGTAGTTAAGCTACAAATTGCTTTCCAAGGAAGTCAGCAAATGCTAAAAGACTACGTGGCTTGAAAAACAATTTACAAAATTACTAAAGAAATTCCATGAGTCCCAGTAAAAACAAAGATCTCTGCTTCAGGATGTATCTAACTAAGAAATCACTCCAAGTTAGAAGAATACTCAGAGAACATACTGCTGTGAGCTTGCTCAGGCCTCCAGTCTACCCTGAGCTCGTGCAGAGGTTGGTCAGCACCACCACAACCACAAGGTGCTGGGCTAGACTGACCTTGGTCTGACTTTGTCCTTGTTTCTAGACAGAAATTCTTCCAAGAGCCACAGGCATTATTCAGCTAGGAGCTCTCTACTTCTGTTTTTCTCACACTTCAGATGTCTGACAATTCTCTTACTCTTCCAGCATAAATTAGACGATAGAAAAAAGTTCAGTAGAACAGCCTTCTCTATCATTGTTTGTGTACATGTGAAAGAAAGAAGAAGAGGAAGACTAGTTGTTGACATTCTCAGTAGAATAAAAGTGTCTGTGATCCCTTTACCAGGAACAACTGCAAGTCAGATCATCAGCTGGGTGTGCTGGAATAGTCCCATTGTGATCAGTGAACTGCACTGTTTAGCTTAGCAGAGGATTTAACTTAAGCCCCAGAACAGCCCTCAGATTTGCAAAAGTAAGTTGCTGACACACAGAACTCTGCAAAATTTTCCGATTTGTTCAGCTGGTTATACATTTCACTGTAAGTCAGATCTCAGATTCATCTACTCTTGGCCCATCAGTTCTGCTCTAAACCTGACCTTGCTTGTCCCTTGATTCCATTTTGCCAGAGTTCACAGTAATTCTTTTATTTGTGCAGCTCCATCTATCTTACAATCTCTGCCTCCTTTCTTACTTTGGTCCTATGTACTATAACATATCCACTAAATTTTCATGTACTGCATAGTGTGCCAAATTACTTCATGAAGGACACTCCAGAAAACGTTGTTCTGACACCAGTATCAAATGGACCACAGAGTTTATATAAAACTAATTTTGCCCTTCAACATGTGAACATTAATCCCTAAGAACAAGATTATTTTAATTATCATTTCAGCTCAAGAAGAAAAAATAAAAATTAAAACCAACCAAACAAACAAGCAAACAAAACAGCAGGGGCTGTGGATGTTGGTGCTGTACAGAAGTCCTGGGAATAGTCAGACACGGGATCCACTGCTCTAGGAGGCACCAACATTGCAACGTGGCTAGAGCAGGAAAGACAGGAGTGGGACAGCAAACTGCGTATGTGTCACAGTTTCCAGGCCAGTGGCATTGCTGGCTTTTCCAAGGTCCTGCCATGTACCACCATGTCAGCTCTTAAGACTTGCTCCTCCTCTTGTGAAAATTTAGTTATTCGACCACTTCTGAATTCATTCCCAACAAAGTGCAACCCTGCAACATTCCTAAGCTGCGTCCCACAGGGAAGTATACACAGACTTGGGAGGACAGAAACAGAAGAAGTTCAGATAACGCAGGAGAGTGTAACTGCTTCAGCAGCGAGAAATGCCTGAGCTAATTAAGCCTATTGCTTCTCAGTAGGATAAATTAGCCTTTGCAGAGCTCTGTCAGCCAGGCTGCACCTCCTTCCAGGATAGCCACTGTATGTAAAGCCTGTTCAGCAGACCCAGCAGAGCATAGCTTCTGTAGTAGACTCATTGTGATTTCATGTGATCTCAGCCTTAGATTAATTTCTTTCAAAATGCAAAGTCTGTTATAAAATCACAGGAACAGGTACAGCTTATCATTCTTCTAAGAAGTCTTCAGCATTACTAAACGCAATGTATGCCTGGAAGGAAGGATGATTTACATTTACAATTACATTTACATCTCAGAAAGAGTGTTATTTTGCAAGCACTTAATGATTATAGCTTAACAAAGTTTAACAAAGAATAGCGGAAGATCTCAGTTAGTGGTAAACACGACCATGTTGTTTCAACAGCCTTTTCTTTCACTATGTTATCCCAGTTTTATAGAGGAAAAAACGTGATACACAGCTGTAGGGATTTTAGTTAGATTTTCCAGTGCTAACCTGGGAGAGATTTGTTTCTGCACCACATGTCCTTTACAGAGGAGGGGATGGAAGGGCAGAAAAACCTCCTGAAGTTTATCCCACTTGGGCTGGATGGCAAATTCGGGTCAAGGCATGTGTTGTGATTTTAGTGAATCCTGTGTGAAGCATCAGTTTTATTACATAATCGAATCATGAGATAAAATGGGATTTAGGATTGCTTGGGGTTTTTTAAATCAACTGATGAAAATACCTGGAGCCAGGTAAATTTTAAAGCCAGTTTTGCCAGTAGGAAGAAGCTTTATACTCATTCAAACACTCTGTGCTCCAGAGATTTGACTCACACCTGGTTTGTTTCATGTAAGTTGTCAAAAAGAAAAAGAGAAAAAAAAAAAATATACTTGAGAGTTTAACCCCTGGGTCAGATTATAGGAGAGAAGGAGACAAAAAATCTACTTCAACAGGTTTAAGCAGTACAATAAATCTCTTCTGACAGATATTTGACAGCCATGTTTTTACTGACCTCTTTCTGTTTGAGGAGATGGGAAGGACAGCAATGCTTACTGAAGGTCATTTTGGAACAAATAAGCAATAAAAACAATCAGAAAATTGATGTGGTTTTGCTGCAGCAGTAGGGGTTTGTCTGTGTGAGTTTAATAGGATACAAATGTAGCTCACTCTTTACCTTCCAAGACTGGCAGACTACTGGCCTACATTTCTTACAAATCAAGGCACTTTCAAATATATATTTTAAAGACAGTCTTTCACCACTAATTAATATGAATACTAAAGTACTCCTGGAAATACAGTGCCTGGAAGCAATTCTGTGATGCCTTTTCTATGTCTGGCAATTACCAACAGAAGTACATTTTTAGACTAAGTAATTCTAATAGAATATCGTTCCTCAACATTTCAACAAGATGGAAACAACCACAGTATTCAGAGCAGAAGAGACTCTCCTCCTGTGAAGTTGTACATCTCATTAAGCAAACATAAACAGAATCTCCCTGCACCGACAGGACTGTTGGTGCATGTCCATTGAAAACTATGGAGATCTAAAAATTTCCATCAGCTGATACAAATCCAGATCCTGATTCAGATCCCTAGCAGTTATTTTATTTTTTTCTTGCTGCATAATTCAAGGTGGAAAAAACGACACTGCTACTGAAAGAGAAATATGAAGCCATTATAAGAGAGAGAAAATTCAGAAGTCACAGTGCATTGCTTCTTTTAGTACTTTGGGTAACACTGTAGTCCTACAGTGTCAGTTATAAGGTTGATGGATTAAACAGCCAGAAAGAAATGTTCTTTTTAAAAATTACTTGCATTTGTAGATGCAAGGAGAACATAAGGGAAGAAGACAATGATAATCCTGCTGGGCCAAAACAAAGCTTCAATTAACATCAGGAACCATCTCCTTACACTTACAAGAAAAACACCTAGAAGATAAAAGAACAGGATAACTATATTTGATGCATAAGTTCTCTCCAGCCTCCAACAACTTTCATCTCAAGGACTTCTTGATTTGATTATGGCAGAAGGGCTGGGCTGTCCAGCTCCTCTACAGACTTGTTTCCCATTGTAGCCACAGAAAGAGGAATAGATGGCACATGTTCTAGGACTTTATAGCCATCCATCCCTACAGAAGAACTGAGATTTAAAAACAAGGCAATCCTAACAGTGCTGCAACACTGACTTTTTCTTTGTAACAGCAGAAAACAAGAAAAACTTATCTAAGATGCTGTATATGAAGTGACATTAAAGAAACAAATGTCCAGAAAGAAGAAATTTGAATTACTTTTGAGTAAGGAAAACTGAAAGACTTTAGAATAGCAAATTATGCTGTAATTTGTATTGCTTGTTTGGAGGAGCTAAGAGAATTAGGCTATACAGGGTTAGAAAACTGATACCTAAAAGTTATTCATCAAACTCAGATAAAGAGAAGACATTAATTCATATTTGAAAAATTTTGTATTTTAAATTGTTATGTCAGTAGCACAGTTACATGGAGGACATCAATCAGCCATTTAACAACAGAAATAGCTCCTGATTTTTCAGAATTTTGTTTTCAAACTTACTGCATATGTTTCCTCAAAGACTCATTAGGGGATTCGTGATGGATACAATTTCATTTTGCTATACTCCAAAGGCTGAAAATGCGATAGAAGTGTTCCTTATGCCATATTTCAAAGGAAGATGGAACACCTCAGGGGGCTATTTTGTATCAGACTACAGTTTATTGCATAATTGTAGCTTGTCAACTTTTTGTTATCACATTCAGTACTTAATTTTAAGCTTGCACATTTCATTATCAAAAGCTGACTGTAACCTTGATAACTCCATTCACTGTCTGTTGATGGCTCTTGAGCAGTTTTACAGCGTAACTAAAACCAGAGTGCACCATAAATATTTTATACAGGTATCCATTGTCACCTATTTAACATTCATAATGTACTGGGAATGCACCTTAAAATATGTATTAACATTCTACAGATGTACTGTACTACTGTTACTACTGCTAACATATATTTCTATACATTTTTAATCCTTCCTAATTCACACAGCATCGTACCAGTATGAAGAGAACACATCCAGCGAGCTGGTGCATGTTCAGATGATTGCATAACAAAGCCATTAGTCATTTGAAACTCCCATCCTTTCATCACAGTTTGGTTGATAAGTAAGTCAGAGTAAGGAAATGGTAAATTGATGCAATGAGACTTAGTGGAAGGACTGACTATTTTATAATCTCCAGACTAATATACTCCACAGGGCTCTGGCAGGCTCTCAAACTGCACTAAGCCTGTGAGACAGAAGACCTAAATCAAATGATCAGATTTTCCTTCCTCTTTTTCTCCTGTTAAAGAAACTTTTTCTAAGTCTTGATTGAATTCAGATTCAAAGCTTTAAGTCAACCATGCAGAATATCTATAATGGGGAAAAAAAAACCAAATTATTGAATGGTCTGCAGAAATTTGGGAAACAAGAGCAGTCAGCATAGGAAAACTCAGTAATATTAAGAACAAAAGAGAGTAAAAAGCACATATATGGAAAGAGTGGGAAAAGTTATAATACCAAAGTATACTTTTACTATGGGATCTTGCCTTTTTGTGTCCAAATAATAAGATAGTTTTCACATATGCTGTATGCAATTAGGACAAAGATATGACAAGGTTAATCCTTGGGAAAATTTTTATCAAAAACTTTTGACTACTATTCACCTCTCCACTCAAAGTCATGGGATCTAAACTTGTATGAATAATTGATGCTTCAGTTCAGAGTTCTTACTTTCTCTATTTTTCTTGCCCAATGAATAATTCATTATTTTTGCAAAGTGGAACACTTTAAATAGGAAAGATTAAGAGAAAGCCATCTTCAAATACTTCACATCACTAGACTTGGAAAAGCAGTACACCTAAGTTCCTGTCCCTCTTCTGAATCTGACAGACAGCAGAGCTGAAGCCACCCTTCTCAGATCCTGGAAGGAACACCAGTATATGTACTGCAGTCCTAGTAATCGTATCTAAGCCTTTTGGACAACCAGCTGACAAAAAAGATCAAAATATTTCATTTTGAGTAATGCTGCTTCAGTGTTTTCTAGATGTATTGTTTTTCCTTGCCTTCTTTTTTTTTTCTTGAAGTTGGGTCAAGATGGCAAACAATTTGCGCTGCATTCAATTTTGTAATGCTGTAATCTTTAATTATTATTCTAATAATGAATTTACACATGTGTTAGTATATAGCCTGTCTGATTTCTAATGCTTCTTATGATACATTTTTGTCACTATGACTAAATATTGCTGTCCTTAGACTTCAAGTATTCATTATTCTCTGAAATCTTAATAAATTCATAAGATGAATTAATTTCTAGGGCATTCAGAAAGATAAGACAGAAGATATTGCCTCTTAGATCAGACCCTACATTGACTGAATCCTTCCCAAGCCCTTAAAAATCGTTTATTTTAATTAGAAGTTTTAATTTTTATTCTATTTTAAAACACTTCCATGCCTTAGACCTGTATCACCTTTATGTATCTCCCTTTTGACAGTAAAGCTGAGATTTCCAGATAACTGAAAATTGAGCCACTTAGCATAAGTTGTACTTATGTGCTCTGTTTATACACACAGAAACAGTTTGATCACGAAAAATTGGAAAGACCCATCTCAGAATACTTAGAGGGCACAGTCTGTAAGTTATTTTTAATGAACAAGCGGCAGTAGCTTCAATTAAACCAATCTATATAAATTTAATGCCGGTTTAAAATCCCCATTGCATTCATTAGCTGATAGGCGGCCAACCTGACTTCTATAAAATTGTCAGCACATTCCTCCTTCACGGTGACAGATACCATCCCTATTATCTCAGGCTTTTCATTCTGGTCATACTGAAGTTTAAGTGACTGTGTTGTCAGAATACAACAGCTCATAATGGTTTTTTATTGCTACTTTAAACCTTCCTTGATCTTATCTAAATGGGTAGCAAGGGAATATTTTTTCCTCTTCTTTTTTTTTTTTTTTCCCCCACTATGAACTACATGGCAAAGATTTGTGAATCTTTAAACTTCTTCTAGTGAGTGCGTGTCTGAAATGCTCCATCTACTGAAGTGAATTTTTAATTTGGCTCCAAGTTTCACAGTCCACAATGAGCACTCGAACACCAATGCCAGGCTGCATGCCATAGCCAGAGAAATTCCAGAAAGAGAGATTGAGAAAGGAGGGCCAGTGGCCTCTAAGACACTGCACTTTGCTGCTCAGATGTCCAAAATAACGTACATTGCATTTTAACTAGCTTGTCCATTTGACATGTGCCCTTAATTATTCACCTCTGGCAATAATCTGAGACATAGCACTGCAAGATTGCTTGTCATTAATACCCATGTCCCAAATGGCTCCTTCGGAGGATTCCCAGCAGCCAATCTTAACAAGCAACTCCCCCTGAGCTTTCAAGCACTGTTTTAGTGGGAAAAGTTTACACCCTTCTCTCATACTGTGAAACTCTGATAGGATGGAAAAGGAGCAGGAAAAGCTGCAGGTTTCTGCTTGTTAACTGAATGCTAAATGAAAATCCACTTGATGAAATCTTTTTTATTAAGTTCAACAGATTGATTATAAAATAGATAATGCCCTACGCATTCATGCCTTTCCTGACGTGATCCTCTTTCATCCTCCTTTACAGCAGATTCCTGTTAAACATGGGAAATCAACAACTTGAAAGAATGGAGAGAATCTGAAGAAAACAAAAAGTATTATTGTTTTTCTCCTTTCCTGTCTCTTCCTGCTTTGGAGAACTCACTGAATAGGAAAGTGAATTTAATTTTCTTTCGCTCCTTCCATAACATTACAGAGTGCTTTGCCCTTATGGCAGGTACAGTTGTTTCCATTAACAGGAAACATTTCCAAGGCATAGAAAATGTGAATTACATTTATTGCAGGGTATCCCGAAGTTCACCTAAACTACTCTAAACATGTTATGTGAGCTTGTTACTGAACTACCTCAGAATCTATATTGCATTTATTTCCTTAGCACCCTGTGTTTTAGGGTTACTGTTTTCTCCCTTTTACACAAAGGAACTGTTGTAAATTCAAGTTCATGTAACATAAGGAAATCTGGGACAGAACAGATTTCTATTCTCAAACCTGCTTTAGAAGGTTATAGCAGACTCCAGTTCTAGCAGACTTAGTAACTAACAACCATTTATTGTAAATATAAATACATCTTCTAAACAGGACACCTGACAACCTCTAAAAATTCTGCTTTCCTATTCTCCTTTTATCCCCAGGAGAAAACATGCACAATATAACAAATGCTACTCTTTAAAAAATATCCGAAACAAAATAATCTCCTGTTCATCTAACCTTGGCTACAAATGGTTCAGAGGAAGAGGACATTTCCTCTGGTTTAAAAATTAACCTGGTGATTAATGTGGATCCAAACTACATCTGTGTGCCAGCTTCAGAATAGTAGTGTTTTCCACGTCTCCCTAATTTTCTTTCTCAGTGTGACATGAGTATTTGAGTTCTTTTCTTTCCATAGAGAGTCTCATAAGAAATCTATCCCTGAGTCCATTGATTCTATCCACTGACCAGGGAGTCCTGTTTGAGGAAATCACACCAAGGCATTGACCATTTGTGTTGTCTGCTCTCTAACCCATGTCCATCTTCTCATACACATGCCTAATTAATCCCTGCCATAATCCTTTTTACCCCCCCTACACACCCCACTGCAAATGGGGCTTTTTTCACTCTCAATTAACACAAATTTTTAGTAAAATTGGTGAATGTGACCAGTTTCAAAGTGCTGCTATGTCAGACTGTACGTCTTCAAACTCTCCACATTCATTTATAAAGGACTAAGATCCTGTTACTATAGTAACTGCAGTTTTACATGCCCTGACTGCTCTGTCTTTAAAAGCTTTGCCACAACGCTGCTGCAAATTTTTTTTCTCTTTCTTTAATGTTATAAATCATGAGCTCCTCACCAAGCAGTCACATATAAACATTTTCAAACATTTCTCTCATAGAAACTCCTACTTTTTTTTCCTGTCTGTCCTGAAAGTCTCAAACCAGTAGGGGAGTAATTAGAATCAGTGATTTTAAATTGCTTGATTTAAAATTATGTGAGGTAGGTCTGAGCTTTATAAAAATAATGTGAAAAAAAAATTGCTTCCACAACTTGAAATTTTCATTTATAATGCAAAAAATTATAATTTTTAACACAGCAAAATTCATAAGATATCTTATTTAAATTTTATAAAACTGCCATAAGCAAGACCTATTATATTAAAAATAAGACCCAAACCCTTCACAACCCTAAGCTTGAATAATTGTATGCACATATCTGAAGATAAGAATCGGCATAAATCTTAAGAACAAACCCCTTTTTATTAGTACGTTTTTGAAGTCTAAAAGAGGTGCCACTTCAAAGTGTTCCTTTTTAATATATGCATATTATACCATAGGTAAGTATCAGGACTCTGCTCTGTGGCAGGAGCTCACTACTTAGCAAGGTATAGCACAAATGCCATCTGCCTGGGAATTCTCCAGGAATCCACTGGTTCCCTGGTCCTGCCATGTAGTATTGACACATACTGTGCCCTGGCCTTTGTCTGTGCTGCTGCTGCTCAGCAATCAACAGAGACGGTGCTTCACAAATGCAGAGAGATAAAAATACTAAAATCAAAAGAACCCCTTCAGAAAAGGACTTCAGGTTCTCAATCATCTCGTTTTCATCCCTTGTTCTTCCTCAACAGTTTCTTTCTGCCTTAACCCATCATTTGGTTTAGTGACTAGTTAATCTGTGTATCTGACACTGGATAAACATTCCAAGCTCTGGACTCCTTCCAGTTATTTTTTGTCTTTTCCATCATTTGGTAGATTCTTGGTGTTGATAAGACCACTTTTCCATTTACTTTATCAGCATGCTACAGAAGCTGGGCAGTAGCACAGTGCTTCATTGTTTGAACATGGAAACTCGGGAACACGGCAACCTGAAATCACAAATGAGCCCCCCATTTCCATGTCTCGCTTCTGATTTGAGAGAAACAATTTAGCACGACTTAAAAACTCCTGGCATTAAGGGGGGAGCTGCTGAGGAGAGGGTTTTTTCCCATGATGGACCACTGCACACAAGTCCCTCTGATCAGTGCCTGTTCTCAGGTACTTGTATATAGCCTGCAAATCCAGTCCTTGTTTCGTTGCAGAACGCTCTGTCCCCAACAATGAGACATTCATCTGCTTCATGATTTCTGCTGAGGTTACTGCCTGGCCTGCTTTGAAGAAATCCTCACTTCTCACAAATCTCAGATTGTGCAAATTAATTTAGCACTGGCTTCATCCCACACTGTTAGCAGGGGGGTTTTGTCTGTTTGCCTGGAACACAGAACTGAGCGTCTGGAGTGGCTACTCAGATATCCAGAAGTGACTAACTGGTAGGTCTTACTTTCTCTCTGGGGAGTGGAAATTGAAAATGTTGTCCTTTACCATGTGATTTTCCTCTCACCACACTGCAAAGCCCCCTAAAACCCCCAGTGTGGCCAGTTAGATTTCCTCAGCAGAGTAAATCTAAAAAGAAGCAGTGGATTAGCTTTGGGTGAGGCTGCACAACCACCACGCCCTCAGAACAGCTCGACTTGTGCCGCTCCAGAGAGCACAACCAGGCACTGCTTCTCCTTTTGGCACAGCTGCCTTCTGTATCTCCCAGGACCTCACTTGAAAAATGCCACATTTGTATCAGTGTTTTTTCCAGGCTCTCTCCTCAGGCAGTGCTCGGCTATCAGTTAAAAACTCTCTACGTTTGAAATACTTTGTGACTGATAACTTGTACATTATTTCTTCACTCCTTTAATGTTAGACCTCGGGTCTGTATATTTGAATACTCCGTCTGGGGTTTCTCACTTGTGCATGCAGAATTCAGACAAATAGTTGACCACCACTTTAAAATTCTGACCTTCTTTCATACCTTTAGTTTAGAATAATTATTATTTTATAGGCTGTTGGCATATGTCTGAAGTCCCTCAAAAAGTATTAAATACAGGATACATGTTCAATATTCCAGATGCTGTTCCTATCACCAGGACATAATCACTGACCAACTGTGACAGATTTTTGATGCTGCCAGGTGGTTTTGGAGCAGAAATCACTTTTGTGCTGCCTGAACATTCTTTTCCTACCACAAAGCAGTTGATCTGGCTTGCAGGTGTTGCAAAAGGCAAAACAAAGACTTTTATTTCCAGAAATATTCTGTCTTTATTTGTTCTGGTACATAGCTTAATCATCTGGTTTCTAGGATACTTTAGGACCCCTGTCTCATCTTATTATGGCCTATAGAAGTGTCTCCCCTTCAAACAACCTTATACCTCGTTAAAAGTTTAGAAAAGCCCAGTAGGGATTCCTGTTATTTCCTCTCGCTGAGATTATTCTGAAGTCATAATGTGATCAAGTGTGTTGTTTTGCACCATTCTGTGGCACAGAAATGGTTGATTCTCGTACCTATGTCAACTACTGTAAATTCTCAGTGCAAATGCCTCGTGGTTTTTTGGGCTGTCTCTCCTCAGTTTCACAAAATAAACTGATTCACTGTGAAACAGATCTAGGCCAGATGGCACTCTTTGCATGGCACTGGATTTGCAAACACAGGGTCTAATTTTGAAGTTGTGCTTTAAAGCTCAACAGATGCTGTGGCTGACGGGAGTTTTGTTCTCTTGCTCGCGCTGCTTAGCAATGACAGTGGATAAATACACAATAGCCCATAAATTCTATTCATGACATCATCATCACTGGGGCAACTTTTCTTGGCTGCAAGGCTACACCATCTTATTTCTGAGCCAGCTATCTCTGTCTCCCAGTCAGGCAGCGAGCCACTTCCAAGTTTGCCCTCAGGATATCTGTGGAAGGGAGAGCCTTTGGTACTTCCAGTGTCTCAGAGAAGTTTTGGGGAACACAAGTGGAAGAAAGTTAAGGAGGTGAAAGCCCTGATACTGTCCCACGTTGTGTGTTTTTTGCCTAATAACTCAAATGAAAAATGTGAAAAAATATAAGCACTCTTGAAGGCAGAAACTCTCTGTTCACCATACAAGTTGTGAGAGACAGACCACTCGCAACCTTATCAATTCTACCTTGATTTTTCACATGTGTTTTTTTGGTTTTTTTTACAGAACTAAGAGTCATTCAGAGATCAGGAGAAGTACTTTGGTGTTATGTTATCTTCTGGTTATAATTATTTCAAATGGAAAAGAGGCCCCCAGTACAAATAAAACAAACAAAGAAACAAACAAAAACAACAACAACAACAACAAAACCAACCAAAAAACTAGGGCTAAATTGCAGATGGTGGCACAGCAGCACAATTAACCCTACCTACAGTCTGCAGACTGTACCTTTGTGCAGAATCCAGTGGCATACAGTGTACATCATTTCCAGACATCACCAACCTCCTATAAAGCTGTGTTTACTGCAAATAAAATGTTCATAAAGTTGCAAGAAAGACTTTTCTTTCATATTTAGAAACACAAGCAGGAAACCTGAGTGAAGGAAGGACAAGGTGAATGAATCATCAACACCTCCCTTTCTTCCTCCCATTTCCTCAGAAAAATCTTAAAAGGTTGCAGCTCATTTTAGGAATAGAATTTGTATTTTCCTTCCCATAATACATTTAAGGATGACTGAGTGCAGACACTATTATCAGCTTGGTAACCTTTCATTTGAGTGTAGAACAATACCAACTAAGGGGGGAAAAAACAAGTTTGCTTAAGTTAATGATTCTTTCTAAGATCTTTTCATCCAAATTTCTACTCAGAGCGTCCAACTAGCTAGGGAGGAGAAAACCAGGTAAGATAAAAGAAGAAGCTGCATCAGTCTTCATTAGTTCTTCATGATGAATTTAGACCAAATTCCTTTAGAAGGTCAAATATCTAGTTCCTTTTTTTAGTACCCATGTTGTATGTCTACTTTTTGTTCTCAATCATTTGTAAAAGCTACTTCTTCTAGCAATAATCATGGAAACTAAGTATGAATAACAATATATGTGTGAGTCATCCAGGTAGGGCATCTCAACTACAGCTCAGTGCAACTCAGATGTAGAAACATGTGTATGTCGAATTTCTACATGCAAATTTCTATTAATTTTACACAAAAATGTATAATTAAATACAAAATAATATTGTTTTATGACTGCCCCCAGAAAGAAGTTAGCATTTATATTTAGAAAGACAAATCAAGGCCTGGAATTTAAAGCAAAACAGGCAGGTTTGACTTGATCATAGGAAAGTGTGTGGTAAAGATGTTTCTTTCAATGGAGTGTCCTCCAATTAGCATGTGGAAACTAAAGGTGAGGGAAAATTTATCTGATACTCATGCATACTTCCCAAAATGTGATACTTGTAATTCACAAGGTTTTAGATGAGGGAAATTTCAAACTTTTAAAGCTTTACCTAATCAGTGCATATCTCTGGCTGTCTATCAAATCAGACTAGTGACTAAACAACATCAGCTTTCCCTACAGCAGTTCAGGGTTTCCAGTATGTGTATTCTGGGACTCACAAGATGACTTTCACACCAGTTTGCCTGCTTTGTAGACTATTCTTCCAATTCTTCATAAAAGGGCAGAAAGATCACTTTCCAGTACACAGATTTTTTTGTACCCACTTTAATCATTCTTTGAAAGCTTGTGAGACTTGCTCCTGAATTGAGCTAAATGGAAAACTGCCACTTCAACAGCTCATTCCGAGAGATGAAATTCTGCCTACTACATGATTGAACACGTTCCTGATCAAAAAGTAGCAATCACTGAATACATCAGTGAACAATGACATTGGGGAGGGCATTGTTCTTCATTCTGTCCAATAGACCATGGCAAAACACCTCTTTCACATCAGAGATTGCTACTGAATGAGGCAGCCTTAGAAAAGCATCTGGTCTTGTACTCTCTCTTTTTCCTACTTTAAAAAAGATGATTGAGAAAAACAAACTTTGGCAAGGTTCCGCCGTGCAAGTAGAAAATTAATTTAAAATCCCATTTCATTTTATATGGTGTTAATGTTCTTTAAATGCTGACATTTAATATCCTGTAGCCATATCATTAGACCTCTTTTCAAGTGTATCCACAAGGAAGTCTGGCATGATACTCTAAATATTTTTACCAGGGAGGCGGCTCCTCTCACACGTATTTAGAGACACAGAACTAACAAATAAATAAATAAATAAACTAAAGTTTGTGTAAACATTTTAGACACATCCTTAAAACTGTTCTCTGCTAAAAAAATAAATTTGCCATGATTATTTCTGGATTCGGGGGTTTGAAAAAAGCCAAACTGCAATATTTGGGTAATTGTGGATGAAGGAGAATTGGCCACAAGCAACACACAATCCTTACCTTGCCATGGGCCTTCTCTGAGACATGGCAAATGTTGAGATGTCCAGGAGCTGGAACAGGGGACATGTGATGAAAGGCCTGAGAGAACTGGGCTTGTTCAGTCTTAAAGACAGAAGACTTCATGGGGACCCTTAAGGGTACGCCATAGATGGAGCCAAACTCTTCTCAGGTGCACCCAGTGATGCTCCTCAGGGTGGAAAGACACAAGAAAACAGGCACAAGTTGCTAGACATGGGAAATTCAAACTCAACACAAGAACTTCTTGTTCTCGGGGGTGACCAGAATGGGTCACCCAGAGAGGTTTTTGTATCTATACCCTTAGAGATACTCAAAATTTGACTGGACAAGGCACTGAGCAACCCAGCCTTAGAGCCTTAGTTAGTCCCGCTTTGAGTAGGAGGCCGGAAGGGTGACTTGTGGAGGTCTCTTCCTAGCTGGTGATTCCATGCCTAGCTTTCAGACTTGCTACTTTTCACTCACATTTGATGTCCCCTCACTTTTATCACTGAGGGTGAATATGTCATCAGTCAAATAGAGACTGATGGTATCAAGGTTACAGACAGAATAACTGAGATAAAAACTGCGAAAGTCTTCCATTTTTCAGTTCTGGATTTGCTGCATTTCAGGTAAATTAGAGGAACTGCATCTCACTCTGGAGTCTTGACAAGCATATGGGGACATATTTGAAGGTAAAAACTCATCTGACTCGCTCTATTCAGTAACTCTCTGCCATAGTACATCCCACTGTGCAGGAGGCCGGAATTATAATGCCTCTTTTCCATTTCTCAAATAGCATTTCCTGCCTCTAAGGGATTCTTAACAAAGTTACACCACTGTGTGTCTCTTACCATTCAAGACAGAGAAGACAATAAGCCCTAAATTGCAAAAAGTTATCCTGAATATCTAAGCTTTCTGTAACCACAAGTTAGTAATTCAAAAGTGGGGGGAAACACAATGTATCAACATTACAGTATTAACAGCTTCCATATTTAGCATTGACTCGAAACATAATGAAAAGATTAAATCTGGCTACTGAAATCTACTGCCTTTTTTGTCATTTTCCAGTGTGCTAAATTGAAAATGGAGGCAGTTTATCTCCAATGCAATAACACTAACTTATAAAAAACATTTTAAAAAAATTTTTTTTCACTTTCTCTTCAGACTACTTTTTGTTTGGCTGAATAACTTGCTACACAAGAATTATGCAGCACTCACTGACATATGGAAGGAGGCACTAGCTACAAAATGATTTAATACTTTTGGTGCTGTGAGTAAAGTACAACTTTAAAAAAACAAGAAAAAATAGTTTAAAGACTGAAAGAAGAAGAAAAGGCAACAAAAGACAATACTCACCATCTCAGTTTTGTTTAAAGCATGATAAATTAATTTTCTTAGGTACGGGTTGAAAACACAGAAACTTTAAAAAGAACACAAGAACTTTCCTCCAAGAGCAAATAAAAACAAGGTAGGTGATAAATGAAAATTGGATGAAAACAAAAATGTTTTGCAGCAGATTCCAGATCGCATCTCCACCTATATAAATAATTGTCACTGCAGGGAAGCCAGTGAAGCTACTCCAGTTGACTTCACCAAAGGATACCATCCTGTCCTTTCACTGCATTCTTTCCTCTCAGCTCAACTTAGGTCAGAGAACTGACAAGTGACATGTCTACAGAGGCCTCAGCTGCATCAAAAAGTCAGTGTCTGACCCACCAGCAAATGAGCTTGTGTTTATTGCTCTGCCTGACATAACATTTTAAAGTTACTTTTAATGAAAACATTAAGTGCCTTATTGAATTAATATACACACTGCTGATGCATATTTCCCAGGTTGGATATGACACCTATTAAATATATATGTGCAGATATTACGCCTGCATTTTCTTACGGGACACTGTAATTGATCAAGTGGGAATATACTTCGTCATTTACATGGCTTTTCTGGACATCTTAATCCTCGTAGGCATAAATTAGAGTGGCAGATATACTGGAGGTTTTCCAACTTTGTCTCCTAAATGATGAGCTGCTCAGCAAAAGCTATGCTGCTACTGCTTTCGCAGGGTATAGAGGGGGAGAAAGACCCCAAAAAACCCAGAAGCTTGAAACTAAGCATATGCAAGTCCACCTTCTCTGCTCCTGTCTTCTCACTCACTCCCACACACTTATTACAGTCTAAATTTTAGTACCTTCATTTTTATTTACTTTCCACTAAGCAAAGCTCCAAAATTATCTTAGGTGCACAGTGAAAATCACTTAGCCAGCCTTCCTCTGTTGCTTTTCCTCGTTCCTTCTCTTCCCTTTTCCCATCTTCAGATCTCCTCCTTGCTAAGTCTCCCTTTTTGCCATGATCAAAGGTATGGATGTTATACGTGAGGATGGCAGGACTGCGCCAAAAAGTACCCATGCAGCACAACATTTTTAAAGAAAGCTGTCAGAGAGAACCTTTTTTGATTACTGAATCCAATGTCCAAATTGCAATTCTCAAGAAGGTATTAAAATAAGAAACATAAAAATATTAGCCCATATAGATATATACACTTCCCACTGAAGTGTCCAGTACTAAACTACTATAACACTGCATTACAGGCATGGGGGTGGCACATTGGAACAATTACTTTGGTTCCAATGGCCCTACTTTTATCAGTATCTGCTCAGTAGTGTGAACAACGGATTCACAACTGAGTCATTTACAGTTTGGGTACTCATAACCGAGTCATTCCCTTTACACCAAGGACAAAGACCTCACTGTCACTTAAATGAAACTTCTTCACTTCCCCATCAGTTTCTCTGCCCTGAGTATTAAGTTTCACTATGTACAAGGGATGCAAGTAATCACTGATCGCTCCTTGAACACTTGGTGTGAAGAAGGAGTGAGAGAGACAGAAAAAGAAAGGCAATACAAACCACAGCAAGCAAAACTTGGTTAGCATACGATAAAAAGAGGCAAAACAGAAACAGCACTAATGATAGAAAAGAACCTATGAAAGCCTGAGAATTAGTTTGCTGTTCTATCTTCTATTTTTGTCTTGTAAATAAAGCCTCCCATAAAAATTTAAAGAAAGGGAAAAAAAAAAGCAAGAGGATTTGATTGAGAGAAGTTCTACTGTAAGTGAAGGCCCTACTTCCACTGACCTTTCAAACTTCTCATTAAATCCTGAAGTGCAACATTAGCCTTAAAGGGAGAAAAGAGACAGAGAGAAAACAGAAGAGCAGACAAACTGGGCAATGCCTCCACCATCTCATAGGCCCTTTGTGAAAATAGAAAGCTTCAGTTGCTGTAATGAGAGCCCTCAGTACAGAAAAAGAAGGTTTTAAAGCTCTGAGCTGATGAGTTCAGCTGCATCCTGTCTCACACACCTGTTCATCCACTGCTTAAATACATGTCCAGTAATTTTGCCTGGTGCAGTATCGTTGTTTGCATTTGAAGCAATCCATCAAAATACAACCAAATGTTTAATGAAAGGGTGAGAAATATCCTTTCATGACAACATCTTGGTCATGTATGATTTGTTTCCTGAAACTGAGGTCCTAAGTGGCAGTTCTGTTCCTGACCTTGTATTCATTCCAGCCTGTATGTCTGTTGTAATGACCTGCCTTGCTCTTTCCTATTCTTTGGCATGTCACTAATTCTCTCTGGATTTTTTCTGTCCTCACCTTATGAGGCAGTAGGAATCATCCCTTTAAATCAGATTGCAGGTGTCAGTTGCCAGTGAGATCCTAACTTATGAAAATGTATTCAATAACCACGACTTCCTGCCGATAAACAGGAATAGGAATAGTGAAGAGGAATTTCTTCTGGAAATGTACAGAATACACAGGCCATCTGAAAATAGCTCGGAAATTCAAGACACAAAAGCATTTCACATGTTTTCTACCTGAAAAAGGTTCTCATGAAAGTGTTCAATAAAAATAAGCATATCCCAGACTAACGATACAGTGTAAAATCTTATCTCTCTCATTGCTCAAATTTCACTGAAATGCAGCCATGGCTTGTACATCCACCTTCTGCACTGGGCACTAGAAGGCAAAAAGAACTCACTACTCAGAAATAATTATGCGGCAACCAACTTACAATCCCCTACTCAGGTACACAAAATTTGGAATTTAACAGTAGCCACTTAGGTATGCTTATGCTGAAAGCACAATCTCCAAAGAGTTTACAAAACTTCTACGAAGGCAAGGGACACAACATTTTTTTTAAGGGTATCAAAGAGAGATACCACTGCTTAGAAACAGATGGACAAAACCATTGCCCTTTCTTAGCAAAAGAAGAAGGAGATGATAAAGGGCTTTAAAAATGCCAGCACATCTTGCCAATCATGCAGATGAGAAACTGCTGATGAAACAATTTGCAAAATGTTTTCTTTACAGTTGCAACTGGCTTTAACTGTCAGATTTTAAACCTCATATTTAGGGAAGAGCTGCTTAGAAAAGCTGAGACACAGAATTCAGTGGAAAGCACAAAGCCAACAGCAAGCCCAGTTAGTTAGTATTCATTTATGCGGCTAAATTTCAACTTCTTCTCAGGCTCAGGCAGAGCTGCCAGACACATTGAGGGAATCTTGGCATATGAGATGTTTAAAATACTGCATTTCTTTTGCTTTATGCCCATCCTTAAAATTACAGCAAAGCTTTTCCAATGTAAACACTGCATGCTCCACACATCCATCATGTACTCACGGAGCTATACGGGCACTGTTGTTATTCAGTCTGGCTTAAGCTCCCATGGATTGCACATACCTAATGGAAAGCTGTAACAGCACAAGTGAGGCATGTTTGTATCTGTAAATCTCAAACTGCTGCTCAACTCTGCACTCTGTTCCATGGAACTGAGTTACAGAGTCCAGATGAAGTGCAGAGTGAGGTCATTTCACACGCAGGGGTGTGCTCTGCCCAAGGGCCTGTGCACTGCAGGTCAGCAATTCTGAACACACCTGTTTGATTTCTTTTAAAAAATCATGATTTGTCCCAAATTTTCCAGTGTTTCAGTAAATACCTGAGATGTAATAACTGTGTTTTTTTAGTGACGTTTGATCATTAAAAACTCTCACATGAAAGAGAAAATAAAAAATCTTCATGATAAAGACTTGTAAGTTTGGATGTTGAGCACATAACTCTGTCTCCTGTGTGCCCTAGTCCATACCACACACTGCACCACACAAACTGCATTGGAGCTGATCCCCAGGAGGGACTGGAGCTCAAACCTGTGGCCGACAAACCCCGCATGCCTGCAGGGGACTGCAGGGAGAAGTCACTTGCCCAGCTTTTGTTTAGGTCCAATTGCTGTGCTCAAATTGCTTAATTAATTTGGTGTTGGAGGACATTTGTCTGCAAAAGGAAAATGCTGCAAAAGCCCCAAAAACAATAGCAAGCAGATCTATATTTTAATATATGTTAGACACATTTTTCTGGTGAAAACTAACTTGAGTGTAATTAATTTATATTGTAAGGAGATGTAGAGAGCAGTTGCTGATTTTGCAGAGCTCCTGCATGTAACCCAATTTTGAAGAAATCTCTAAAGAAGGGATTTCACCTGAATTACTGAGAACTATTTGGCTTAGCTATTGCTAAAATGTTAGCAACACAGCCAGACTAGGTTGCTGGGTTTCCTTTTCCTGGTGAAGCTTTTCAAATCATCATCTTAAATAGAGATTATAATGTCTCCAACTGTGTTAATTTAATGGCAAATTTAATCCTAAATATGCAGAGCAGGCAGTTCTACAGGAAAAAAAAATCCCTAGAGCCTTACCTCAGGTGGTTCTTTAAAAATATTATTTATCACATTATAATTGCTAGAAAGTTAATTTAAATGGACCCACAGCTAAACAAATTAAGACATAAATGCATGCCTGTATCAATACTCTGCCCCAAACCCATGCGTATTATATGTTTTGGTAAAAGCAAATAGATTAATTTTTTGAACAGTATCAGTTTTCACAATATTATTTGTTTCAGGAGCTGTCTTTTTGACATGCTGCTATTTTATATGCTGTTCTTATTGTCATAGGAAAATCACTCTGAATACAAATAACGACAAAAACATGCAATCTCATTAGTCATTTCACCCATGAAATTGTAATGATAATTAGTCTTGCAAAGCTAAGTGAGTAAAATTTTTATTATTTTTGCATCCATTTTTGTGAGCTGAGATACTGGTATCTTATTAAACTAAACAGGCACATGAGCACAGGACCAAGATGTAAAATACCAGTATCTGTTGCTTCTTCGTCATGTGCTCCAGGGAACCGAAAATTCCCCTCAGCTGATTTGCTCAAGGACTATCAGGAATTCCTGAGATTGTAAAGAAGGTGGAAGGTGGGAGGGGTGGGGAAGCTGTAGTCACTGGGGTAGAACTGGAAGAGCTTTCCCTGGGGTGTATTTTTTTTAGCTCTGCTAACTTTGAGAACGTAAAAATCCTAAAAATATACAAACCATAAAATATTTAGATATATGTTGGGTTCTTCATAGTTACCTTTCTTGCCAGGGAGTTATTTCAGGTAGTACAAGCTCAGGGGTTCTCCGCTGTAGCTTTAACTGTAGCTAATCCAGCTGCATATTTGTTTAGAACATGCTGAGTTCAAATCCCACAGCAGTAAATGCTTCTGAAATACAGAAAACAACTCGCTTGAAACTTCAATACTTAGCATTTCTTCCTCAGGAAAACTCTAAATAAAAATAAAAACCTTAATTTTTAAATAGGAAAAGTGCTTAAATTCAAAACAAATACAAAATTCAGAATCACACAGCTTCATAGCCCCAGCAGTTTCTTCTCAACTGGCTTAAAACCCCAGCCTGTGCCGCTGTACACACTGCTGCTATCAGAGGTATATACTGTATAGCACGGGTTTCCAGGAAAGCAAACACTGCCACGAAAACTGCATCATGCACTCCCAAAATAGTTCTATCAGTTAGTGGATGAAAGGCGTAGAGTAGTTTAGGATGATGTATAGTACAGAAGGCTGGTAAATCAAAGAATGTGTCAAATATTCTCCCTTAAAAGAAATCATTCAGATTGATTTGTTCATGAGCACAGACTGAAAACTGACTAAGGTACTATAAACAAAGAGAAAATGACAAATGACAGAGTATTTAGTATTTAGGAACCCAGACACTTTTGGACTGGTTTTGTTGCTGGACTTCTTTTATACCCTTTAGTAAAGACAGAAAACTGGATGAAAAATATTATTAGATGTAGAGTACTCAGGTTGTTTCATTCTGCTTACCCGAAGAACCCTGTAACACACAACAAAATACACAGTTCTTTTACAAAGCGTATGACAAAATTAGATGGATTTGTGAACAGAGTTAAAAATTTAGAGGCAGTGTTTCTATAAGGACGTAACCTTTGGAGAACTGAAGATGTAAATATAACTCATTCTGATCTTACTACAGGTTTTCCACAATGAATCAGCGGCAGAGAGAAGTGGGAAATGAGAATTTGTAAGCTGTTGGTGGTTCACACAGAGAGACTGAACACATAGAACTTTGGAGACCACAAAGCTCTCTCATAAGGTACTAGAGAGTGATACTGTTATTTAGTCCATCTTGTACCTGTTTTGTGTCCTTGGGCAGTTATTTTCAACAAGGCTCCATTTCACTATGGGGAAATAGATGGAGATAGAGTGTTTCTGGATGAATGAGTACCCAGGACTTTTATGTCTAACTATCCCTAGCTGCGAGTGGACAACATGAATAAGGGACTCCCCCTCAGCAGTTCATTTTAATTAGTCTCAGGGTAAGCACAATTCAGGTAAAATGAACCACAATTACGGCCACCAAAATGAAACTTGAAAAGTGCTATACCTAAATTCGTGCTCTGTTGTTGGCATGCTGGGAAAGAAGCGTCAATCACAGAAAAGGTGCATTGCTTAGCTGCAAGCTGAACCCAGAGAAATACACAAAGCTCTGGAATGTGTGATGCACTTGGATCTTGAGACAGATTCCACTAAGTACCAACAGGATTTCCTTCATGCTCCCCTACCACCACTGTGACAAAACCTCAAGGCTGTCGTGGCAGGATGTGTGTCCTGGTGTGTGACAACCTATTGTGCCTTCACACCACTTAATGTCTACAGGACAGTCTGACAGGAGCCCCAGACTGATTTGGAGGGGCCGAAGGCTGAACCAAATCTGCCACATGCAATCACCTGAAGCATTGTGGTTGTTAGGACTTCGAAGTCAAAAGCAAATGTGAACTGTCAAGTCATCCAGTGCTGCAACACAGGTCCCATTTGCAAGATGCACGTTAATACCTTCAGTAACAAAGCCCAGAACCATATTTTTAATTAATTAGTTAGCTAATTTCAATTAATTAATAAAAAGTCCAACTGTACATATCCCAAGAGTTCAGCGGATATACAACACTGGGCGTTTCTCCAGCATCATCATCTTGAAAATGTCAATAAAGTCTTCACAATGTTTTGAGTAAGTCTACCTCCTTGGCACTCATATTGCAATGTGGAGACACTATTTTTAGGATATTCATAATAATAAAATACTGGGATCCTCATCAATAACTAACTGAAGTGAAAGTCAACAACTTTGCACCAACTCAACATGTGATTCTCTGTCTTGGCCATGCAATTAAAAAGCAAAAAAAAAAAAATTAGAAGTCATTTTTCTGAGATTTTTTCCCAAATAACCTGTTGGTAATTTTAGGGTTTTTTTTCCATTCATAGTTTTTAAATATTAATGTATTCAGTACTAAAATGCCACATTTTAAATGTGAAGTCAAACACCACAGACCTTTTTTGTTGTATTTTAGATTAATCTTTTCATTCCAATTTGCAATTAACAAAGTGAGCGGGGGTTTAAAAATGCAAAATAAACATAATGATAGTTCACAGACTATGGGATACAAACATAATTAATTTTATTCCCAGTTGAAACAAAAAAAGTGCTGTTAAACTGTTCTTTGCCTTGAAAACTTTAGACTTTAAAATGTATCAGAAAGAAAATCTAGTGGCCCCAGTCCCTGCAACATTGCATTAAACTACTTGAAATAAAAGCAACTTTTTAAAAGCCACCATTTTGCTTCAGCTGACTATAATCAGTGAAATGCAAATTGATGTGTAAAAATTGCCTACAGTGCTTGATGTAAATTAAAATTACTCCTATAAATTCAGTGTTCAAATTATCTGACAACTGCTGTTGTATTAATTTTGCTGCTGAATACATTGCATGACCGCAAATTCATTTTCCTCACATCACAATTACTTTGGATTCTGGTCAGGAAAAACTACTAAATACACCAATAATCTTGTAATATTTCAAACCTGTTTAAAACTAGGAGATTTACCCAAAATGAATGATCTTCCTCACACTGGCATTATCTCTTGCAAATTTAAAAAAAAAGATCTTAATGACCAAAGTTTCTGTGAAAATAAAGCCAACAAGTTTTATTTCTTTCCTTGAAAACACCAACTTGCACCAAAAACAGTCTTTGCTGCTCCTTACAAGAGAGCCAGAGTATCCAAAGAGCAAGTCAGGGTAGTCTCACAGAGTCACATGTACATGTATGTTCAAACATGGACAAGAACTAGACCTGTAAAACAAGCTACAGATCGCGGCACAGGACAGTAACAGAATGAAAATTCGAGTTTCCCAACTCCCACTCTACTGCCCAGCCTTCTAGGACAACATTTTTGGTTGGTTGCAAAGGACTCTTGCAAATGAAATCAAAATCTTTTCACTGTTTTTCTCGCTTTTTACTCTGAAACTTTGAGCAGGTACTAGAAGCGTACAGAGTGCACCTCGTACTTTTGATTTCGAGTGTTTACCCTGATGTAGCACTAGGTTCAGTCGTTCTGCTGAAAATAAATCTCCTTGAAATATTTATTACAACTTCATACGTATGGAATCTCAATAGCAAAGGTGTTTCTGCACCTAAAGCCTTTCTCTGTCTCTGACCCTACACGCATGTGAGAAAAGAGGGCTATGATACAGAAAGAAAGAGGTTATGCAGCTCTAGAGTTGGCCCAAATAAAACCTGATCCAGTCTAAAGGCTGGAAATTGCAAAGTGATAAATGCTTATGATTCCCAATATAATTTCTTCTCTATCTAGTCCTAATTCCATGGATTTTTGTTTCACTCAGCAGCCTCTGTGCCAGGGGGCAGCGTGGGCAGGAGCTGCCCTGCATGGGAAGGAGGGCCAGGAGTCCAGGGGGAGAGCAAGGCAGGCAGGGCTGTGTCCCCATGGAAGGGGACACACAGACACAGTCCCACAGCTCCTGGGCAAGGTGAGCAGAGCAGGAGGAGAAGCAGGTCCAGCCACATTCCAGTGATGGCCAGGCAAGTCCACAGTGATGAGGCAGAGAGCTGGAGAGGTGCTAAGCTGAGGAAGAGACACTCTGACCAAGCAAGGGCACCCGTCTTATCACCACGTGGGATTGTCATCCTGCCTTCTGGCCATTAAATTAGGCTTAATGTCAGGGTTCCAGCAAATATATCATGCACTCACATAAAAGCTGGAGGCCAGATGAAATTCTCTTTCATTTTCTTTTAGCCACAGGGCATTTGATGAAGAACTGTCAGTAGCAATGTGTTAACTTTTCACCAAAAGTGCGTAAATAAAACATCTCTCTCTGTAAAAAAATATTTTACACATCCTTTTGATGTAAATTTAATTCTTCTGCTTTTCCTTATTTTAATCTTTTGCTTGCTTTCTTGCAAACTTCAGGACAAAATACTTACAGAAGATGGCTCTCTATCCCTGACAGTTTTTACACGCACACAGGTAGGTGTGACAAAGATCATCATTACTTGGCAATTTCCAGCCTTTAGACTGGATCAGGTTTTATTTGGGCCAACTCTAGAGCTGCATAACCTCTTTCTTTCTGTATCATAGCCCTCTTTTCTCACATGCGTGTAGGGTCAGAGACAGAGAAAGGCTTTAGGTGCAGAAACACCTTTGCAACTGAGATTACACAGAATGTTGAATCATTTCACAGAAATGTTCGGTTTGCCACTTTCAATTATGTTCAACAAGTACCAAATTACAAACGACTTTTTATGTGTAATATGTCAGCATAACTTTAGGGTATAGGTCAAGCCTTCACTGCACTGATTTCTCCAAACATTAACACCTTCCCTTACATGTCTATTTTCAGCTAAATAAAGCAGTTGCTGGAGGAATTTCACATCTACAGTCTTGCATCTCCTTCACAGTCTGGCTGAGAAAATCTTGCCTATAATTAAAGAATCCATCCAGCTCACAAAAGATTTTAACACAAATTCTTCTGCCTTGACTGATTTCAGAAGCTTTATTGAAGCTGCAGAAAATTACAAAGTCAAGCCACATACCTAACTCACAATATTTTCCACCTTACTTCATTTTAATGCCACAGCTTGTTTACAGCAATACAATCCCATTTAAAATGGAAAAAAAATATTCCTATATTCACTGTAGGAAGTCAGTGGTATGCAGAAAAATCGGTATTAAATTCTCTTTTCCCCAGGTTTTATCACGGAATATCACCTTTCCTTCTGGAAAGTAAGTATCTTTCCAAACCATAAGTCCTTCCCTCAGACTGTAGTAATTGTTTATAAAGGGATTTGATTACTTTTGCCTCTACTGTCTTACCAATTTCTTATGCCACCTGAAGTCTTAAATGTCAGGGGAGACAAAAAAATCTGTTTCTATCCTTCCACTTTCATCCCTTATTATTTCACAGTAATCAACTTCAAGGCACATTTATTGCAGCTTCCAGTACTGACTTTTCCTCCCTCTTTTGTCCCTGTTATAACCCCCTACCCCTCAATAATTTTAGAAGGAAGGAAGCACCCAGGACAATGTTTCCTAATCGCTGGAAGATAAAAACAACTTTGTTATTCAGGCTTATTCCCATAAACCTTGGCAGAATGGTTCTCAGTCTTTCAACTACTGCTAAGGTTTCTAAGACCTCTGTCCCCTGTGGTTGCAACCTTTTCAATTCCCACAGGCCAAGCTCTCTAGATTTGGCTTGGCAGCAAATTTGCCCTCTCTCTGTCTTTGTGCATTACTAAAACCATTCTAAAAAGCTGAAGTCAGGATTTCATAACTGGACATAATCCAGGGAGACACGATGTTACATGATGAAAGGATCTGCATCTGAGGCAGCAGAAGCACTGCTGGCCTGGCAAAAGCTGGGAGTGTCAAGTAGTCAGAGTCTGATGTTTAAAGGTTGTTTTCCTGCTTGGGATGATTGAAATGGCAGTGTGACAGTTTGAACCAATACTGAGTTATTTTCCACAGAGAAGAGTTTACGTTCCTGTCACGTTGAAACGTAAGTACCTCTATAATTTCAGTGGTATGTCTTAAGTTTCTTTAAAGGAAGTGTGCTATTCTTTTCTCTTTCTAGGAATTTTTCAGCCTAATTTAACAATGTAAGCAAAACCAAACCAGAAATTAGCTACTCATTAGTTACTGTAAATCAGCATGGACCTTCTGAAGGCAGTGAAGTGGTATCATGTAGGTAAGTAACACTGCTGACTTTTCTTAAAAAAAAACTTGAGATTTTTTGAAAATTCTATCATGAGGTTGGAAAAAAACATATATATTTATAATCAATTTCCCTTCTTTGACACCAGCCTTCTGTTCCAATAGTAAAATTTGGAAAAAGTTAATATACCTACTGGTTTTCGTTGGTTTGGTGGAGAAGGGAGTTGGTTTTCTTTTCCCTTTTTGTCAATAGCAACGAAGCCATATTTATCTTCGAAATATCAAGGTAAGTTTAAAATGTGTTGTAATCTCAATTTAATTTTTCAGGAAGGAATGAATTGGTAATTACCTTCCTTAATGAAACGTGCTGTAATTTCAGTTAGTTTTTAAATGGGGCATGACTCATATTGAACAGGACCATTGCATAAATGCCTTTCAGTTGCAGTTTAATGAGTTGATGCCCAACTCATTTTTCCTGACACTTTCCACATGATTGTTCCAAACTTACTCACTACAGGGGAGCAACTCACTTTCTTCAGAATAAGATGAACCATTATAGAACGAAATCATTGAGCATTGTAAACAGCAGCACATCCCTTGCTCATCCCTGCCTGTAACTAAACAGCAAATAAAAAGAATAAGAACATTAAAGCAGCATAATCACATGGAATTTACCAGTTGCTACCCAAATATAATTACATTGTTATCATGGCAGTGGTAAAGTACTAGTTCTTCATTGCTAATAACTCTCACAGGGCCCCATCTTTACAGGAACCATTGCTTTGAGTCATTATGTGTAATAAATGTGCAATGGTGAGTGAGCAGGATCGATCCCATTCTGCCTCTCACCTTACCCTTTCCAGTCAAGAGGCAAAACTGCCTGTGTTTAATGACTTCCCTTTCAGCAGCAGAGAAGGAACTTTGCATCTCAGTTAATTACTGTGTGCCTTGGTGTACTGGATTTGCAAAGCATGAAGTCTCGCTGAAGAAAATGAGGATTTGAATATATGTCCAAAGTACTTTGCTAATCAGAACTGGACTTCAGCATGTGTGTTTACTGCAGTTCTCTCCACAGCACTGCCTCCCTGTAAGGCATTCGCTCCACAATGCAATTCCACCAAGTTCAAATCCCAGTTTTCACCCTGTGAATCACAAACACATCCTATCTCACCCACTGCACGGGAGGGATGTCACCCCTGTTCGTACATGCAGATGTGGACAGTGACTTCGCACCGAACTTGGAGTCCTCTCCACAGGGACAACTCTCTGCTAAGCTGAGAGAGCTGGTAAGGAAGCGGGACATAAAGCAGATCCCAAGTGTGGATAAGGTATTCCCATTACAGCAATGCTTTTGAGACATGATACGTGTTCTTTCTAAACTTCTAATTTATTGCTGTTATTGTTTCTTATTCTTCACTGAATTTTAAAACTGTAACAAAAGGAAATTGAAAAGTTCATGACAGGCAAATCAAGCCTTAAGTGTATTCATCACACAAACAGCTTCATCCCTTGGTATTTTATGCTCCAATTCAAACAACACATCTGTTCATAATTGCATGCATGACTCGGTAAGTTTACTACAGGCTATGAATTTATGTCTGTGAGTGGTGGAAATATTGTAGGAAGACAAGGATAAAGCATTTGAAATGCAAAGGTCTTTAAAATAATATATATAAGCCACAATTTCAGACTCTGAGATTTATCATAAGCTGTGTTTCTTTCTAATTCAAAACCAATGCATTTCTGTACCTAAGTCTGGTTGTATTGATGGTCTGTCATACAATTACTCTTTTTTAGAAAAAACCAAACCCTGGTATTTCAATCTCCAAGTAATCAGTACTTAGATAATCACCATAAATCCCAGTTTCCGTAACAATATACGCCTAACTTTCTATGGAATAATTTAGTCCTTTATTGTTCCCTACTAAAAAAATCCCACCTTTAACATACTCATCTTGGGTCTAGTACTTCAAACTTTATTCTATCTCACTTTAAAGCTGAAAGATATTTTTTTTATTCCACAATACTGAAATATTGTTGAATTTATAGCACTTCTATCAGGACTGTATAAAATCCTTCTTCCCTATAACACTACATACTTTTCCCAACGTTCAGTGGGATAAATATGTGAATGGCAGTGGTCCCACACTGTACACTTCCAGAACAGATTGAGTAGAATGGAATAAAACCAGTGGAAAGCTGCTTGTATTCTGAGCAGCACAGATATCCTGAAGAAAGAGTGAGATGGGAATTCTCTTCAGGCAACTGAGCTTGAAGATTTTGCCTCTCAAGTAGAAAGGATAAATACCAATGGCTTTTAGCAAGGACTCTGCCTTGACCCAAGAACTCAATATTGTGAAGCTTCATGGCATTTGTCATTCTCTTCTTTATTTCAAATCTACTCTTTATGTGAATGCCCAAGGAGGAATTTACAGAGCTCATGCACTCCTAAATGAAACATAACTATTTGATATCAGTGCTATTAGTTAATAGCATTGAGCACAGCTGCCGCTGTTTTGCCATGATGTGAATTTTTTTTCACTTTTTACAAACTTGCAGTGCATCTTCTTCCACATCATACCTCTAATGCCTCTTCTATCACAAACCACTTTCTGGCTGCACTTGCTAGCCAGGGTGCTGCACAACATACAGCTACTTGAGCAGAACAAAGAACGAGACCTTCTGCCCTTGGCTTTACATCTCTGTGTTGCTTTCCAGCCATTTACAGGAATATTCCGGGAGAGTGAGACCCTTTCTCCCTGTGCAACTCTCATGCCCAGAGCTGCACTTCGGGCAGTGGCATTCTTGTAACAGAGTGTAAAGAGCTGGAAATGTGCATCCGTTACCATCTCCTGATGATCATTCCAGTTCTAACCAGTTTAACTGGTTGTTACAATGAACCTGGGAGTATCCAAACACCTCTCCAGTTTTACAGGACCAATTGAATTTGCTGAACCAAACAGAGACATCTCCCATCATCTGGCATTAGACTGACTTATAATGCACAGCCACATGAAGTAACAGGTAAGACATCCCAGCACTCATGGGAATAGGACTATTTCCCTTTTCACTTATCCCAGCAGGGTGGTAGGAAGTCAAAACAAGGGAAATTGGTCCTGCTAAATCTAAATTAAAAAATAAAAATTATCTTGGGAAGAAAAGTGAGAAATGTTTCGGAAAAAAAGAAAGCTTTTATCATTAAATTTCCAAAGCATCTGTTACTGAATAACAACATTTGTAACAGGATTTTGCATGGAAAACACTGCTTTCTGAACAATTCTGTTCGGGCCTGTAAGGGCAGCTCCACACATAAGGCTGACCCGCTCAAAGAGGAATTAAAACTTCATTATTTTTAATCTGCACATACCTTACACTACTTTCTTGGAGGAGAATGGAATCACTGAAAGTTAAAACTAAGAATTAGCTGAATCTTTTTGTTTGGGGATTTTTTGGTTTTTTTGTTTTTCTTGAAAAAAAAGGCTCAAATTGAAAAATCTGCAGAAAATGTCCGAGGTTTAGCAGCTTAATAAAACACTTCCATTCAGGACAAAAGATTTACGCCCTTGAAAAAGCATCTGCAATGAGAGAGATAGCTTTTCCAATTGAGAAACAGTGCCTGCCCTTTCACTTAGCCTTGTCAAGGATTTTTTTTCCCCAAACACTGAACTAATCAATAGTTGTTCAATAATATACATGATTAGTGCAGTACAACAGTGTTTTCACCCTTCTAACATAATAGAGAACAAACATAAGGAGAGATGTCTTAACCCTTTTAGGCACTGTTACATGGAGAAGGTTTTTAAGCCTTCTAACTCTTCTGTAGGTTTTAATTTATAAATCTCAAATATATAGACATGCAAATGACATTTTCCTAAATTCTTAAAATATCAACAGAGTTGTTGAAAATATCAAGCAGTCATTAATATTGGGGTTTTTTTAAATCATTTCTGTTCGACTTATTTGTCATAAGAAATCATTGCTTTTAAGTAGATAGAAAGCGTTTCACAATTATATGAGAATAATTTCCATTGCTAATAATAATGCTTCTCAGAAGCTCAGCTTCCTGACTCTGTAACTTGAAGAGCCCAGACCTCTTCATAAAATCATGCCTCAGCTTTATAACTCTCCCAGACCAGTAATGCCATTCTTTTTATGGCAAAATGCTTAAACATTTGCATTCCCAGACTTAAACTCGACCATTTGCTTGATCTGATTTGGATCCATTACCTCCATCTTAGCAACTGCAAGCAGAAACATAAAAAAAAGCCAAGGAGGGTTTATAAAGTCTGTGTCAGAGAAAGAAGCTCAATTCAAGATGTCTAATTCCAGGACTCCTCCTTTGAGTCCTTCACTTCTAGCTATTAAAAAGGAAATAAAATGATTTAAGCTCTTTCCTTCTCTTAGATTCTTGATGCATTGCTTCCCCTGGGTGCAGAGCCTATATAAGACTGAAATACAAGGCATTCCAAATGGTTTATCTAAAATGAGTGCTAAATCAATGCTGCAGTTGTCACATAATCTTGTACACCTTCAGTCTAAAGGTTTAGATTTCAATAACATCTCCAAAATGCCTGGAAATACAAATGGATACTATCTAGAAGTCAATGAAGCTGCTGAACTGAAAGGGCAACCTTCAAAATTGGATCAATGGATCATGCTGTGTTATGAACATGGCTGTTGTTGCCTTTCTGTCTGAGATAGGCCTGTATTAATCAGAAACCAGAAAACAAACAGACAAGTATTTAATAGCACAGAGAAAAAAATCCACTTTTGTTTAAACTCCTAGTTTTAAGAAGCAGTAATAGGCTTACAAAAAGTGGCTGTTTCTACACCCAATCCATCAACTGTTTCAAAGGGTTTATCTGTCTTTTAAGAAATTAGTATTATAGGAAATCCAAATATGGAGAATCTGAGTTAGGGAAATACAGCATTGTTTGAGAACACATTCTGCTCTTAATGTGAATATTTTACAACTCTAGGGTGTTGTGCATCCAAGGCCACATACCACGAAACCAAATTATAATACCTGTCAGAGTCAATGAGTCCATTTCTTCCACCATGGGTGAACTTTGGGTTAGGCTATGTTTTCAGTGCAGAATGTGAGAAAGGATAAAAATATGAGAGACCATTCAGACAAGTAGTGTCTGTTCCCACTTTTGTCAGTACTGCATTGCATGGCCTTAGGCAACTCCTATCCTCATTATGCTTTAGTTTCCCCAACATGTAAACATTTCTGCAGCTGGGGAATGTTGAGGGCAGAACAAAACCACAAGTGCAGATACTTGTGTGATAATTTCCCTTTGAACTGGACTATTTACAAATAACACCATCATATAGAGTAGTCAAAGGATGATCATCTCCAATTTTCAGTGCTGAACAAGAATAAGCTTGCAAACAGAAATCTTGTTATCCATTAAGAATGTCTTACAGACACAGTCAGGTTATGAGCTGCTGAGTCTAATTTCCACTCCAATATCTCCTTCTCAGAGTCTCACAATATATTTGACTCTTGGTCATGACATAAATAATCCACAAAGCCACATTCATAACATTGATAACACTGATAATTATACATTACTTTCTAACTGAATAGAACACAAGCAGTATAAGGCTGCAAGTACTGAAGCAGGACTCCTCATGTCAGTATTAAACTGCTGTCATGAAAGTCACATACATAGGTAAATATTTTTCATCTTGTTACATAGAATGTGAGCAAATACGAAAGCAAGACTTTACACATTCACATTTCAGTGGTGTTCTTATTAATAGCTACAAAAACCTCTGCAACTAAAAGACTGTTCGCATGATTATATGTAGTGTGAAAAATATCCAGCTTTTGCTGAAGGATATAGGCAAATTTATCCTATGCGAGGAAGCTGGAGTCAGCTGAAGCATGGATACACTAGAGGACCATGCAAACGTCTCCTGCTCCCTGCTATGGCTGCCTCCCATTCTCACTGTCTTTGCAAAATGCACAGAAATGCAAAAAAGACCCCCAAAAAAAAAAAAAAAGAAAACCAAACCAAAACAAAAATTACTCAATTACCAGAGCGGAAGTTTAAATGGATGCACTGACATGAGCAAACGGACGACTTGGAAATGGTGACTGATCTCTCCCATATGTCTCTGTGCCCTCACAGGACCAGCACTAATGCACTGCTAACAAGTGTTCCATCATCTGATTTGAAGCTCACTGAGAAACTGGATTAAAGATCTGGGCACAAGTCCCAACTCTGTACATCTTTCTGTGCAAATGTAACAAAGTTGTTTGGGATTTAAACGTTATAGGTGGCTGAATTCCTTAAATTATCTGTCTCATTATAAACTTGTATGTTTTTCTGCTGCAGTTGTTCCAAGGTGATTTTCTGACCCTTTTTTTTACTAGCCTTTAAAAGTAGAAAGACCTCTCCATCTTAGGAAAGGGACTGCTCGCATCCACAAAATGAATCCATGACAATGAGTCAATGAAAACTTTTGTACTATTATTATTATTCTACTATAAATAACAACTGAAAGTCTTGTGAATCACAACAGCAGAAAATAGCAGCAAGGTGTGAAACACAACAGCAGGTGCTCTGTAAGAACCCTGTTCTACTCAGCTGGTTTTCACATGTGCACACAGGCAGCACCATTTGTAGGCTTTGACATTAAAGAGCTGAGTAGACAAACACACACAACAGATGCCAGGGGAGATTTTACTGTCAAAGCAAAACTTCATGAAAAATATTAAAGTCTGTACTAAAGGTGCTCAAGTTTATAATTGCCAATACTAAGAGAACTCACAACTACCATCCAATGAATCAACTACAGAGGCCAGCTTTGTCACTCATAAGGTCAATTCAACCAAAAATATCTGTTAGCACCGAAACATTCTCCTGCTGCACAAACACGCGTGACGTGATCAAATTTCAGAGTGGAGAAACATACTTTGCAAGGCAGACAGAGAACACGGGCTCCAAATCTGTGGGTCATATTTTGACACAAAGAGCTGAAAAATTCCCAAAGCTTTAGCTCTGCAGGAGCTAAAAGGAACCTGATCTTGGATCATTTCTTGGGGTTACGACGCAGAGTCCTTCTGACTGAGACGCTTTTGGCAGATTTCGTTTGGAAGAACACCACGTCTGTGTTTTTAATCTCTCCCTGTACACAAGAGCCAAATTATGCCCAGCCCTTTGGAGAAGTCTCCTCTGCTGCAAGGAAAGCTCTGTTGTGGCTGCCAATTTACTCTTACCTTACCTACCCATTCATCACAGCACAAGATGGCAGCTCCAAGCAGCCAGATCTCTCTCTCTTTTGTTGTCATCAAGAGAAAGCAGAACCTCTTCTGGCCTACAGCACTGCTTGGAGCCATCTAAGCAAATCATTCCAGCCAGAGAAACAAAGCCCACACAAAGCAACAAACAACATTTCACAGAGAGAAAACTGGCTGAAAACAACAGTGTGAGCGTTTGAGATGGTGCCAGCTTCTGCAGCAGAGGAGAAGAGACACAAAATCTTCCAGCTGCCCTAGGAAAAGATGTGAGAGTAAAAGACACAGTGCGGGAAAGGGGCCCTATAAGGGAGAAAACAGAGGCATAACTTCAGTGTGAAAAAGCAACATGGTACAGCAGTTGGTTATTCACGCCAAAGTAAAGAGCACATGAAACAAAGCAAAGTGAGCCAAGAGGGTTCTCCTCAAATACTGTTTACTGGACTAATGTTACTTGGAAACTGACAACTGGCCTTGCAGTAATGTTTCATTCTGAGTAGAGCAACTGCTTTCCTAAATAAAACAACTGGTCTCTACAAGGCTCTGCTCACAGGTATTCTTTACTTTTAGGACTTCTTGAGATGTGTGTGTTTTCTCATGAGCCTACATGCAAGATATGGAACTTCTATAGTGTTCTAGAATTCGAAAAATTATTTTGAAATTAATCCTTCTAAAGTCACAGTAAAAATAAGAATACACATCCACTAATTTTACAGAGTCAATACTACAGGCAAAAAAAAACCCCAAAACAAAACAAAATTCAGGCAGCAGACTAAAGCACCTGCTCTGTCTTCCTTGTCTCAGAATATACTCATTCCATGCAGAAAGGAGCTCAGAAATTCCTCTTGATTCTGACCTGGCATTCGAATCATATGTTTTTTGCACTAATTAAATCTGCCTATGTATAAATGACTTCATCACATTGCCCCTGTGTGCTGATCATGCTTTCTTACTCACGCCTTTTTAATCTCACTTAATCTGTTTTAATGATAGCCTCTTTGATCATATAATTAACAGACTACTAGTGTTGATGCTAATTTCAAGAATACTTCAACTGGCCAAAGTAGCATAATTTTGTTTCTTGGGTACTCATTACAATAATTACTGCAAAGCTACTTTTATTTAATTCACTTTCCCCCATAACACTGTGTTAAAGACCTGCTCTAGTTGGGCAATACTGACACACCGAAATGCACAAGATTAGTTTGGCCTGTGCTCTTCTTTTCTACAATCAAATTGCTCACTTTTGTCAAGTGTAGATTTCACTGTGGATATATCAAAAAGTCTTAATGGGTGGAGGGTTTGCAGACAGAACCAGCTCATCAAAAGTCTCTTTACTGCCCTGATAATGTCAACATTATGATATGTTGTTCTTGCAGCCTCTAAATTAAAAAAAAAACAACCAAACAAATAACAGAAAAACAAACCAAAACAAAATAAAAATAATGTTAAAACCTTCAAGCCAAGTTGGATGGCTTCAGCACTACCTTAAAAATCAAAACTGAGAATTTGTGATAAGGAATAACTTACATTTCACCACCCCAGCCCCTCACTCTTGATAAGCAAAGCAGGGAATCATGACTCCAATCTTATTTATATGCAAAAGAGCATTATACAGTCAAGGCAGGCTCTCAGTAAAGTGAATCCAAACTACTGTACAGTTTCAAAGCATGTTGGTTTGGTTTATTGCCACCTGTTCTGAGTATCATATGCAACCTGAATAAGTAATGTAGATTTTTTGTGTGTGTTTAAATACATTGCATCAGTATAACATTTATAATGGAGCACCTGCTTTTCAGTGACATGGTCTTATTTCTCCATCATATGTTTCTTGCAATATACATATGAAAGTAAAATCACAGGAAAAAAAAAATCTATTACAGCACCATTTCTAAATGCATAGTTTTATGTATTTGTCTATGCTTACTTTTGTCCCCCATTAACAACCTTGTTGACACCATTATGTGGCAGATCACAGCATGATCATGTGGCTGCACAGTTGTCTCCTCCCTTCATCAAGGTCACAGATTTATTTGGTCCAGGCAGTAGCAGCCAGGTAGTTATGTCTGAGAAGTTCTGCTTCATGATATTTTCCGTTTAGGAAATCTCTTGCTCTCTTTCTCATTTAGGAATTTCTGCACATTAGTGGCTTACAGGTCCAAACTAGAAATATTTCTAAATCCAACACAATTAATAAACATTTCTGCAACATCTACAGGCTTATTTGTTATGTGAAGAAGTAACCAAATCTGTGTTGCTTATAGAAACGTTGACCTACAGAAATGTAAATTGTCCTCAATGTTTTTAGCAAATGCAAGTTGTTCTTTGAACAACCTTTCTTTGGTGCATGAATAAATGTGTCTGCCTTTCATTGTGAAAGAAGAGCAACTTAACTCAAAGGTGTTCAGCTGTGTTTTTAATCATTACTGGAAACAAAAGAGAAGAATAGAAAATGCTTATTTAAGTCTGCATTGTCTTGCTTCCCTCAGGCTTATTTTTTTCTCCCTAATTCTAATACAGGGTGGGAGGTGGCTGGCAAACTGAACATCTCCAACATCACACACTTATACACCTCTTTCAAATCTCCTGAGCCAGAAGTATTGTGGAGAAAGTTGCAGGACTTTCTTACATCTGTCAAGCCCTCTGTATTACCACAAAGAGAGCAGAAATATGAAAATGTGTTGTTTGGAAGGTAGTACAGGGGATGAACTTAACAAATCAAAGAAGAGTCTCTCAGGCATCAGAAGAAACTCAAAAAGCTGAAGTTCTAATATCACCAAGGACATCCACACCTGCTGCTCTTAGACACAGATTAACGTGGACACTGAAACCAAAAATGGATTAAAAGGAAACAAAAAAACCAACCTTGCCAAATTTGCACAGCTAATATTAATGCAAGGGATTAGAGAGAAAATCTTAATTTCAGTCTGTGCCTGGCAAAATCATTATTAATTACAAACCACATCTCATAACATCCCTAACCAACACAGCCTTACTGGAGCACATCCATACACTGGATGAATTCCTAAGGTGAACAAAAGCACTTTGGGTTGTATGTATTTTCTTCTTCTCCTTTAACAAAATACCCCAACCCACACTGGGTAATATCTTATTCAGTGCATAAAATTACCATCTCCGATGGGTCTGGCTTCACGCTGCATGAGACATACTAATGAGGCAGGAAGAGTCACACAACACTTAAAACTCACAGGAGAGATTTCCAACCGACGTGAAGTGTCACAGCTCCATTGACTTCAAATAGAGCTATGCCACTGTATCCCAGCTGAGGATGTGGTCTGCAAGCCTCGAGCTCTGCAAGCCTCGAGCTCTGCAGGACAACTTATCATTCAGACAAAGCCGTAACGCCATCCGTTAGGTTTCCTCTGAAGAGCATATGGAAATTTCAGCCTGCGAGCCAGCAGGAAATACATGTTTTTACAAGTATGAATTCATAGCAGAACTGCTGAAATGAAGCTCTGGGTTCAGAACAGATCTCTCCAACAGAAACGATACCACTTGGAACACCGCACAAACCCAGCTGCTCCAGGGCTCCTCTCAGAAGAAGGACAGGCTGCAGTGGAAGAAACACGGGTTGGGGGAGGGAAAGAAGTGCATTTCCAGGGAGATCTTATTTCACGAGAAGAATCAGACATAAAAAGAAATACGGATTACATGTCAAAACAGCACTGTAAACATAAAAGGGTAAGCGATGGAGCCCCATGGATAGGTAAAATGTCAGGAAAGAATGTGCTGGGACTACTTAAACAGCACTTTAAAAGCATAGTTGTCAATCAGAAAAAAAATCATATTCAAAGATAAAGTCTAATGTTCTTTGTGCCTGAAATTACCTAAGAGCAATTTCAGGCAAAGATTCGTGAAAGAAAAAAAAAGTATCCATTTTCTGTTTATTTTATACGGTTTATGGTACAACTTGCTTAACTGTTTCCCATGTACAGTCGGTTTTGCACCAGTCCCATGAAACTTAGGGAATTTAGCTAAAAGTAGGCTAAGACATGAAATCTACAAATGTATTAAAATGTAGGCATCTTTGGAGAGAATATGCTATAACTAAGAGGCAATGCTGGGCCATGGAAAAGTTACTGTACACTGGCCATGACATTTAGAGCTGAAAAGATTGGTAGGTTTTTAATGAGGCTATGAGAAACCTCCTGGAATCATCTACCATTTGGAGCATCAGAAGGAAAACCTTGCCTGCTTTAAAGATGTAATTATTTTTATTTCTGAAAAGGGATATATAACAAAGGGCCTTCAATGATGTTAGATTTGATACTGTTTGACAGTTCTGTGTTTCAAGGGAAGGAATTTGATGATCAAAAATTGACTCCTACTGTATAGGACTCAGAAGAAAGGCTAAGAGCTGAAAGCCAAATAAAATAAGTCTTACAATCCATATTTCATAAGTTCATGAAGTCTAGGCTGTTATTTGGTCCATTTAATTCACTTCACTACTTCCATTTGTGTGGTCAGATTCATGCCTTTACAAACAGCATCATGGCAGGAACTCTGAACATCCCAGGGAAGCTGGAGCTGATCAAAACCTCGAATTTTCTTTTTTGTCCTTCAACACACACTTTACTAAAAGATTTGTTGTGCCCTGGTATGAAAGGGGAGGAACTTTGAAATATGCATCTGCACAAAATACATAACTATGTCAATTCTCTGTTTCCTAAAACAAACAAAATGTGCAGCCCTTGATGGCCAGACATCTGTCAGACTGCCCAGAGCCTGCTGTTGTTGAAGGAAATAGCTTCAGAGGAAGAAGATTCAGAGCTGAAGCGCTCTGAAGAGCCAAAGTTCCCCTCAGGATCCCTTTTCTCTCTTTATGCAGAGGAGCTGGGAATAAAGTCAGAGTTACCAGGACTTTTAGGTTTCTAGAATTTCTCCATGATCAGGCTGCAAAAACGCATAATATCTGGCTCTTGCAGCCCCAATTGCAGTGTTCTTTCATTACTGCAGCTCCAGAAAACCCAGCAGCTCGCCAAGTCTGTTCAAAGTCATTTAGGTTGGAAGAGACCTTTAAGATCATCAAGTCCAACCATTAATCCAGCACTGCCAAGCTCACCACTAAACAGTGTCCCCAAGTGCCACATTTACACCTATTTTGAACACCTCCAGGGCTGGTGACTCTGCCACTTCCCTTGGCAGCCCATTCTATTAAAAAAGACTGGTTTCTAATGGATGCCTCCCTGGCAAATGCAATTTAGTTGGGACTAGAGAAACCAGGAACAATGTTCCAATTTCAGCTACAAAGCATTTTTGAAGAAATGCTGCTCATTATTCAGTATCTGTATCTTATTTCAGCTGAACAGTAAATCCCTCTAGGAGTATTTTTGAATTTCATGGTCAATACAAACCAATTACTAAGCACAAAAAGGCATCTAGAAGATTACAAAGAGGTCTCTGGAATAGAGACTAATAAATGTACCCTCATCTCTAACATCACTGATGCTTTGCCCACAGTTTCTACAGTCATAGAAATCCCAGGTTAGACATTTGTGTGTCTTGTAACTTATACAAGTTTGCTTAGCACTGTGCACTCTTAAGTAAAACTATTACTAATTAAGAAAATTGAGTGGAATTAATGTGGAATTTGATACTTCTCTTAAGTATATTTGGTTTTGCTTGGCAATAAATCAGTCAAATATTTAAAACTAATAAATTTGGAATAATTTAATAGTAAGCAATTAGAGATATATACAATTATTGCTTCAATTAAAGTACATTAATTGAGTCTAAAAAAAGATTTATGAATGCTGATCTTTAACCTGACCTGATCCTTCTGTTCAAAACTATCATAACTTACTTCTATCCTCAACCATAAGTGTGTTTGGTTTTTATCAATGACCAACATAATATGTCTCTAATGTAACATGGCAAAAGCAAAGACTTCCATGAAGTGAGATGCAGGGACTTAAAACATCTCTGCTACCTTACTACAGTTTAAGACCCAAATTCTGAACGAATGCTTAAAGGGAATAATCCTTCAGGTGATTTGGTACGTGAAATCAGAAAAGATAACCATAACATCACTTCTGGGATAAAAGTCTCATGGCAGACGTGTATGCCCCCACAGAGACACTTCCTGGCATCTGGTCCATTCAAGAGCAAGTAGTTCTCCCAAACAGTGCTAAGCTGTTGCCTGTCAGTCATCTCAGACCTTTAGCTGATGTTGCTTAAAGCCATTAAAATGCTTATTTTCAGAAAGATATTGCCAAACCATTTATCTCAATCCTGAACGTAATGGAACACATGGTAGCATATTGTCACAGGCAATTCTATGGTAAAATTAATTATTTACACAATTAATCTCTGAGAACAGTTTCTTAGTTTTCAAAATAGCAGAGAAGACTTACAGCAACTGTGAACTGGATTGCAGTCAAGTCAAAACCAACACACCACTCACTTCTCACAGGGCCCTGAAGGCATCTGACCAAACACCCACAACCGAGAGCTTGAGCCTCACTCCAGACTCCTGCTGAAGTGCCTCCAGACAATCCCAGGAGAAGAACATTAAAAGGGGAAAGCACAGAAAGTCTCAACAAAAATCTAAATGAAAATGTCAGAAAGGGAGGAAATAGAATATCCAGCAAAAGTTGGTGGATATCATACAGAGAAAATGAGCAGACAAGGTGGTTGAAGTTCTCTATAGATTGATCTGTTCCCAGTCTCCAGACTTGCCCCCAATGGATACCTTTTAAATTACTGAACAAAAATTTATCCTGGAAGAAAATTCAGTGTTCAACTTCTAGAGCAGAGGGTTTTCCTCAATCACATTTCTGAGGTATTTTGACTGTAGAGGAATCAGATCAATAACCTCAGCCTCAACAGTTTTATTCATCACAAAGCAGCAGGATAAGGCCATGGGAAAGAAGTAGTGTTTTTGTTACAAAATTAACCAAGCAGGGACGTTCTCTGCAAACATTTAACCTAATTAAGACCAAAAATCTGCAGTTGGACTCTTTGTTTTTCTTTTTCTCACATGTGAAAAGAGTAGAAGAATCACTTTTGTGTCTGCAGAGTGTCAGCAGTATTTGTCAACAGCAGTTCTAAAGTTTGTGTGTCTGGAAAGCTCTTTAGTAACATACTGTTTCTTAATATTTTAACCACTCAATTCTAGTCAGAGACAGTACAGCCTATAACAGATACTGAGTGGGAAACAGCCTCGTTCATAAAGTTGTAGGAAAAACCATGCAGTAGGTGAACAACCACCACCTTAGCCACGATTTTTAAGGGAGGTTACAATCACCATGTCCAAGGCAAAGGTGCTGGGCAGAATGGAAACCAAACTGGTGATCTCACTGATTCCTGTCAGCAAATAATTGTTACCTGTTTAATCTACAGATGGCATCTTTTTCAAAGGCTAGCTCTTGAGAAAACATAAGATATTTTGGGATTCTATACCATAGTTATTCTAGATACTTTAGAAATAACAAGATCAGTATTTTCATTTATGGTAATTTAAAAGAAATGCCTAGAAGAATAATGTTATTTCTTGTGCTGACACGTCAAACAGTAAAGGTATATGAACAGTGAAATTTGTCCTGCTCTTAAGAGGTTTCTTACTGCACTGTTATGGTATATTTATTATAAAGTCCTTGTTATAAAGTAAGAAACCATCTGCAAGCAAGTTCCAGATTGAGAACAAGGCTTGGATTTTAAAATGACAGCATATTTTGGTAGGATGTTGTAAACTTCATATAGAAACTTAAATATATGCCAAAAAGAACATATCACATATTTCACTCCTACAGGGTTTCAGTTTTGGAGATTTGTCAAATATTAATCATCCTTTCTTTTTTTTTTTTCTCCTTTCTTTTTTTGGGCAAAGCAAGAGAATAATTGAATGACATATGAATGCAAATGTACAGGCTTCTATTCAACCCAAAGCAAAAACGGGATACTGAACGGGTCATAAATAATTTTACCTGTTCCATATTCCATGGAGTTAAATCTGAGTAGCTCAGAATGAGCTGGCTGCAGCTGACTCGTACAAAACTGCAATATATTTGGTAATTTAGGTCAAAATATCTTCAGGCACAGATTAAATCCAAACACAGGGACATATATCATTTAAGTTTGTCTTTAATCTTCCATATTGCTTCCATGCTTTCATATTATTGCACTGAAAGACTTTGGAACCTGTCTGTATAATACCTGGGAAAGACCTTGAGAAAGCCACAATAATAGGAAATTTTATGCCTCAATATTAACTATAAATCAATGCACAGAAGAGAGAGAGATTTTCCAGTATTAAGAAGTGGGCACAGAAGCATGACTTAAGCAGGAACCAAATGAAGAGGATGAAAGTTATAATGGTGCTCCATAATCAACACAGCTGTGCGATAATTTGATTTTCATTATAATGACGCTGTTTAGACATGCCCTGCATATTGAAGATTGAGCGTAGTACATAATTATTGATTAGTTATAACCCATTTGTATTTTATGTTTATTTCATCTGACAATAATTATCATACATTTGCACTAATTAATTCATCATCTTTTACTACTGGAGCTGAAAGGTAACTAGCAGGAAAAGCAGGAAGGGCACTAAGAAGAACAGCAGGAGGCCCTCTGAAGCAGTGATATTATTTGCAATGTAATACTACAACGATGCAGCTTGCTTCTTTATTTTTATAACACAAAGAGGGGCAAATGACTTTCTAGCTTAAATTTGCTTGAAATGATTAGTAAATTGCTCTCTAAAGCATGCTGAAGTAAAATTTAGCAAATATGTTGATGAGAGGAATATTGACCTATCATTCAGTGTTAATGTTAACAGTCTGCGAAATTACTGGCCATTTTGGAATACATTTAGGAAACTGGGCAGAAGATTGCCTGGCTTTGGAAGTACAAGTTCTTATACTACAGATCTCATAGAGCAGAGTATTGAAAACTTTATAGAATGCAGCTGTATGTTTTGTAAACTGAAGTTTGTTCCCCAAGTAGGAATCACAACACTTGCATTTTTACTGATGGATGGTTTCATCAGCCAGTAATACAATTACTGGGCAGGACTGAGAGGAAAAGTGTGAGTGCTGCAGACAGCCCTAAGCCAGAGCCAAATGAGACAGAGGCCAGAGGAGCAGACAGACATTGGCATGGAATTGTTACTGAGACTTAGTAAGAGGGGCAATGTACTAAATAGAGATATTACTGTTGTTCCATCTGTAACCACGTGGCACTGCTGTATTGCATAGAAGCACAAACTGGACTACAGGTGTGCCAAAGATACGTATGATGCTCTGTTGCACCTTGGGAATGGACCTAAAAGGGATCAAATATAGCAGTGATTAAAAAAAAAAAATCAAAGTTATATGGAGGCAATAGGGACTGTGCTCTGCTGCAATGCAGAGCTCCTGCCTGGATACTGATGGAGCTGTGGGTAGCAGAGCCATGCACTTGCTGTTATTAATCACGTGCTCCGTGCGTATTCAGTCCAAATCTTGCTTCTCTGGCAGGGATCAGATTGTTTCCAAAATGTGAAAGACTGTAAAAATATTCAAAGGTCCTATACATTACCCTCATATTACTGGCTGATAATTTAGACAAACTTCAAAATTATGTTTATTTTGCCAAATATATGTTTGGTATATTTTACTAATTAATTTAATGCCTCTTGAGAGACATTGTTCCTGTCTTGTTATGTAAGAGAGGTGCATGCTGGACTTGAAGACCCTGCTCTACTGAAGTGAGGGAAAGGCAACTTCATTCCATTGACTCTGGTGGCTTATGAGGAGTCAGTAAGAACTTGGGGGAAGAAAAAGTGGACAGATAAGTTTCATTTTATCAATCTCGCATGTTCCTCACAAATATTTTCCTACTTTTATATCACTTTTATTCTCACCACATCTGTTAGGCAGATTGTCTTAAGCATAGGAAAGCAAACAAATTACAAGAATTTTTTATAAAACTGTTACCCTGCAGAAACAGCAAGCAATTCTTTTCATGCTTAAATTTGATCTTCAGGGAGCAATAGGATAAACTCTCACAGAACAGCCTGATAACAACAAACAGAACCCTTGAATAAATGGAATTTTGAAGATAAGACTCACAGCAAAGCTGGAAATCATACAGCAAAGTGCTACTGAATAAATATAAAACCACTTGATATAGCCTCAGAGCAATATAAATCACAAAAATATCCACTTTTTTTGGTCTTGTTTCTTTGGGTTTTTTGTTTGGGGCTTTTTTGGCAGCTTCATCTGATATAAATGTTTCAAAGATTAAGTCCTCAAGTTTGGTTCAATAATTTTGTATTTAGGATATTCAAAGTCATATTTATGGTACCTCATTTCTTGTGGCCGATGATATACTAGTATTTTCTTAAGCACACCCAAACAAGGCAATGATAAATAGCTTGCTTAGGTAAAACAAAAATGTGACTCAGTCCTTTGTTTCAGCCCTGGAATTGTGAATGATGCTGCATCTTTTACATACATTCACCTCCCTTTTTGCCGTTTTTCTGCCTATCAAATTATCCCTGACAAAGCTCCGTCTAATACCTGATACCCATTCACGTGGCACTGATTTCTCATTCTCCTCTCTGGGCAGCTTCCTCTTCTCTTTCTCCTCACTTTCAGCTCCCCCACTTATGATGCCTCCTGCAAATTTGCTGCTATCCCTGGGTTATATCTCAGCACCAGGACACTGATCATCTCTCAGAAAACAGTCAGAGCAGCTGTCCTACACAAATTTCCTAAGCAAAAGGGATACCAAGTCTGGGATGCATTATATGCCTTTTATACAGAGTGATTTAGGAGTTCACTGGTATCAAAGACAGTAGCTGGCTTATCACCTGGGCCTTATTTGGTACAGTCTTTATCTTCGTCTGCAGTACAAGGCTTAGATAATGTGGTAATGGGCCTGTAACTGAGACAAAGTGCCAAAATGGAAGAGAGATTCTTCCAACAGAGTTAGAAGCTCTGGTTAAGGGAAAAAAAAAAAAATTAAAAATTTGCTTTTGAAACCTGCTTAAGATTTTGAAGAAATAAAGGTGCTGTTGTTTCTAGTGACTGTTTCTTTTCAATGGAACACAGCTACATCCTTTAATCCATTCATTGCTGATTTTCACTCTGGGAACTGTGGTAGCCACACGTGAAATGTCATTCACTTAAAGAGAAAGCAGAACCTCTGGGTACCTCAGCTCTTTGTTTAGGTATAGAGGTTACCTTCCTGGTTATTTTTATATCCTGTGAAAAGGCTTGCTCCACCCCATCATAAGAACATAAACACAACATGCAATGCACAATAACTGCATTAGCATCATAATATTTCCTACATTTGCTGATATTCTAGTTTTGTAGCCAGAGCAGTTTTCTAGTGTAACACTAAGTATTTTCTTATAATGTACATTTGTGCCATAGAATGCCAACACAATTCAGCCAAGTGTCTCGTAAAAGGGTTTTGCAAATTCTTCTGAGTTTTCTTCAGTCCCCTCTGAGCTGACATTTTCTGCCCATCTTTCCACCATGCTAGACAGAGCTAGTGAGTCACATCCCCTGCTACACAAATACAATCACCCTGCTGTGGAGGGTTAATGATCATTAAAGCATATTTCAGACTGATAAATGCATTCAGCCTTCATGTGATTTTCGTCAGGGGCTCGATTATTAATATCAGCAAGACCTCTGGAGAATGCTTACCCGATATTAGCTGGGTAAAGTTAAAATGTAGACAACCATTAATGATTGTTTTCCATCAGATCCCCTGACAATGGGTAAAAGGTAATTAAACTTAGAGGTAATTCCTTTCTGCTTCAGAACTCTGCCGATATGAAACAGAACCATGTTGTGCTCAATGCACATTCAAACACGCACTAGAAAAGAACTCCAGATTTACAGCAGGACAGAGCAGCACAACACAGGGAAATGCATCATATTGTCACCGTCACTCTTACATCAGGACACAGAAGAAGAAAAGAGATTAATGGATTCATGCATAGCCAATCAGCAAGTTTCTGGCAGTCCTTCCCTAAAAGGGAACTCAAACTGAGCTGTAATTACAGGGCATTTCTGACACAACTGAGAGCCAACATTCATCAGCCTCCAGTCGTGGCACTGTCCTGCCCTGTAAGAAAAACCAAAAAATCAGCTGAACTTGGCTGCTTGTTTTATATCTTCTGTTGACTCTCCTGCAACTTTGATTTCTCTGACCAGATTTCCTGACACAACAGTTTTGGTGCTGTATATACAAATTTAATAAGCGAAATTGTTAAAAGCAGTGATTTGTTTGCTTTCTAGTTTACTTAGGGAAAATCAAATGGGAAGCTGTCGACACATTGTAAATTAGGTCACAATTTCTAAAGCCATTACTAAATAATCAATAATAGTTAATAAGTTGTTAGACGGTGAAATGTCAAGCGGAAAAGGCCAATGAGTTTAATGTTATAATAGACTGGCATTAATTACATGAACAAATATTTTTGCTGTTGAAAACTGTAACTACCAAATAAAGTAAACAATAATCTGCTTTTGAAAGAAAAAATACCACAGCTGATCTCAGGCAGAATGAGTCAGGGAAGTGTTCAGCCTTGTAACTTAAATAAAAGCAACTGCGATACAACACAGGTAAATTTGGCTGTCCTGCAGTAGAGCATTTCTCTCTATACTTATATTTTTAAAATTAAAACAAAAAAGCAAAAAAAAACTTCACCAAAATAAATACAACTTTAAATTATCTTTTTGTCATCCTTCTATTTTTTGATAATATGCAATATATTGTTATTTCTAAATGGTAAAATTAACCTGGTATAAATTAACCCTTTCTGTAGCAAATCCTCTAGGAGATATTCTGTTACAAGGAATTTGCATTAGAAGTTTTTGTGCAGTACATTTACCACCACAATAATTTGGGACAGTATTTAAACACACCAGAACCTTATGAACCCTGGGCTTTGCCACTGTCTTCTGTGTGTTTCCACTCCAAAGAAAATATGCATATTAATGTGCACTGCAAAGATAACAAAGGCACTCCTGTCTTACCGTTGTTTCTTTTTCTACCTTGTGCCAAGAATGACAAAATCAGTAATAAAAAAAAATGCATAAATCTAATGTTATTCAATGTACAAAACCAAATTAACAGACCACAGAAAATATGGACAGTGATTTATCAAACCTTACTAGGTTTCTGAGTCAGTGACTGATTCCAGTTCCAGCCTCTTTCCACATACACAGTTGACGGGAAACATGATAATGCAGCACGTGTGGCATAAGGATGGGGCCAGCTCTAATGTTGCCTTTCATCTGCTTTCATCACAGCAGTCAACTTCTTTTGTCCCCTTTTTGTGCAGATAACTCCATACAGGATCCTTTATGGTGCTCCTCAGAACTTGCCTGTAAATTCAAGCAATTCAGTAGGATATTGAGGAAAACCATGTCTTCATCTCCTCACCCAGGGTCATGCAGTAATTACTTTCCCTAGGGATTAAACACAGAAGTGTTTCCCGAAAAACAGGAACATGCTGTCCAGCAACAACCAGTCTGGCCTTCTGCCTTCAACAAGGTGACTATGGATTTATTTTAACGCAACTGCAACCAGCCAGGCCCTCAGGTCCATTAACGATTAAGAAACAATCATGCAGTGTGCACCCAGCATAAAATTCTTTAAAAAGATGTAACAAGAATGTCGGTATTTTACTACACTTGCAAAGGAAAGCCTACTATAAATACCTCTATCAAGTAAATTGTTATTGAAAAAATACTATATTCAAAGAGGAACTGAATACCAGTTATCCTGCTTGTAAGCCTGAATTTTTAAATGTAATTCCATGAAACCTCGACATTTTACAAAGTGAGGCTTTATGGAATTCAATGTGACTTATACCTGACTTTGATCAGTCAGCAGACTTATTGTTATTGCCTCCATTGTCATGCCACCTTGTCATCTGACAGTCTGCTGGACTGAATGTGGTCTAAAACATCCAATCTCCAAAGCTGGCTTGCTATCACAGAATTAAACAGAACATTCATGTTTAATTGCACATCAATTTGATCGTTCTACATCCCATGAGTGATTGTGAACAATCTTTTCCTTGGCCTCAGGGGGAAAAAAGAAAGCCCACAAAGTTTGCAAGTTCTGTTTGCCACAGGCCAGGAATGTTCTAACAGAGGTGGAACATCCTCAGATCTGCAGCAACTGCAGGGGGTGTGCAGTGGGTTGCAATATTTGGCTTCAGAGAAAAAAAGAATTGCCAGTAGCTTTTCAATTGCCCTTTCTGGTCCAGATCTGTGGTGAAAGGTCCACAGATATATTTTAGGGGAAAATATGGCTTAATACTAACCATGTATTATACACAACTATTATATTGTATATAGTCAGTAATGAATACAAGAATCTGGTTTAACTTGGTCAAAACTGCAAAAACCAGTTCTTTAGTTTTCTGCCTTCAATAAAATGCTCTCCAGGTCAGTGTACTCTAGGAATTAGAAATGGGGCTTCAGCTTCTTTAATGGTATCTGGGTTTATCCACTTTAAATATATGGCTATAAGAATACAGGGTTTTTTAGTCTCATACAGAGGTCCTTTTGTTCTTCAACAAGGTTATTTTATAAAAATACAAATGGTATTATAATACCATCTGATTGTGTATTTCACTCTAGTGAATGTACTTTATCTAGACATAAATAAAAAGTGAGTCTAAAATATATCTATTGTGTCAGGATGAAAGGAGGTTGTTATCCTTTCAGAAAACTATTATTCCAACAGAAATGAGGTATTCCTTTAAGTAAAGATTTAACCAGATGGAAGTTAAAAATAACTTTTTTATTTAATACTACTTCTGTAGCAACTAGTAGGTTTACTCTGAGATTTAGCTGGTCATTTAGGATTGATGGATGAAACCTCACTTTCCATAACTTTTACTAGCTGAAAAACATTCTTAATTCACATAAGGCATTACATATTACGTGAAAATGCAGTTATTGACTGTGCCATTACAAGTTTATTATCCAGCTACTGCTGTAATTGCTCCTGAGTCATTGCTTTTTGAAAACTGATATAGGCCAATGGTGTAATTAACTGTGGGCAATTCAAAGAAGCCCAAGAGAATCCTTAGAGCTCCAGGATTATGGGGCATATGTTTGTCAACACACTGGACTTGAGAGTATAAAATTATGTGATCTAATAAACCTGGGAGCAAAAATATTTACGTGCTGTAAGATAGCAGAGAAAGAGGATGGGTTTTTCTCATAGGGAGCTTGTAGGGTAGGTAAAATCAAGAGTATATGAGGACATCTCGAGGGCAAGATTAGTTTTAGAAGGATAGTGATCACCTGCATGTCTTCACATATAGATTGCATTTATTAGTCTCATCTCAGTTGCAAGACCACTCAAAATCACATAGTAAAAGTTTCCAGCAAAAACGTACCTATTGAGATGCAATACACAAATACATCATGAGAAGTAAGCAACATCAGCAAGGATTTTGTCTCCCCTAGTAATCTGTCAGTTACTCGAGCAATTGTGTAATATATTCAGCCTAATTTCTGGTCACATGAGCAGGATGTAATACTAGAATTGTCTAAATAAGGACAAAGAGCTTGACAAATTTAAGGCAAGTTCACTTGCCAGTACTAAAACATAAAGGAAGGCAGGTGTTTTTTCCAGCAAAAACTCAGCTGCAGTCACATGTCCTCTACAGTTCAGATGGATAACTTAGGTGAGAAGTACAAACTATTGGGATTTCACTTTACTCCAATTAATTTGGTTACCATCTTTTTTCCCCCACAGCTTGGACCCAGCAGAACATTTTATTCCACAGACAAGCAGTGCAGACTTCCTTCCCTCTGCCCCCAGTTACTCAAGTGACCAGACTGTCAAGCATCTAAGATTTTCTGTCAGCTACCATTTAGATAATGTCCACAATCTCATTTATGATGCAGGACATCTTCCAGACAATGGGATTACTGAAATGAATAAATACTCAGCAGTCTGAATAAGGTATTCAGAATATGGACTGAATTTTATAAGAGCTCAGTTAAAATAAGTTCCCTTCAAAATGTATCCATTTGTGATGTTTACTGTTGCCTTAGTTTAAGTATTCTTTAAACTATGGTTTCTGTGGGTGTTTTTACAACAATGCAACAATTTCATATCTTCCTTTACCTCTCCAGAACCAGGCTAAGTGAGAATGCATTAAGCTCTTGTACAGTTCTAAAACAGTAACACAGCTCCCTTTTGCACATCCCTAGCACCAAGAATTAAATTAGTTTTAACACCACTGACAATGGTTAAGTCTCTGTTGCAGGAGAAACTGTTTAAATAACACTGCACAAAAGAGATTTCCATTCAGATTCTTTAACTGCTCCACTTATAGAACAAGGGGTTGGCACCAATGAATTCAATGAGGATGGGCAGACTTGTAACAAGTGCAAGTGACATTGTCCTTGCATTCTAAGAGCATATTCCTGAGTGGAATGCTTCTTGGAGACTCTCACAAAGAAGTCAACCAAGCCTGCTTACTATTCCAAAGCGTGGCCTTACAAACACGTTTATACTGGCAGGTTCAGCCTCGTTGATTCACGTGCTTGAACCAAATTAAATCATTTCGAACATAGGAAGCCTTTATCAGGAGTGTGTCTCCTTTCTTCTCAGTCTAGCCTCACATTACAGCAGACAGCTACTGAGTGAGTTTTTAATCAAGGAATGCTTATTAAACTGCAGGTTTGTGCTGTTTCCAGGGAAAATATAAAAATAGAAACATACTCCAGCTGTCAGTCAAGAGAATTATTTTAATGCTGTCACTCCTTATGTCAAAAAGTTGAGCAGCTGAGAATAAATACATACCCTCTGTGCACACTCACTATCCCTCTGCACCTTATAAATCTTTTGCTTTAGCCAAGTTCAACCTAAACCTCTATACTCCGCACTTCAGTTACGTTTTCCATTGGCAAACACCTACAGTGATTTCGGTCAGCTTGGCCATATAACACCTCCCCCTGCTGGTTGTTCTTGTTAGCAGAGAAAGTTGGGGTGGTTTGGTTTTCCTTTTTTCCCCCTAAGTATTTCTGAACAGTAAGTGAACTCCGAGTGGGAATGTCATGGGTCTTATGCAGCAAATCAGGGAATAGGAATAGCTGAGCCCTACACTTTGCTTTTCCACTTCGGAGAGAGGAAAGAGAATGTTCATTATTAGAACTGAAAAGCTATGAGGTAATAGATTGGACTGAGGGGAAAAGGAGGAGAAGCTCTGGCATAGACAACCAGGAGACAACAGGAGACAGACAACTGGTATGAGTTATTTGCTACCTTTCTTCTGCTTCCACTGCAAAAAGGAACAAGAAAAGGTTCATGACTGAGCCATACCTTGTTCTGTGGTTTGCACCTGAGCCACTGTAATTACCTGCTGTCACACCTCCCCACCAGGCAGATTGCAAGGCTGCAAATGCCGCCCCAGGGTGAGATGATCTGCACTTCAGTGGATACGGACTCATTGTACCTGAATATTCCATGTGGCCAGCGGTGTGGAAGAACAACAACAAAAATCACTGAACTTTGAAAATGGAAGAAAGAAAATTTTTTAAAATTCCAGTTTTTGAGATAAATAGGCAGGGAGGAATTGACACTGTATTCTTAACACCAAATGACATTTACAATATGCCAAAACTAATCTCCAGAGACAACAGTGAAGGTCAGCTATATTTCAAATAAAAAAATAATAGAAGAATTATTTAATTGATAAAGTTCTGATGACATTTTTACTGAAAATTGCTGCTTGGATCCAGAATGGAATATGTGGTCAAACAAGGAGAAATACCAAATGCAAAACAGGAAGGAGATCCATTTTTAAGGGAATCTTAACAGATGGAGAAGGCCCAGCATTAGGACCATACTCCATCCTGTTTAACCTCAGGACTTGAACTCCAGTTTCTGTAGCAGAGCAGTGGAGCTGATTAGTGAGAGAAATGCGCTGTGGCAAGATGTTCAGCCAGCTATGAAATGGCTCTGGCAGGATCAATGCTACGTACCTCACACAATGAGTAACCTCCTGTTCCCAAGCATTCCCATCTTCAGAGGGGGAGGATTTATGGAAAATTTGAAACACAGTCAGGTTCACCCTCATACAGATCAGGAGATAACGTGCAAAGAACATGAAAATCATTCAGATCTATCCATAGTAAAAAACATGTTTTATCACAAAGGCTTACATAAAGCAAATGCAAAGATAAATTCCAGTTTTAATACAGGTAAGAACTGTACCTGGGGTTTCAAGTCTGATTATTCAGTTCTTTTTGTACTGGATAAAAACATCTTAAATTATAATCTGGAATACTGATTACTGGTCGACCAAATATTCTGCTAAAAAAAATCCTTGGATTGATGAAGACTAGACTAAGTGAGCTGTAAAATATTCTCGAGAAAATGAAGCTAAACTGCACTGGGAAAAAAAAGCATAATTCCCATTTGGAACATTTCTTGTTTACTTGGATTGACATATCTAAAAATCACTCAGGACATCACTTTGAAAACATCCATATATTCAACACGTATCAGTGCCAAAAAGAAAACAGAAGCACTGTAGGAGCAGTGTTATAGACATCTCTTTGAATACTTTTATCTGAGCTTCAATACATCAAATGCAAATGGTCAAGAGCCTAATAAGGGACACACAGCAGAAGTCACAATGCCAGCCAGCATAAAGAGGGTCAGACTTCAGGTTTCAACACAGAGAACTGAGAGAAAACAACAGGAGGATACAACATCTTAATATTTATTCATGCTCATAAAACCATGTACTTTACTCAAATCCTCAAGTGATGAATTACTGTAGAGTTCAACACAAAGAATAAAAGTATTATTTGGTCTATTAAAAACAACAGAATTGTCTGACATTCAACATTTTACTCCACCGGGACAAACAGACCGTTATTGAACCATCAAAGAGCATCAGATCAAAGAGCAAGAGCCACGAATTTAGAAACCACACTTTCTTCTGAAAATGAGAATTGCTGGTGACCAAAGAACTGAGATTAGAGACAAGTCCTAAAATAAATATCCTTTCCTCTTCATCAGTTGAAGTATAGAGTGCAGATTAAAATGATTTGCAGTTCTTCACAAAACCAGATGTTCACCAGTTACTTTATCTCCTGTTACTGGAAAATCTCGTCTTGCTGTTCTGCTCTTGGCTTTTAGAGACATCACTATATACCCATATTCACCAATTTCTTATCATGTATTCAGCATGTTCAGGTAGGGGCTGAAGATTGAACTGTCAGTTCACTATGTTCCAGCCAACTGTCTAAAATTAAGGATCAAACACAAAAGAAAAAAATCCCAGTTTCCTCATCAGCAGAATTTCTGAATCCTGATTTCTCATAGTTTTCCTCTTTGCAGATTCTCTAACCAGCCATGAGCTCTTTCATTCCTGAGAGAATGAGGGTCAAACCCCCAAGTTCACTGATGACAGAAAGGACCTTGGGATCATCCAGTGGGATACCTACATCTCTCAGGAGAACATGGGAGACACAGATTTTCCCCAGATCTTGCACTGGAGGAAATTTCCCAGACACAGACAGTATCTCCATATAAAACACAACCATTTTATTTCAGATATAATTCTGTAATCCCTCCATCTGAATTCTATTCCAGCCCTCAGCTGTCCCTCAGCACTTACGTGGAGTGTCCCCCCCATGACTACAGAGACACAGCTTGGAAGAAAATGAGCAAGGCACGTGTGAGGAGAGGCATTAAGGAGGAAAGAGCAACGAATAAAAAAGGAGAAAAAAATAAAGACCCCTTGATATTAAGGAATCTGAGTCTGTATAACTGCAAAAGAGTGAAACAATCCACCCTCTCCTTTATGAAGGACTTTTCTCCCATGTTGCTAAGTCACAGTCATTCCAAGTCTTCAGTTACAACCCACTGGCTTTATAGATAGAATTACTTTTTTCTTAGAATCATAAACCGTTTAACCGGACGCCCAAAAAGCTTTTTTGTTTTCCTTTTCATTAAAAAGTAGTTGTGTTTACCAGAAACCTTAAAACAAAGGCTGTCCAGCAGAGTACTAGGATCAATATATTTCTTAAACACTGTTTTCTCATAAAAGCATTTTCATTTGCTGCCCTTTCTTTTCAGTACAGATAAGCTGTTTCTAAGCTATAGCAACTGAATTGGGATTTACACTTTTCATTCGATAGTTTGAACCATTCAGGCTTGACTACTTGCTGTTCAGAGTCAACACATACTAAATAGGATTATTTTTTTTAAATAAAGCACACAGGATAATTGCTTGAGTTTACACAAGGCATTCTTTTCATTATTGGAAGTGTAAGCAGGGTAAATAGTGCTGTACTTTCCAATGTCAGGATTCCAATCCATTTCCAGTTAACCACTACAGGAAGAATATGCTCTAAAGACTTGTGACTAGCCTAGAAATGTATCACTGCTACATTACAACCATCGGTGTGTCCATCAGAGTGGTTCAATAACTAAGCCACTAGCTGTGGAATTTGATTCTAGGCCAAGCCAGCTTTTATCTAAAAGCAATGCAAAATTTCTTACTGTATGGCTGTGGGAGGAAAACCTGAATCTGTAGCTCAGATGACAACCCAGTAGAAGAGCAGATTAAAGGATAATAGTTCTGGTTCCCTGTACTTCATGGTGCTTGAGTGCTTGGATTGGCCATGATGCACCCAGGAGGTTTAAGGTTTAAGAATGATGGAAGATCAGTGCTGAAATAACAGAAGCTAAATTCAAAATATGTCTGGATGAGAAGCTGAGATTTACTGGTAAGGACACGTGTGAAAATCACAAAATAGACAGAAAGAATAAAGCACCAAAAATGAAAGAGGCAATTTTATACTGTAAAAGTAGAGCAAACAAGAACATAAAAGTACTGGTTTTCTCTGCATTTCTCCAGCGTGAGCAAATGAATTCTGAGCTTAATTATGTCCCGTGTATCTCACTAGAGCAAAGAAATTGGTAAATCACAGAAGCCAGAGAACAGCAGCAAAATTTATAGATATGCAACTCAGACTGAACTAGAAAAGATAATTTTAAAACGCAATATTACACACACATATAGCACGGTAACACACTTATAAGGAGAAGTTGGAAGAGAGGGAGGGCACAGACTGTTTACTAATATTTTAAAGCACCAAGAAAAAAGATTAATAAGAATTTATAAGGAATAAAAAAGAATGAAGTTGTGATGGATTTCATTAAACATTTGAACAGGAATTTTTTTCAGCTATTGAAAAGTTTCCCAGGACACTGAATTGATCCTTTTTAATAAAAAATAACCTGGATAAGCGCCATGGAAATGTTTCCTGGTAAACAACCTGTGCTGGGCTAGCAGGAGTGGCTGTGCAGGACTGCTTCACCTCGTACAAGGACTGGAGCTCCTATGGATAAAAGTTACCTGGCAAGAAGTGACTGATGATGATGATGTGAATGATGAGGGCAGTAGAAACAGCTGGATACATGCTGGGAAGTGGGGAAGAGAAAAGCCATCACCTTCATTCGACAGGAATGTCTGTTAGGGGAAACAGAAGATCTATTCCAAACAAATTCCAATGAATGAAAAAATGTCCTAAAGAAGCAAAAAACACTATCGCAACTTCTGGCCTACACTAAAGGGGACTTTCTGTATTAATTTCAGATTTGGCACATTTTTTACTCTTATGAGCAAAAATAGCAGCAATTAGGTATCATATCAAAATACTACAGAGATGTTATCAGCTTATAAAGAAAAACCCAAACCTCTGCTAATTTCACTGAAGCCATCAGAACCCACACCAATCAAGATTAAAAATCCAGGCTGGAGGTTTGGGGATTTTTTTGCCCTTATTTTTTCTTACCGCTACTGTGAGGTGAATCCTGCCACAATTTCCAGGGAAAGGGAAAAAAAAGGATTTTGGAAAGGGAATAAGAAAAAAAAAAGGATCTTAGCTAACAGTGCAAGTGAGTTAATTAGTGGATGCACTTTATTTCAGGATAAATCTGATATAACCCATAACACAAACTTACTTCAAGCAGGCTTAAGAGTTAAAAGTAATCAACTATGAAAACACTAAGGACAGCTACCTCTTTCATCTCTGAAACACCACTCAAGCCCAAAAGATGCTAATGTTTTTACTTTTAATTAGTTGCCATTTCGATGTCAGCCTCTAGATAGCATGAAAGACAATAGAGCATTGATGTGAGGATATGACAAAATCCAAGGCATCACCTTTCCTTCCAGACTTCCTAATCCTCTTTGTTATTTTCAGAACAGTGGGTGAGATTCAAGAAAGTAACAAGCTCAAAAAACCCCTGGCCTTCCTCAATACAAGGCTTTTCCCCTCCTTCGAGCTGCAGCAAGGTTGTTCACTAAATAGTGGTTCAGGCTCTAGGGAATAAGCACCACACTTAAGGCTCACTTGGAAGGGAACACAAACTCCCTAAAGCATGCCCGTAGGCTCAGAGAAGAAACACAAGACTACAAGCTGCCAGTGTTAATATTTGAGATTCTGATGGTTTTTTTTCCCCAGGAAATGAGGTAAGCCAAGGAGAAATAACATCTGTCTGTGGCAAGAACACACACACACATTTAAGTGCTTTTTGAGGACAGAGAATGAAAGAAAGGGGTTCTTTCCTTTTGACTTATTTAAGCTCTCCGTGGGTTTGTATACGGTTCAGGCTTTTAAAAGACAGACTGAGAAAAATAGCAATCAATAGTGTCAGCTAAAGGTGACAAACAGAGCACAGGGTGGGTACTGGAGGGACACATGGTGAAGACAGTGCCTGGGCAGTGATCAATTGCATTAGGGGATGAAGAAAGACAGAGGGAGCAAAAAGAGGAATCGATCCGGTCTCCTACATCTGCAGATACAGGCACCTGGAGCAGGTAGCATGTGACAGACAAGGCTTTAGTCTGTCAATAATTCATACTGCTTCACTGTATAACTTTTAGGAAGAGTCTGTCTTGAAAGAACAGTATTGACACGTGTTGTATGGCAGAGTTTTACTAAAAGCTGGCATCTCCAGTCAAGAGCGATTCAAAGCACGCTACCCAGGATCCAGTCACCTTAGTCCTTCCTGCTGAATGACTTTTAGGCCAAACTAAAAAGGCAGTTGAAATATTGGTTTTGACAGAAAAAATAATAGAGAAGCACTTTCAAAACTAGACAGAAAGGGAAAGTCAAAGACAATCCTTCTCTTTTAAAGGCATCACTCAACCCAGCTCTATATTGTGAAAATGCTATTATTGTATTTGGCCGGACTGCCTGATGTGATATCCTAATGAATTCAGCCAATTATAAAAGTCTGGAATCTGAGTGGGAATAATGACCTAAGGCATCTGAAAGCAGAGGCTGCAACTGCAAGATGCTTCCCAGGCCAAGGGAAAAGAAGGATGCTATTCACCGCCTGGGTTGTTGTGTGCAGCAGCTCAGAGAAGCATCCCTCTATTACTGAAATGTCACCACTGGGCTGGTATTTGGTGAAGAGGGCTCAGCCCAGTCTAAATTTTCCAAACTCTATACATTCAACTATATCAAGTGTAAAAGTAAACACAAAAACATAGAATTTTAATACTTCTCCTCAGAAGAACACAGAAACAATTCACCCCTCCAAAAGTAATAAGCATCAGAAGAAAAATTTGATTTTACTTGTAATTTAGCTAATTATTTACTGTGTTCACTCAAGTTCCTGGGTTTATTTACTAATTTCAGTACAGCCATTCTCAAGAGAAAAGGTAGGTCCCTCAAGCAGAATGATGTCACAATTTTCAACTACTACTCCATAAATTTATTTCAAATCTTCTAAGTAACATTTGATTGCTACTTTATTTATCGTGATAGTCGATATTATGCAATGTCAAGCTTTTAATTAACTGCAGCTTAGCTGATGGAGATGACAGTGGCTACTGTAAGAAAAATCCATACAGGTAACTGTAGTGTCTTTGATGAATTAGAGAAAAAGAAGAAGTAGTATTTACCAAAACTCAGACATTTATTAAGTCACTCCCAAAGGTCCCAAATTATCCCTCCATGCAAACAGTTCCATATTTAAAGCTAACGGGCTGGTTCATGGAATCACACACGATTTAGCCCTGGTGACATCCATTCGTGACTGTATTTTAAATAACATCAGTCATTTCTGCAGGAAGCTGTCATGGCAGTGTGAGTTGTCTTTCAAACCATGTGACTGTTTTCCTCCTGGCTGCTGACAAAAGCTCTTGTAAATTTTGTGACCCTCAACTGAGAAAACTACATGAGGCGCATCTAAATTTGGCTTCTCTAGGAAACTGTTTCAGGCTGTTGTATTGAAGAGTTTCCATATCATTCATCCACTGCTTTTTCTCCTGCCTCTCTTCTAAGCCTGGACTGACGTATGGTTGTTCATTTAGGACATGGTTATTAATTGAGAACATGTTTTGGTTCCCTGCATTTGCTTAGTCCATATTATACAGCTTCTCCCAGATGAGCGTGCTGTACACAAGTCATTAATTTGGTACAGAAAAGTTCACACTATGCTGAGCCACAGGTCCCTCCTGTTATAAAACAGGCCACTTGGCTGCTCTAGTGAAGTCTCAAGCAATCATTCACAGAGAAAGCAGAAGTGATTCAGCACTCAGCAGAGCCCTGAGTGTTTCAGAACTCTGTTTTCCTAAGCAATTGCTGGTACCCTGACAGCTGTACTTAGACTCTGTACAATGCCTACAGATAGCTACATTTCCAACCTCATTACAGTGCTATCAACAGCAGCCAAGCATTTAAAATGTTTTATGCATTGGCTGAACCATACTTTAGTTTCGAAAGAGCAGGTAAGATTTGTTTCATCACAAATAGGCTAGACATTAAAGTAAACAAATCAACAACATTATTCCATGCTGTAAGATCAAAGCAAATATTGATTGCAACATTCCACTGCTGCCTACCAATACTTAGTGAAATTAACTCAAATAGGTTGATTTTCTCACTTTCATTTTTAGTGATTATCCAGCATTTCATTAGTTCCAAATGTAAAACTTGTTTAATCCATGATGCCTGTCAAAACAAGGGATGGTAGTAACGAGTCATTGCCCTTAGATGAGCACAGCAGGTTTTCAGCTCCTCAAAAATAAAGGCAGCTGCAGTAAAGACTGCTTCTGATGTTCATGCAGCATGGCACATAAATCTTAAAATGTTCCATGTCATAATCCAATCCATAATGAATTATACTGCTTCATCGAGTTTCAGATGCACAGTTACTCTGATCATTTTCGGGTGCTCGTCTGCAGTTTCCCTAAGGTCAACATAATTTGCTGATTATTTCCTTTCTCCAAGTTAGACCCACCCAAATCATCACCTTCTAACCATTCAGGAATTGAGTCTCTTGTCAAAAATCATTAGTCTTGAGAAGAAAGCAAAGGAGGAGAAAAAAAGTAAACTGAGAGAAAGGGGAAACAATCAGTATAGAGTCCTTTTACTGAACCCAAGATCCACAGTAGGAACTCCATGACTTAAACAAAGTTTATATTAAATAAAAAATGAACTGCATAAATTTCTAATGTTCTCATATATGAAGATTAGCTAACTATTAAATTCTCATCAGCTGTAGCATTGTCTCCACTAATATGCTTCGGCACTCTTTTTTCTTTAATAATATACATTTGTGGCCAGATTTTTAAACAAAATCTCTCTTGCAAAAATCTTCTCTGAACAGAACAAGGTTGTTCCTAAAGTAATTTAGTGCCTATGTGTGCAAAAGTGGAGACAAATCTTACCAGTTCAAATAATCACCCTTGAACACAAAAATTGGCCTGTCACGTACAGAATTAAATTGTTTAAAACTCATTTTTGCAACTTGCATCCTGATAAGGAAGGCAGGCTTTTAAAGGATGGAATTTGTTCTAATGATCCACCTGCAAAGTGTTTTTTAATTCAAAATTAGAACTTTTATAAAGAAGTAATGGAGTATTTCTTTCTGATAAGCCACTTCACAGAACAGGGATCAGAATGCAAATTACAGTTATTTGGTCTAAGTGGTTTTCCATTAGAATGGCATTAATATGAAACATTTTCTTTTCCCATTTCATCAAGACGTTTCACAGTGTTTCTGCTACCTTTAAGACATGGCGTATTAATTTAACCAAATTATATATAATCTTGGTTGTATTATGTATGCTTCATTTACTTTTTGCAACATCATTATCTTATTCTTCATGTTTGAACCTGTCAATTGTTAACACAGCTACATCTCCTTTCAGAATATCAGGTTTTCAGATCAGAGAAGCAAAGTCTAATTACAATAGTAATTTGTGAAAAATTGAGGGTTTTATCAAATAAAAGGATGACACAAGACCTTGTGTTTAATAGTCTAAAATCTTGTAGGTAAAAGCTTTCTTTTTCTCTCTACCTTCTTTTTTGTAGTTTAACCAGCGACATAATTAAGTGATAAATATTTGGAGTTTTTTTACTCTACTGTAAATGAAGGGTGCTGGCACAAAGCTATGAATGACCTGTAGCACCAAGAGCACAGGCAGAGACTATAGAATATATAAAAGTAGGCAACTTTTATCCATGGCTATTTCACAATAACTGCTCAAAGCTACTTACAGGCTACTTGTGGACAGTAGGACACCATTCCACCAAAGGTAATCCAAAGGGCATGGACAACCATCACAGTTGTATCACCCTTTATTAATGCCTAAAAATGGCAGGTTTCCCAATATTTGTTTCAGCTGCAGCACCTGCAAAAATTATGTCAATCCCCATCCCACAAATATATTCTTCCTCACTTCTTACTCCAACAACAACTTGCGTGGTCGTGCAATGAAAGCAGGTATATCATAGATCTGGGATAACCTTTTTCTCTGCTTCTTCTTTATTAACCCCAAATTTTTCCCATATCTGTTTTCAAATACAGCTGCACAAACAATTACACTAGCACAGCTCAGAAGGTCAAAACATGCAAGTAGATATAAATTCTGCTTGAGCTGCCACTTCTCTGAAAAGATACACTCACTAAATGACAAAGCCTGGAAAAATGGTTCACATTAAGGACTCCTTTATAGGCTTGATGTTCCAGACCTCTAGAAAGGTCACTGGGTAACCTGTGTCAGAGAAGAATTGAGCCACCTCCCTCACACCAGGGCATCAAGGAAGCCTAAGTGTGTTCCTTACTCCTTTAATCTCTAAAAGCTTCCAAGGATGTGGACAATTAGCAACTTATAACAAAGAAAGCCTCAAGGAAAAAAAAACCAACAAAACAATCAGAACACCCTCCAAGACCCACTTGGTACCAGCACAGGGGTTGGACAAGATTTTTGTCTTCCACAGTCACCGTCCACGTCGCTCCCTATATAGGCATGAAAAGCCGGGGGGAGGTCAGAAACACAAAATACAGACTCCATTATCTGCTTTGTTATTTATGAAAATATAAAAAGTGGGGAAGTTTTTTGTCTTCCTCCATCGTGCCAAGTGCAATCACTTCCTCAGTAACGTACAGTGGTTTGCACTTGTAAACATAGCACTGAACTCTTATGGATTAAAGCAGTAAAAAGAACCTTTTCATTTTGCTGATATAATTTTTATTCCCTTCTCTCAACCCTCTGGCTTTGCAGAGAAGGCTAAGAACAGACCAGTGAAAACTCCCAGCACACAGGCTGTGAATCACAGTCCTGGAGGTCTATCATAGGGCTCAGTGAAGTCCACAAATAAAGATTTTTATAATGCAGAACTCTTTGAAACACATAATGGTGAAAAAGGGGAAGAGTTATCCAGTGACATCGCTGGTAATTACCTGTCAGAAGAAGTTGTGGCCACTATCAGTGAATCCAAAGGAAAGTCTGCAATAGAAATTGTTCTACTGGAAGAGGTGGACAAGCAAAGCACCACTGTATGGAGATAATGCTGAACAGAGTAAGAGACCAGAGAAAACTTGTGCTCTCCATTAAAAATGCAGAAAAATTAAGATGCCAAGTGGGATGCAGGAAAAGCAGGAAGGAAAACATAGTCAGGGTGATGAGCAGAGAGCATTCTGTTAATAATTAAAGTGGAAATCCCTGCATTAGTGGCCACTATGGACAATTAACTGCTGGTTTATTATTTATTTTAATTACCTAACCAGAAGGCAGACCACATTTTAAAAAGTCATTCTATGCAATAACATTAGATTTCAAGAAGATTAGCTCTTTCATAACCTGTGTTAACTAGTTTACAACAGCCACAATATGCTTTTAACTGTGTTGGTTCTGTGGCTGCTGAAAAAATGTTCTCTCTTCTTTGGCTGACTACTGATTTCCCATCCATCCAAAAGCTGTAGTGTTTCAGCATTTCTCTTACCTGTTTTCCACTATGTTTTAAGATAACCTCACACATACAGTATGTAAAAATGGCCTCTGTTTGCCTGTGTGGGCTTTCTTATTTTTTCAAATGTAGTGATTAATACCTGAAAGGAAGTAGGCCAAACCATTCAGTCCCTGTTCCAGCTGTGGCTCTAGACCATCAGTGGTGTGGCTCTGCTTGTGGGGCCACCCCACTGAAATTTTCCTTTGACAGCACTGAAAAGGACAGTATAAATGAAAGATCCAGCTTCTTATTCAACATTTAAGAAGAATCAGAAAAAGCAATGTCAGTCAGAGGTCTCATGAGCCATTCTAGATGTTACCATAGTTGATTCCCAAATTATTTTGGAACAAAAGAGAAAAGTGCAGATGCAAGACCATATTTAGAAAAGACACACTGAAAAACAGAAATATGACAGGAAAAAGAGCATGGTTTTGCATTAAGACAGAAAAATATGAAATTTCAAACAGATAGAACATTGGAAATATTGAGAGAAAGAATGAGGGAAATTTATGCCATTTTATGTACCAGTCTTACATTGTTTCACAGGAATTCAGACCTAGTTATAGACCAAAATAATTCGGCCAGCTCAGAAAACAGTGTTTTCCTGTACTAAACCGGCCCTATCACTGGGATGATCATAAGGAAGAAAATATATCTGAAACACACAAGTGTTTATTTTATTGGAGCAGAATTGAGATAATTCAAAAATATCACAAAGTTTATCAATCAACTTCTCTTACATGCCCAGTTAAGGTCATAACCAAGCCTTTTTTAGAATAATAATTGTTTATTGATATAAATAGGGTCATGCTAACAGGAGATACCGCATGAAAGAGCAGACCAGCAGATTTTCTTTTATCTCACTTTTAGCCCGATGATGCAAATCCACCTTCCCAATCCTCCCAGGCCTGAATTAGCTCCTTTTCCTTTCCAGCATCTCTGGAGTTGCCTGGCTTCTCAGTGATCCCTTTCAACTATTTCTTTTTTTTTTTAAATGTCTTTTTCCTCTAGCTTAGGAAGACTGGCAGGCTCTCCAAGGAGTCCAAGCTGAGCACCAGAGCTCACATAACAGATTAGGTTCACAGAAGCAGGAGAGAAAAGAAGTCCAGCCCTATCCTCAGTCATGGACTATCAACCACCTCTTGAAACTTCAGCTTAACTATAGTGCCCTGAGGAAAATGCAGGGCAGAGATTGACACTGAAGTCTCTATTGCCAATGAGACAGAACCAGGAAGGTTTTCTTCCTACTAAGTTATCTTCCACAGGGAATTAGCCTTTGCAATACCTTTCCTTCGTTCCTGAATTTAAGAAAAGTATCCAGTAAAACCTTTACTGAAATAGAGCATTTATGCAAAAAAGATTTGATCTTACTGGACGAGCAAGTTTCACCTCTCAAACACAGTGTGTATCCAAAACATCATGATCAGTTGTCTTTAGGATTTTTGTTTCATACTGTGGGGTAATTTATGGGGATCACAGCAGTTAGCTGGAGAATGTCATGCGTTACAACTGCAATGGTATTTCTATAGAAAGAAAGTAAATTTAACATTACAGTTAAATTCTGAACTCCTACTAGTACCTGGCAGCAGTTCTTTACAGGAAGAGTGAATTGCTGATCTCACAGGGTGAAATTTCACTGTCTTCTAGACATAAACTCCCATCATCATTACACCTTTTGCTAACTTTGAAATAATTATGGCACCTAGGAATGTTGTTTTAATACCTCATCCTTTTTCTGTTTGGCAGGACTTCTTTCTATGCTGCCTCTCGTAGCAATAACTGCACCAAGCACTGCTCTAACTCTGCACTGCTCCAAACAGCTTGTCCCTTGTAACGACAGATAAGCAAAGAGGCTCCAATCATCCCCATTGTAACAGCCACGGGAAGATGCCCTTGCAAGCTGGGAGGCAGCCTAAATTCAGGACTCTGTGATTGTCTGGACTGACCTGTCTGCAAAAGAGGAACATGTGGATTTTAATGGAGCCAAAAAAATGCAAACAAACAAAACAAAATCCCCAGCATTTTGTTGAAGGTTCCTAGAGAGTGACTGACCATCTCACCTAAGCATTAAAACTACATCTCCTTTTGAGTCCTGTGACTGTTCAACGTGCTAAAAATGGGACTAAGGTTTAAGCTGGCTGAGAGATTTTTCCTTTTCCTGAGTTTAAGACGAAAACCAGGAACATTTATTTCTTAGTGTTTAACAAGATTTGATTGATCAGCTTCCTGTAAGGTTTCCAGAAGGAACTACTCCATTGCAGTGCTGAGACAATTATCAGCACTACCATATAATGTAATGCTTTACTTTTTAAATGTACAGAGAGTATTGGTTACCCATTAATGTGCTCAAAATACTGCTGTGAGAGTCTGACTAGTCCTGCATTTGAGCAGCTGGATGCAGACCTGAAGCACAAAGAAAGGAAAATCATGCAATTAGATTCACTAGTTTTTACGGGTAACCCAAGCATCCATCCATCAGGAAGGAATGATAGTCCAAAGACTGATTCTCTCACAGAGAATTCTACATACCTCATAATCAGACCTTAATTATAAACATGAGTCCAGTTTGAGTCAGAACCCAAAAGCTATTAATAAAGAAGAAAAAGTGGAAACATGAAAAAAAGCTGCTGAAGCTGATGACAGAAAGGCACAAAAAGACAATCACAACAATCAGCTTCTTCACAATAGACCATAATCCTTAGAGAAACTTTGTATACTGTTATCAAAAATGTCTGAAAATTTAAAATTAAAAAACTAGTGATCAGCTTAACTGCCAAGTTCTGTGAGACAGAATGAGTCTGATTCCATGGATGGGTCTCTGCTCCCCCTTCCCCAAGAAAGGCCAGGTTTCCCTGTGGCATCCCCAGCAGACAGATGCCTGCTCTGTTCTTAAAAACCTTCAAGGACAGAACAAAGTCTCCCTTCAAAATCCCAAGATTTCCTGTTGTGCTACATTTCCCTTTATGCAATTTCAGTCCATTCCTTCTTGTCACGCACCTGGATGCTGATATTTTGCTTCAAATTTCTTTACTTTAAATTTATTGGGGAAGATTTTTCTCTTTAAATACTCCTAGATTGTCCTCCCAGATTTACTGGCAAAATTCCAATTCTCTTTAGTAATGCAGTATCTGGACCCATGACAATAAAAAACACATTTTAATCTAATATTTCTTTCCTCCTCTGACAAGTTTTCCCACAGAAAACACATTTAGTAAGTTGTTTGAACCATATCAGATTTATCCAAGACATCTAAAGGAGCTCAAAGATGAAATGTTTGAACAATAGACAATAACCTTTTAGTTAAAACTGCCTCTGCTGTGAAGCAAATGTAGTGCCAAATTTTGAGAAGGCTCTCGGATGGTTTACAGAGTATGGATCAGCCAGAAAGTCTGGCAGCCTTACTGGGAAAAGGGGTAGGAAAAAAAACCTCACATTTTGCCCATGGATATTTGGACACAGGTGATACACTGAGAGAAGTAACCTATTGATAAAATCTTGGCAATTACTTCACTGAGACTATAGATATAAGAGGCAGATCAAGATGATAGAGTCACCCTGGATTTCTGAAAGACTTTAAAAGAAAATAATGCAACTTATGAGAGCAGATCTTTCCAGATAAGTTACTTGTTAAGAAATCATGAGAGTATGTCTGTGGAAATATACTGGAAATATACTGTGGAGAAGTTCTGTTATTTGACCGATCTAACAGGAAGCCCCACGTCTGAAGGTCAAAAGTTTCATTACAGATCCATTGGATCCCCTAAAGCATTAAATTCAGTAAATTTCTCCTCCTTCTTAATTCAGAAACCAATGAATTTCTGCTCTTTAAATGAACTCTGTTTTACCAAAATCCTTGGGAAAACTGATTTTTAACAGATTTGGAGAAGGTAGCATCCCCTCCTTCTTAAGATTGTTTGTTCTTTAGAGCTCGAACCATGAGAGGGACTTGTCATGAAACCCACTGATAAAAATTAGTACACCTTACAAACCCCATCCACTCACTAATTGCAAAGGAGCACAAGTTCCCACTGGAAGAGAAATGCTTCCAGGAAGGGATTCTTACCTTCTGAACTGCTGATACAAACGCACTGCATTTTGATTTTCCTCCGAGCACAGTCCTGCATTTCATGTTGGGCATCAACACTCTGCATATGACTCCAGCGTTTACTCAGTTGCCAAAATATGAGCTTCCTTAAATAAAAGACAGGGAGGGGTTACTAATTTCATAACCTGCCTCATCTCATTGCAAACACTTTAAACTACAATTATTTTTACAGATCATGAAAATTAAGACCTCTTGGTACTTCAAAACAACTTAAAGTGCACTACAAACCTCAGATCAATTGGGATCCATGTTAAGTACTCCAAAGGACACGCGTACGCATGTACAGGCAGACCTGTAACCTCCAGTTCACTTGGAAAGTGCAAATTAACATCCTAAACCAGAACACATTTTTTTAACATAGCACCACTATCATTTTTATTTTTCATCTGATTTTTATCCCATGCTTCTTTCAGCTGAGCCCTGTAATAGCAATTCACCTGTTATTGTCTATTTATATCAATAAACTTCTATACAATGTGTAACAGCACGTTATGAATTCATATTGGAATCTGCAAACCTTATGAAAAAATTACTTGGGGGGGGCGTCAGATTTGTGGTTGCTGGTTTGGGTTTTTTTTTTAACTTGCCATTGGGAAAATTTACTTGGCTTTGTCAATAGCATTTTCTAGATATTCTTTCTGAAAAAGAAAGGATTTCTAAACAGTAATTTACATTAGGCAGAATTTTTCTCCCCAGTGGCAGCTCACTTGGACCCTTTCGCAAGTGATCAGCAAACCTGGGAGGTAACAGAACTGACTGCACAGGAGAGAATGTCATCTCTGCTTCTTTCCTGATATTTTTAGGAAATAAAATAACTTACATTAAAAAAAAAAAAGTTCATCTCCACACTTGGTTGTTTTTTTTCCTTTTATTCTTTCAGTTGTCACAGAAATAGATTTTATATAAATTACTAACATAACAGTAGTGATAATTCTGAGAAGGTTATATGGAATTTGTACAGACATCAAAAATCATATTTGGCGAACTTTATGACAGCTTTTGCTGTGCTGTTGGCTGATTCAAATTTTCTTGCAGAATACCAATCGTACTTCTACATTTGCAGACTAAAACATGAATAAAACATGAAAGTTTGACATTAATAAATACTAATTTACAAGTCTTTCTTGAGTTCTAGAACTCTGGCAAGTTCTAAGTAAAATGTTGGTAGGCTGACTTCACAAAGCTCTGTTGACCTCTAATGATCACGATGAAATTTGCTTTTCATAATGTTCCTTCCTGGCCAGTCCGTGGCACTTCTGTCGAATAAGGTCACATTTAGCACTTGAACCACCTTTACAACAGCTACATAAAATTGTAACATAAATTAACTTGGTAAGAAAAGAAACCATAAAAGATACAAGCAGGGTTTAGTAATAAGGTTTTAAACCGACTGTAAATTCAACTGGTGAAAATGAAATTATTTCACTACAACTTTGATATATTCTGTTTTAAACTAAGTATGAGGGAAACAAGATAATGAACACTGTTCCTGTTTTAAATTATGGTTATACTCTGAAAATTAATAGGCTAGAAGTTATTTATCACATAATAAAAGTTCAGGCATTATATGAAGAGTAAGAATTAAACAGGATGGACAAAAAACTATGTATAAAAACTGAATATTGACAGAATGTCCAACAGGGTGCAAAATAAACAAAGATAATATTAAGAACACAGAATTACCACATAACTGTACCAGGTGTTTCCCAAAATACCCTTCTTTCCACACTGTTGTTCCTATGCAATAACCAGACAGGACGTAGAAAAGGAATACATAGGAATGTAACCATATGGAAATATTCATAATCTGTTAATATGCTTTTAATATAAATGTGATTTCCCCACCCTAAAAATTCACTCAGTTTAACAAACCAAAAGAAGCTTTATTTAGAAAAAGGTTTTGCCATAACATTTGATGCTATCAAAAATGTAATATTTTTACACCTTTAGTTTCTACATTTTGGTATTTGTGTTATTAAATAAATTACAGAATTCAGATTTTGTTCTAAATTTAAAAAATAATTAGGTTTAGAATGTTGTAGTGCCCAATAAACATGTTTCTCATTTTTTCTGAAACTATTCCTAAAACCAGATAAAATCTTGGACTCTACTGAATTCTGTCACTTAGTCCCATAAGTCAGGACCTCAGGAATTGGAAGGGAACTACAACCCAATGAACACTCCTGCAGCAGAAATTCTGTTTCAGAATTTTTCTGCTTCAAAACAGAAATTAAGATGTAAGTGAAAGATTTTATTTTTTTTCAGTGTTAAACTCCAGTGAGGTACTAAATCAACGTGATCAATACAAAAAACAGTTCCTCATGGAATCTTTCATAGGAACAAGGACAACTCTGGGAAAAAAAAGATTGCCTTTTAAAATTAGTTTTACTAAAATAAGCTGGCATTAGCTAGAGGCTAATTATTTTTTCCTCAGCTCTGCGTGAAGGTCAGTCTCAGACTGAAAAATTCCAGGATACTGGTCTGGAGAGGTCAGCTCAGGATAACATCAGTATGCTAACAAACATTTCACAATGTGAAGGGAACAAAGATACCAAGATGTCAGAAAAAGGATATTTTAGATTGTTAACTCTCTTTTTGACAAGAAACAGAAATTTCCACTGGAAAGTAAATAAATATTCATGAAAGAGTTTGAGCCACAAGATGAGTTTCTCTGATTATGATAAATTTCCCATCCACATTATGACAAAGTTGTCATCGCCCTGAGTATGAGAATATGAGGAGAAAAAATATGGATTGAGCTTTACTACCTCTCCAAGTCACGGGAATGTTTGTAAGCACCTTTCATGCCTCTTGGTGTTTCTAAAACAGCAGTAACTCACTTTCTGCTTGACTGCCAATAATGAAAGAGAAGTCTCTTCCTTTTCTTCTCAACAAAATTTAACAAAGAACAAGTGTCATTTTTATTCCTATTATGTATCCCTAGAAGGAATAAAATTGTGGTGTAGAATTACATAGACTTGGGAGAGTGTTATAAACTCAGCAGAATTTTTGGATTTACTCTGATATTTTCAGAGTTTAAATACACACAGTTTCTGAAAGAAAACCCAATATGGGCATCCAATCTAAATTCCCTTCACAGCTCACATTTCCTCACAGGGGATAGTCTGAAATTTCCTAACAGAACAGGACACACAGTTTAGAATATTTTCAGTTGCAGTCTTAGCTCTCTGACCTGGCATTAAAACCCAAGATTACTTCTCATTTGTCCCTGACTTTTTCTGTGTAACAAAAACCTTAAAGAGGAGTGGCCAGGAAAGATTCTGCCGTGTTGTCATCACTGTTAATGACACACAGATTTTTCTGCATTCGCTTTCAGGTACAGAATTCCTCTAAGGAACAGAAACAGCAAATCCAGAAACATTAACATTTACATAGTAAATGTTTATTTAGAATGTCAGAATTAACACCTGACAGAAAGACAAAAATAATTTCTTGGTGTATAGGACTTTCTTCATGTTCCTTTCCACCCAATGGGCACAAAATTTTCCCAACAGCATAAGACTACTGCAACCGTACATCAAGCTAAATGTGCAAGGGTTGCTTTATGAAGTATCTACCCATATGGAATTTGGAATCCATTTGAATTCAGGCACAAAGAGCAAAAATTCACAGGAAGGCAAGGTATGAGTGAAGAGAAAGTTCCATTTCACCTCTTTTTCTAACATTTTCTATACAGAACTTGTTACACCTCTCTCTACATCCTGATACATCTTTGTCTCATTTGCATTCAAATGCTGTCAATTGGACATACATTTAAGTACATAAACATATATTGTCTAGGGTTTTTTGCTTCTATAATTGAGGCATACTTGAATATTAAAGTGATTTCCAAATTAATCTTGCAGACAAAACTCATAACTTCCTGGAAGAAAAAGAAAACCTTTTTTTTTTTTTTTTTTTCCCCAAATCACCAGGCCTATGTAGCAAATTGTTTTATCCAAAAATTTCCAGCTTCTTTTGCGGGCATTTGTGCCAGTTCGTATCTCATTGAATGAGGTAACACAGTAAAACTCATGTAACCCAGCATGAATCACCACCAAACATGCCATTTAGAAAGCCAGGCAAGAAACAGCTACTGTCATGGGTAATAAATACATAAAAAAGTGTTATGCTACTCACAGTGATGCGGCCACTGGTGAGATGATACAAAGCATTTCAGCAAAGTACCAGCTTCATCTCCTTTCAGACAAGTTCCACTGATCATTTCATAATGAAAGGCATTGTGCTCCAACATTTGGTGTTTTTTGAAGACTTAAAACCTACACAATATTTTCTAACTCTTAAAATCAGTATTATTCCTATACCTAAGGAAATTCAGTCATGTCAAGAGTTGGACTTGATCTTGGAGGTCTCTTCCAACCCAGTTAATTCTATGTCCAACTTCATAGCATGAAGCAAACATCCAGTCAAAAAGGACTATCTGAACATCTGTTTTACAAAGGACTCAGACATCAACCATTTGTCACTAACACTTACCTGTCTTTGCTGATCTCAGGCTGATTTACACTACAGGACATTAGTATAAACAGGCTGCTGGAAAGCCCAAAACAAACCCAAGAAACCAAACCAAACAAACAAAGAAAAAAGTCCCAACAACAAGTCAACTCACATAAACCAAACCACAAACCAGAAGTAGGTCTGGTAGGGTAGTCCTAAAGTTTGAAATCTCACTGTGTAGCTCTGTAAAGACTGAAACCCTAAGATAATCAATTATAAAGATAACACTAATCAGAATTAGCCTCCTCCATGGGCTTTAAATCCCAGCCTGGATTAATATACGTAACAAAGCACTATCCCAAAATGTAGCATCTATAAGCAAGTTACAGTTCAGCCAAGTAAAGGCAGACTGCAGCAGCAGCCTTCAGGAGAAAACAGCAATCTGTTTGAATGGCCCATAAAGCAATCTTAAATGAAATAAAATGAAAGAGCAGTTTAACTTTTTTTTTCCCCCCTCAAAGCCTTGTAACAATGACAATTATTTACAGCCCACACACAGAAACACAGATGGGCAAAAATTAATCTGCCAAGATAACTCTCCCCAAAATTGTGGGGGACTTGCCTGAGTGAAGGTTTTATGATGATGTGATTAATAATGCTATCGAGAAATACAGGGTCAAACAGTTGCACAGTCATAAAGAGGTGGGTAAAATTACCTGTTCAGTGCAAGGAAGTAGATCACTCATTTTTTACACAAATACGAGGTCTATATATCATTGCATGTTTGTCAGCATCTATTCTTTTCACTGAAGCAGTGGACATCTAAACTAGATAAAAAATTATCTTGAATAAAACACTCTATATGCTACAAGTTCATTGAGTTTACCAAAACTGCAACAGATTCTGTGTTAATTTCCACAACAGGACAAGGGGAAATTGGTTTATCTTTTTGCTGTTTCTAGTAAACCAGTTTTTATGCTTAAAAGGTCAGTTATTTCCAGCAAAAATATTTGTCAAGTATAGTGATCTTTTCTTCCCCATCAGCATATTTACTTTTGTCGTTCGATATTAGACATGTCAAATTTTCAGAAGAAAGTACAAATTCCTTTTGCCATTCCTGTTACGTGACTGAGACTCAATCTTGCCTCCATTTGCCCCAATTATGTCCGCCAAAAGTTTATCCCAGCAAATTCCACCCAAAGTGTAGATTAAAAACAGTTTTCTCTTTTCAGATATCATATTGCCTTTTCTTACTCTCCTTTGTAACTCTCCAGCAACCTGTTTTATGAACTCTTTCTCAAATGCGGCCACACTCATTAAAACAAAAGGCAAAGTCTGTGCCACATGGATTTCGGGCCATCCTCTTCAGCTCTCCCCCAAAAAATCTGTGATTAGCAGAGACAACCTTTTCAGCTGTGTGACCTTCAAGGTCTGAATTCCTGGGGAAAAAATAAAATGCAGCAGCATTTTTACTGCCTGTCTCAAAGGATGCAGCAATTAATTCTTTTTCTCAGTACACTAAAGTTCCTCATGGATGCTGTTATTGTTACAGTGGCTGACAAAGGATTGCTCTAATGTGGAAATGAAGGCAGCATGACTAGAAACTTCAGAGGAAGATTTCTCTACCAGGGTCAGTTAAATACAGGATTAAGAAGATAGGGCTGTTATAGCCCAGAGATTTTCTTTTCTTTCGCTTTCCCTCTTACTTTCTTTTTCTTTCTTCCCACAATAATAACAATATCTTGAAAAGAACTGCCAGAGTTCAAACAGAACTCTAGTGCAAACTTCAACATACCAAACACCATGCAATGATATAAGATGTCAAAGTAACCTTGAAATATTTACTACTACTTTGCTTCCATTCTCTCTACTTGGTTCTTACTCAACACAGTAAAGCAGAAAAAATAAAAAAGGAGAGGAAGGAAGACTTAAGATTGAATCTTGATCAAGACAATATCTCTGCAGTGCAAATGAAGCAGCAATATAAATATCAGAAGCAGAGAGAGGGACAAAATCATGATCTTAATTCTAAACAGTGTGTCCAATGTCTTTACTAAAATCCAATTTCAGGTTGAAACTATTCACACACTTAAAGTATATAAAGGGTCAGGAAATTTATTTATAAATTAGACCTTGTCTATAACAAGACTGACTACAGTAGTTTCTAATATTTCCTGTTCCACAGTCTGAGAATAACAACAGGATGCTTAGTTTTGAATTGCGGACTGTGTGGAGGCAAATAATGTCCTCTGATCTTATAAGCAATGAGTTACTCACAGGCTGGGAAGCACCATCACTCCAATACAACAGATCCATATCCACCTGAAGTCATATCTTCCCCCAATATATAAAAAATGGCATCGTTCACATAGGTTTTTTTCTTATTTAGAAGAAGTACATTTCTTAGCTCACAAAGGCTTGTACTTTCAGGTAATTCACTCTTTGATGGCAATAATCCAGTCAGACTCAAAGTCCAAATGCATGTAACTACTATTTTGATAATAACCTGTCTATATCAATAACTATCAGTGTGTGCAGATACATACACCAGCTTATCAACAATTATCAGTGCATATATCTATATATGACAGTCAATTATCAGTATTATCAATACAGAGTATTGTCATAAATGTATATAATTCTCTGTATCATGCTCTTTTTCATACTTCTGTTGTATTCATGCAGCAATAGTTCCATTTCTAATTCAGATTTTTAATTTATCCTTGGCACCAAATGTTTACATTAAGATCAAAATCGGTTTCCTCTCAACCATGCAGATTACTATCCTCCTCCACACTTCTACTTTAAAAAGGAGAAAGCTCAGAAAACTGATCTTTTGGGCTTTCTGAATGTTGGTATAATTGTAGAATTATTTTCTCTCACATTCTTGTACGAAGAATGGAGATCCCTGTGGACAACCAAGCATCCAGTGGTAAATGCGTAAATGCGTTATGTTGATCGTACTTAAAATATTCCTTGCCTTGGGCTCTGTCAGCAGAATTTGCCTCTCTCGGTGATTTCCTGACTTTTGAAGCTGTGAGGATTTACACACATTTTCACTGGGGGATGCCAGTCTCTCCTTTCCCCTTAGGGATTCTTACTCCAGAGCACCCGGGCCAAGATTCTGCACAAACGTAAAGGTCCCTCCAGATGAATTCAGGTGAGACTGAGCTGATACCAGCAAACAACAATTTCTAGTTTTTCTCATACCTCTCTTAAGATAACAGGCACTGTCACATGAAAATAGAGCAACTACAAAGCTGCTCCAAAATGTACCAGGTGACCTTGCAATGCTCCGAGTGGCTACACCTACTCCTAGCAAAGGTGCCTCATAACCTAGAGGCAAAAAAATGAGACTGCAAATGGAATTCATTCCTTGTATGGGGAGATAACTAGGACACAAATAGGACATATAAATACAAGCATAAATACATACATGCAGGTACTTCTGTAATTAAAGGTAGTTAATTATGAAACCCACAGTTTTCATAATACTTCGACAGTAACAGTCAGAGCAGCCCAGCAAGCTGGGCAAAGAAGCTGCTGGCAGAGATGAGACCAGAATAACACAAGGAGCACGTTTGCAGGAGTTTGTGCCAAGCCATAAAGAGTGGGAATCGGAGTTAGTTTCTGCCTCCTGCAAAAAGCACAGTGTTTGAACAACCATCTACTGATGACTTAAAACCAGATGTCTGAAAGGCTCAGATTCACCCAATCTTTTTTTCCTTTTTTTTTTTTTTTATAACAAAGACTTTTTTTTCTTCAAAAAGTTATTTTTGGGCTGTTTCGCTGCTTCAAAACATAAAGAAAAAGTAATACAACAACTAAGACTCTAACCTGGAATTTAGAAAGAAGTAGATTAAAATTATTGCACTGTCTCAAATTCCCACCAGCATCTCAGGCCTTCAGCTCCTGAGGGCTGGTATAAATTGAGTATTGTATCACTCCCCTGCCTCACAGTGGGAGTATAACATTACAGTGGCCATACCAAAGCCCTGACCCCTGTCTGGCACCACTGCAGAAGCAGATGATCAACATGTTTCACTGCTGCATTTTGCCAGTTTCCATCAGTCTCCTGTGTTTATTTAATCTTCCTTAGAACCTGTATGGCAAGAAACAGTCAATAATTGTTCTCTGTTCCCTCTCTCCAGGCAACTTGTAACATTGCATTATTTGCCCTTTGGTAATTTTTTACCCCCTAGCTAGAAATCCTGCAAATGTTTGGTCTCTTGTAGCAGTGGAGCAATTCCACACATTCCACTGTTTTATTGGTCTTCTCTCTGCACTTTACAGCTTTATGCTACATGTTGTCAATTCTGTCAACGTTTTGATCTGGTAAATCAAGCAGAGATTCACAGATGAACAACATGACAACTATTTTCTGTTTTCTCCATTATTTCCAAATAATTCCCAACATTGTATCAGCTTTGCTAATTGTGTGAGCAAAACATTCAAGTCAAATTTAAGAAAATGAGTTTTATTAAATACATCCTCCAATTTTCTATCAAATGCTCCTGCTGGCAGAGTGCATTACTATCCTTGTGTTGCATCCCGAACATTCCAGTGGGCTGAGAGACCAGCATGATTTAATTCAAAAAAACCCCATATTTGTCTCTGTAAATTAGTCACTCAGATGTCCGCAGGATAATTATGGTATTAAAAGTCAGGAATTAAATTAGATAAGTGAAGGACTGGTTTGAGAGGTAGCTGCGCTCAGCAATGCCAAGTGCCAGTCCAGGTCAGGAAATTAAAAACACTGTGGTCAGCTGAAACAGAAAGTGTCACGGATAAATGAAGCAGGCTCATAAGTGACTCCTCTAAGGTGCAATCAGATGCTATTGACTGATTCCATCTAGTCAAAACCTCATAATTTGGAAAGATATATGAGAATGGTATCCCTGGGAGCACAAGCCCTTCTGACACGAGAGGTGTGTTATGATTCCTGTTTTGTTTTAATGGCCTCAAAAAGGAAAACACTGTCTAATACCTTTTTATCACACCCTGGACCTCACTGTTTATGTAATTTTTGTGCTTGATACACCTGCCATCTGCGAGATCTGAAGATGTCACAGCCTAAAGTAAGAAAGCAACAGACAACTTTGACAGTATGACCAAAGCTTTGCACAGTTCTGTGTTATAAATGTTGTTGTTTGTAACTAGAACTAGAACCCCCATGAACATAGTGATATTGTGGAAAGTATTAACAAACCCCAAAATACAGGACAAACATTCAAGAATTTCTAGCCTTTGCTGTATCCCAAATTGGAAACTGAAGAATACAACCCCACTTCTTTACTCATTCAGAAGGCACTGCCCCGAGATCAGAGCTAGCAGGGCTGTGCAGACAGCACACCCCAGAGCAGAGAACCACGCTCTTCCCTCCAGCACCACGTGCTCACATCTGTCACGAGGAATGAGAACCAGCTCATGTCATGAACTTCACCTACGAATCAATAAGAAACTGGCACCATTCCTGGAAATGCAGGCCTAAGTGGTATTTTCTGGAGAGGATGCTCTAAGCAGACAGTTGCTCCAATCTGCAGTCACTGCAGTTTCTAAATGGCTGTGTGGGGCAGGCACTGACAGCAAGAGCAGAGATCCACTTAGGAGGAGACACTTTGGTCTAAGCCATGAGCAGCTGACATTCTGCTGGAGACACTTGTCTGCAGGATCACATGAAACCTGTCTGAGAGCAAATCAAGCCCCCACAGTTCTATTTTTACATGCAAGGATTTCCCTGGCCATTACCTAAGAATGGAAATGAATGGATAGTACATCTATCAGCATTGCTTTCCAGCTTGGGGGGGAAAAACCCTTAATGCCTTATGTTGCATGAAAACTTCTCCTCTGTATAAGGATATAGAGGATTACTGTTCTCTTTAAAGGCTGCAAGAAGATGCTCAAATAATTACCTCACTGATACATAGTTAATTTTCCTGTGAGAAAACTGTACTGAGGTTATTTGTTAAGCCAGAAAACTCAGGATCATTACAATGAAGACGTAAAATTTCTTCAGTCAAGGAGCAGCTGTTCAACAAAGATAGAATGGATAAAGCAAGAAAACAGGAGATGTAGGTGCTGCTTAGTTCATACACACCTCGTTGCTTGGGCTTCATCTGCAGAATTGTTTTTCTTACAATACCCTACTCTTCTTTCCAATGACCCTACCTGAAAAACTGCAGCAATGAGATCTCTGACGTGGTCTCAGCTCACATTTAGGATCAGATTTCCAGGCATGACCAGTGCAGCAGTGGTGGCCAATTTCTCTCTAAGTACTAGGAACTCCACTTTGTACTGGTTGTGGCTACAAAGCAGTTCTGGAAGCAGATAGAAGTCAAAACCAATTAGTCTAAAGTCTGCATGGCCACTTGCCATGAATAGTGTTCCAAACTGATGCCAAGCTCAAGTCCTCAAAATAGTTTAGCAGCAACCCTAAACTGAAGAAAGCTGGCTCCTAACAGGGATCAAAAAGCTCCTATTTTCATGAAAGTAGATCAAAACTTTCTCTTTACTTTTAAGAAAACAAACTTAATTCACATCACTGACAAATAGAGTCTGTTAGAAGGAAATCTCGAAAACATAAGTGTTGTTTTCCACAAGATCCACAAATGATCTTCTACCTCTATTTCTTCATGATTCTGGTGGAAAAATGGAGGGGGGGAATGGCAGAAGTTACAAGTGAACACAGGCACCAAGTAGATATTTATTGTGGAGTCAAGATGCTCTGTCATATAAGCTTGTGAGGGAAATTTAAAAAAAAAAATCAAAGAGGTAAAAACTATTTTTCTAAAAACATACAGAATGAAAAGTATCTCCCCGTTTTCTTTAAAAATTCCTTTATTTGCCTTTGTAGTAGCTGTTTAAAAAGCAGCTTGAAAAAGCACAACAGTAGTCTGCACATAGCAAGAGCCTCTCTGAATGGAAACCAAAGCTCATAAATGCGAGAGAGTATCTTGAGTACATTAAGATCACATTGACTGCAATCAGAAGGGACTGCAAGCAGTGGAAAACTCAGGTCAAGACGACCCACCAGGGAACTCCCTTTACAGCAAGAGAAGACAACAGCATCAACATGCAATTGGGCAGTCCAGGTTTTACTGCTTGGGACATGACTGCTGGAAACTACCTCTGGGACACTTGGGAACAAGGATGGCAATGAATGTTTGATAAGAACTTCTGCAGTACTTTGAATGTCTATGTATCCTATACATGCAACATATAAATTAGTTCTTACCTGTTTCTTTCTTGTTCTTCACAGTTTAGTCAAAGGGATAACACATTTTTAGAAGTAAATGAAAATTGAAAATCTTATGGATGTATATTACTTATCTTCCTTTTACAATGAAAAAACATCTCTTAAATATATTGTTTGCCTGGAATTATCTCCTTCTTGAAATTTAGTTACCTATCAGCTATTCCACTCAGAGCTTTTTCTCTGAGATGACAGAAGAAAACACACACTCAACTTATAAAAGTTATTAAAATTAATTAAAAGCTATCAAGACATGTTGGAATATCATCCTCCTGCATTAACACAGACATGTTGCCCAGAAGAAAAGTAAAATGATGAAGAGACTCTCAGACACTTGGTATCACACTTTGGCTCCAAGACCAGCATTAACTTTCTCCTAAGTGTCAGCAGATGTCCAGCCCACAGAGGACAGAAACGCTGACAACAAACGAGAGTGTATTTTAGTATCTTTTATTTTCACACTTAAATGAATTCTGAAGGAAAAAAAAAGATGGCTACAGTAGCCTTTGGAGCATTCCTCCTTTTTGAAGAACTTAGTAATGGTGTAAGACTTCTGTGCCACACACAACTCACATGCAGACACGAAGAAAGAACTTAGTCTAAAATAATTTTGTTTAGAACCTAAATTTAATTTGAAATACTTAACTGTACAATGAGCATAGTGGTACCACAGGAAAGTCTTGAACAAGAAAAGCAACTTATGCCCACCATGCTTTAGCTTTGAACTGTCATTTCCAATTTTGAGGACTTTATCAGTTTTAAGACTTAATTTAGGATGTATATGAGATCTTACTTGTAAGTCACAAGCACACAGGTGCATTTGAAAGCTACAGTCTACTGTGTAATGTTGAGTTTTTAAAAATCATATTTCATGGAATTATTATTCACATTGTAATGAATCTTTTTTAGCCGGAGGATACTTCTCAGTTGCCCAGATCTGCTCTGGCACATTTAAAAGGCCTGATCACCAATTTCTTTGAATCACATTGAGACATAATATTATGAAAGATCAATTTCCTCTTCAAGACACTGTTGTGCTTTTGAAATAAAAATATATAGCAATGAATGTCAGTGTCTATGCCTAGGTACAAAGGTAGAAAATCCCCAAGAGGCTGAGGGGAAGCCTACAGCGGCAATTACAGAGTGAGAGGGTTACAGAGGTGCATTCATGATTGTGTCTAAATACAGAAAAATGTGATTTTTACATACTTTTACTTTTTTTTTTTTTTTTTTTTTACATTTAAGATTGAAAGCAAATCTTTCTAAATGCTATTAATATAATTATATTTTAGGGCACAGAACTGTGTTTTCCCCTGAAGACATCAGGCAATCTGTCATCACACATTTAGAGAGAAAGTACAATGTAGAGAGATCATTTTTGCCATTATAAACGCTTAATTTATGTCATAAAGTTAATTTTAGTTGAATTAACTTTCCAACTTCACATTTCAGTATTACAGTAAACCTTAGCATGCTGCCTTTAGAAGTTAGAGCAGACTATATATTCAAAAGCAGAAAGAGCTATACAGAATGCATTAATTAAAAAACCTCACTAAAACCAGACTCCAACCAACACCAAAGGGATTCTAACCCCTTGTCTGACTTCAAGTCTCCTATCGTTTTTTTTTTCTTTTGTATTCACTGACCTCAAGAACTTTTGATACACGACGATGAGTGTGTACAATCAGACCGAGTCCATTCATTTACAAGGTAATAAATTAATCGTTGATCTAATTAAGCATTTGCCAAAATCCCTGGCTGCTACAATGTTATTGCTTGGATACGATCACTTCAGCCTGTCCAGGCAGTTAATCTCCAAGACACTCGCACACAGGGAGTTGTCAGTTTGGCATTCTGGCCTCATTAACTCCACTGCCTTGCTTTTCCAACCCCTATCTGCTTCCCGGTTCCAGGAGTGTCCTCCTCTGCCTTGACACTGCTTTGTTCATGTTTAGTTCTGCTGCCTGGTTTCAAGTTTTCAAAAGAAAGACTGCAACTGAGGGAAGATGAATGTTTCAAGTACGTTATCCCTGGTGAAGTCACCAATCATCTGGTAACCTTTCCAGGTGGGCAAAGGGACTGGAACATCAGCAGCCAACACAGCCAGCACTGAATCCCATTCAATCAAGATGCAGATAATGCTCATTTCAGAACTTATTAAGAGTGAATAAAGAAAGAGTAGGAAAGTTTTTGTAAAAACTGGTAAAGCTTTTGTAGATTTATAGTAGCAAAACACTGAGTTTTTCTAATTAAAAGGTTTATTTCATCTAAGAGACAAAATTCAGCACCATTGCAACAATCAGCACGCTCAGATATGTAGCATCAGCAAAATTAATGACAAGAGGGTCACACTTTTCCCTGAGGATACGACAGCTGCTGAAATGCCTTACCAAGGTAATTCAGACTTTATAAATCAAGTTGGGTTTCTTTCTGAAAAATACATTCCATTTTAACCCCCAGATGAGTTCAAGGGAAAGTCTTTGACTTACATTGCCTCATGGATTAGCTTTTGATAAGGGTGATGCTCTTCATATGCCTGTAGCAGCAAAACCAAAACATCTTATTGTTACTAACGGTAAAAACGTGGTAAAAATTCAAGGATGAGGTAGGAAATGACCTACTTCTCAACTCTGTTGCAGCCACATAAATATTTTTGTATCTACAATTTGTATGTGTACAAATCAATGAGAAAAAATCCAGGTCTATGGATAGCAGGTTGTTTCAGCACATCTGATCCTAAAGCACAAGATGCTGTGAGACTGGAATGCCGATCTCTATTAGATTTTGATAGATTTTAAATGATATTTTAAGTTATTCAAAGCATGTTGTGATCTTGACATGTTTGAGAATACTTAGAAACATGGATAAGAATTGGAACTGACAAGCCATGCAAAGAATCTAAGTGGACTGTCATTTTTATTTATAGTGCCAAAAAGGACCTCTTCTTATGTTACTGACATCATGATTAGGAAGCCTGCATGTCACCACATCTTTTGTGCATTAAACAAGTTGCACTGTACCACTGAATGAGCTAAAATTATTGTTCCATACATTTTGGGAAGGGTGGAATAATCCTTACGAAGGTAACAAGCCACTACTCCAAGAAGGTACTAGTAACAGAAGGTAACATAAAGAGATTACAACACCATCTGGTATTGGCTCTAATGACTTACAAAAATCTGTTAATTCACTTTAGTAGTGAACTACTACTACAAAAAAGCACATGTTATTACGTATGTGGTAATAATGCCTTTATGATTCTTATTCACCCAACAGCCCAAACACAATTAGAAGCATCAGCCCTTCTTTCCCATCATCATCTGATTCACAGACAAAAGGCTTTAGACAGTAATGCATCCAAATTTTTTGCTTTAAGTCTCAAAACAAGTCTTTGACAAAGCAAAGGTCTTATTTCTATTGAATCCCCACACTGGAAAAGAATCCCAAGATACTCTTTCATTCCTCCAACTGGGATACTGGGGCACTTTTAACAAGTCCCTAGTTCTTCGTGATATTTGAGTAACAAAAACATCATGTAACATCTTCAGGTGAATTAAAGCAAATAAGGAAAGTCTTAAATCTGAGGTTTAGTGTGCTTTGCATGTGCATTTTGAAAAAGTTGAAGACCTTGGTGAAGAAAAAAGATTGCAAGAAGATCTTAACCAGGCAGAGGATGAAGGGGGAATTTTATCATAAAAAAAATATTTGGCATTGTCGAGCTTTCACTGCTCTGATTCACCTGCCTTCCAGATTTACATATCCTGTTTCTGCTGGTTTTTGCACGACACCCTCTCCCAGACTCCTGCATTTTTCCAACACTTTTCTCTCTCCTGTTGAGGAGACCTCCTCTCTCTGCCTATGCATTTCTCACCATAACACACCTGCCTCGCCGCCTCGCTTTTGGCAGCTGCTAATTCCTTCACTTGCTCCCATCACCTCCGGCACACCCAGATGGTTCTGTCAGAGCATATCTAGGGACAGCACAGACTCCTGCCTGTGCCACACTGTTGAGAGAGGACGTCTAGAGGCAATCTGGCTCTAACAGGAGCTCTTTCAAGCTCCTTCTGACTAGTGGTAGAGACAGCAACAGCGAGAGCTGAGCCTGTCTGTGGCTGCGTGCCCTGAGGAGCCGAGCTGAGGCTAGTTTGTCACAACTGTGCACCCAGCTGCAAGAGCCAAAGTTCCTGGAGGGGAGGGAGGGGAGCTATTTCTGTAACATGCCATGGCAATCACTACTGATGCATGCAGCACGCCATCCGAGGAGACGGCAAATTTACTGGCGGATGGTTATTCACATTTAATCCGCCCCTCCCTGCACGCCCGCGTGACATTTTCCCTACTGCGAAGGGAAGGTGAACCTGGAGGGCTTGGGGATGAAGGGGAGGTTGCACCCAGCACCGCTCCCAGCCCCGTCATACAGGTGGCTGATGCAGTTCCCCTCCGTGGGTCGGGCCAGTGTCAGGGCTGAGTTCGAACACCACGGGCACAGACACAAACACGGGGTCAGCCCTGTCCCTGCACGCACACACAGACAGCACATTCGTGGAGAACACAGTCAGGAGCAGAGCTTGGAGGGAAGACAGGCTAAGCTGTGGTGACAACACGCCCTGCTCAGCCAGGCAGAGGTGCTGACCTGCTTGCGCATAACTGGCCCTCTTTATTCCCACTCCTCCCCCTCTTTTTACACTCTCATTCCTTCCCCATTTGTTCGGATCTACCCTTTTCTCCCGAAGATGAACAAGCCACTCCTACATACTTTTCCCATTGGTTCCAATTTTGCTACACCTATGCCTACGTTTGGTGTTTCGGCTCCCATCATCCAGGTCCTCTCAGCAAGGACCATCCATTGGCAAAGTTACCCAAGTTCTGTTGCAATTGCAAGATTTCCCTCCCTCAAAGGTTCCCTTCAGCTATCTGTGAATCTCAGCGTCTCTCATCTAACTCCCTGTTCATCACCTGTGAAACCCCGAGCTCAGAGCACGGTCTGTACCCAAAGCCAGTATTTTTGATGTCATTACCGAAGTCATCTTAATCTTATATGGCATTACTGACATGGCTACTAGATACTGTTGGTTTGAAAGATTTCCTTTCCTGAAAGGTCCCCCTTGCAATTACCAGTGAAGTTTGGGGATTTCTCATGTAATTCCATCTGTGAAATCTGACCATTCCCCACTGTGGCACACACACCTTCCCTTCACCCATTTCTGCTGTCACCTCTTTTCACACCTCTCCATGCATTTAGTTTTCCCTTCCTCTAAATCTGCCTATCTTTCCAATTGCTTATCCCACTTATCCTTCTGATCTCTCTGCAAGCCTGAAGGTGGATGCTCAGAGAAAAAGTGGATGATTCATTAAATGTAAGCAGATCTGACTTTCCCTTGGATAGGGATGGAGCTATCAGGTTTTTACATATATTTATCCTCCAACAAAGGATAAAGAAATACTGCAATTTGTATTGTTGGCTTCCCCCCTTCAAATCCAAGAAAAACAGCATCTTAATATAGTCTCCCCTCCTCTTTTCCCCCCCCATCAGATTTTTGCCTCTGTTAACAGGAAAACAGTCATCCATAAGAACTCTCTCCAGCAGATGTCAGCTCCTACTTCTTATAATGAGAATTTCACAATGAAAACAAGCAGAGAAAAGGGGAAGATGAAGCAGGGCTCTTCAACATCAGGAAGATGAAAAGTTTCCCTTCCCATTTACTAGTAGTATAACAGCTGAGCTCCCATTAGTTTAACTCATGCGCTTGGGATTCATTTCTGTGCTACCATTAATCACTTTATCTCTCACTGAGAAAGCAGAAAGGCACACAGAATTCTGCTTTTTGGGATAGCGACAAGATTCCCCCAATGGAATAAGTTACATAGAAAAGAGTGAATAAAGCACAATTTGTAACAGAAATTGTCAAAGACTCATTAATGTTGATAAAATAACTGCTTTGATGTTTTGAGATATTTGTGTGTGGCTAACGCAGTCAAAGGGCAGAGGCAGTTCCAGGAATTACCAAATTAAACCCCTGTGACCAATACCACCTATTGCTCTTATCTCAGATCACCAGTTGAGTCACTCCTGTTCCCCAGCTTTCCAATTCCTGCAACACCAAAGCACAATTGTGATCCATTTACACTGCAGAACCACCTGCCAGGGACAAGATTCGTTAGCTCTTGCTCTTACAGCAAGCAGAGACACACAGCAGAGCTCTAGCTGGAGCACTGCAGCTCTCCCACAAAATGAGCATTCTGGGGCGAGTCCCTCAGCACTGTGCTGCTGCACTTGGCCTTGGCCTGATCAGGAAGCACGACTGTCTGCTCTCTGTCCGAGGGAACCTTGTGTCCAACACAGCCTAGAATCAAGAAGGGACCACCCTGGTCACCAATAACTGCTGGCATCCCTGCCGCGAGTAGCTCAACTGACAAATCCCTTCTATTTGTTTGCAATGTGTACGGCTCTGCAAGTAAAGAAACAGTAACCCAACACCAGCAGAAAAGGCACAGATTAAATCAGTGGAGCAAGAAAGCAGTTCTGAATTCCTAAAGAAGGAATTGGGGAAAATGGGTGAATAAATCTCACCCTGTTGTCACTATTATATTTAAGTTAACAGGAGCTGAAGGGGATTCAATTCTGTAGGTCAGTACTTTGCAGAGAAATGTAATTTTGATAGCATTAGATTTTGGGCACTACGACCCTCAAAAGCTGCTTTCCAAAGGATACAGAATATCTGACTTCTGACAATCAGGGCTCCTACTTCCCACTTAGGCATCTAAAATCATTTTTTCAAAATCACAGCATTCATTATTAAGGCACAGAATATTAGTGATCAATTCACTATGTCAGCTCAAATTCCAAATATTCATTTATTCAAATTATTTCTTCACAGTCAAAACTGACACTAAAGCCCTTAGTATTTACATATACCCTTAAGCAATTGCTCTCTCATTATTTTAAGTGTAACCAAAAAAGTCAGAGATGAGCCCATTACATCAAAGAGCATGAGCCTGAGCAGGCAAAACAGACCAAATGTGGAGAAAAGAACATGAACACAAAACAAAGCGATCAGGGATTTATCCTTATTTCTTTGGGAGAAATGAGAGATTAGTAAAACAGGAGTAAGCCAAACAAAGAGAAGTGAAGGAGGACACTGATGCTAAAAGACAAGGATAGAGGAAGTAAGATGGCCAAGTGTGAGGAAAACACACTGGGAAAGCAGGAGACAGAAAGTATGTGATCAATTGCCAGAGAGCAGAGCACACCTAAATAGAGCCCAGGAAAGACACCCAGATTGCCTGATTTCACATAATCCAATCCACTCCTGTGATGCAGGAATATACAGAGTTGAGCAAATATCCAACTTCACATGGAACACTTTTACCTCAGCTCAGAGATGTCTGTTTTTCTAATCAATTTTTAACACAGTACACTCCAAAGCTAAATTTATCTCAGTCCAACCCCTCCATAGTGCTCAAGCCTTAGTTTTATAGGGGTGTCCAGCTTTTATATTTTTCATATCTTAAAGGGTAGCAGGTTCTTGCAACTATTAATTTAGTGATACAGCACTTGAAAAAATAAACAAATACGTAACTGAACAATGTCATTTACTGTTGTGTAAAGTACGCCTAAGCCACTAATTAGTTATTTTAAAAGCCACCTCAAGATTGGCTTCCTATTCTTTTTCAAATTTCCCTCCTGCTTTCCACAAGCAAATCTCTGTATGTTGGCCAACGTCCTCCATTTTCATTGGTCTGCACATCTGCACGACAACTGAATTTACTACATATGGTCTGCTGTACATCTGTTGAATAATTTCTGTTCTCTCCATGACCCCTACAGCTGGTTTTACTTTGACAAATGGAAGACTAAACTCCAAAAGTACAGTTTATGCAGAAATCCTGAGCAAATGTGTAAATATGCTCTTTAACTTTCAGCAATCAAAGTGTTTGTCACCTCCGAATAGATCAAATAAGAGTCAGAAGAAAAAACAAGATTATCTGAAAACTGGAACTGAGTAAGCTTGTTTTGATTTTTTCTGCCTGTGTAGTCCCATAAATTATGCTTCAATCATATCTGCAAGAGTATCCTCACAGCTATGATAATTAAAAACACTCATGAATGTGCTCTGGGAATTTAAGAGTTATTAAAATACAAAGTGGCTCAGATCAAAATCCTTAGAAGTAACTTTCTAGGAACCACAAGTTTGTAGGACAGTGAACAGGCACAGGAAAAGAGCAGGCAAGTATTTCATGGCCTTTCTCTCTAGAGCTCAGGCCGTAACCTTGACCACTGAGTAGCTTCTGTCATACCAGTGCATTTCCTGCTGAAATCCCTTTGAAGATTTTAAGTTTCTCATGCTCTTTCCAGTGCCCTCAAAGCTGTTTTGTCATTTCCTTGTTTAATGTTTTAACTTAGAGATTTCTCTGCAACGGTTTAATAGAACAGTACAATTGCAACATTGCATTTTTTCCCCCTAAAAATGTCTTATGGGAAATATTTTATAGTGTTCTCTTTTTTTAAAAAAAAATAGTTATGAGTAAGTTTCTGTAGCCACTTTCTAGATCTTGGATTAAGAATAAGTAAGAGAAGTATGGAAGAAATACCATGTAATTTGTCTATTTAACATAAATAGGAAGCTGAGCTGAAGCTCAGACCATTTTATATTTTGGGAACAATTTTGCTTTAAAAGATGAAGGTAGAGGCAGAAATCATAAGATTTCATTGTAAGAATTTTCCACTGTTGTTGGAGTGGAACCAGAGGGCAACCAGACTTAAACTGACTGAAGCTGAACATGAAAAGAAGGGGTGAGAAGAACTCAGGGGGAAAAAAAAACCAAAAACAAACCCAAAAAAACCACAACCAAAAACCAAACCCAAACAATGGTTTCTTTTTGTTTCCACTACACCGCATTTCTTTCCAATCAAAGTTCTTCTGTCTAAGGCTGAAAAAAGCTGGTTCCTCAAAGTTACCCAAATTCCCTGCCTGGTTTCTGTCGGAGGCTCAGACAAAACCAAAGCATTCCTAGGGAACAATACAGTTTCAAGGATGCAGCGTTTTCCAACAGAAAGACAATATTTCCAGAAATTACGAACACTTCAAATATCAATACCAGTGTTGGTTCAACTGCTTAGATTAACATTTCAGTCAACACTTCTGAATATTGCTATATAAATTCATTTTCCTGCTATTCCCATAGCTTTGAGGATTTGAACTTAAAAATTAATTTCTGTTCATATTAAAAAGTGTTTCAGACTTCCATTTAAAAACCTCAAAGGAGAAGGCCAATAAAAGAACTTCCCTGCTAAACTTATTGCATATTTAAAATCTTGTGGGTTTGTTGGTTTCTTTTTTTTATACCTTAGTGCTGGAAAATGGAAATGGCAACTCATTTTAAGGTCCAGCAGAGAAGGACTGGCTATGTGTACACTGGCACATACCTGTGATAGTAAAGGTTTTATACAGATCACCCAAAAATAACTAGGAAAATTTCTCCACCTCCAGTGAGCTTAGTGCCTATGCCTCATTTTATTAAGGTAACACTTTTGCCCTCTTTCCTCTCAGCTTCTTTTTTCATGTACTGCCTCTTTCTTTATGTTTCCTTAGGTGTTAGAGGGTATTTTTTTGTTCACTCTTGTCTCAGTACTGGGAGTTTTATTATGCCTTAAAGGAGTATAAATAAAGCTATTAAAAAAGCCATGCATTTTTCTCTTCCTAAATCTCAAGGTGAAAGGTATTTTCAAACTAGGTTTGTCCTTCATTTCTCCTATTGTTTGCATATGCAAATGTCTATGCAGATCAAAAGTTTGACACATTCTAGTGCTTCGAGTTCATAATCACAAGACAAAACATACTTATATGTGACTGAGAGCGGTGTGCTCGGTTTTGACTCCGTGTGAAAATGGTATGGAAGAGCCACAGCTCCAACATACTTGGCTAGAGACAAGTGAAGGGAAGGCAAAATTTTGGTTCATGATTGCTGAATGGAAACTGGATGAAAATAGGCTTTTTTATTTCCCCTCTCCAGAGACCACCTGAGAGCTTCAGCTTACGAAAACAAACCATTCAAATAACCTATTTTCCACCGTTCTGAAGCAGTCATGCTTCTTTGATAAGAAAAAACTGCTTTGCTTCCACAGAAATTAGTGGTCTGAAACACAGGCGTATCCAATAAAAGTATAACAAAACACCGTATTACGCCAAATAGAAAATGACCTCAATTTACAAGGATGAGGTAACAGAAAGCTGCTCTGCTGTATTGCTTTGTCAGAGTCCTGTTGCTATTTCCAGAAGCCCCAAGTCTGCAAACCAACACAGTGTGTCTTAGTTCACTTTGTCTATTGCAGATCTTGAAATCTTTAGAATTATCTTGCATTGGATTGGCCAACAAATATGGGAAGTGGCATTGCTTACTCACTGTCAGTAACTGAGGATAAGTTTCAGGCCCCCTGTGAAATTGATTCTGTATTTTCCCTTGCTTCTCCTTTTTTAGTCCCTAGATTTCTTCTCCGTCCGCTTTCCTTAATTCCTGATGTTTTCCTTGTGCTTTATCATTTTCCACCAAAAATCAATGCCCTTACAAGTCACCTGTTAGGAATATTCCTACATATTTTTTTTCAGACATAGACAAGCGCTGTTCAAAGAGTGATTTTTATTTGCCATCATATGAAGTAGAAGCTAATGAGTTCGAAAATCATTTGCTCTAATTCTTTTGGGGGTGGAGGGAGACATACCCAAATTAAGAATGGCCTATAAAATGGTTCATTCTTCTTTCTTCTAAAGAGAATTTTTCCATGAGCCTGCCTGTGAGCTGAATCTTTCGGAAATCAAGCAGCACATCAACAGGAATTCTTTTATGTAAAAGACTATGTATTAATTCAAGGCACACAGTGTCTACATTGAGGAAAGACAGTGGTCAGATGAAGGTGAAGATCTGATATTTAAAGGCTGCTAAAGCCAGAAAAGAGGGAAACTCCTTACAGTATAGAAACAGCTCACAAGTAAGGACAGAAAAACTTCTGGGTATTCGCAAGTTCTGCAAAGGCTTCTAAAGCTGAGGTGTAAACTGGGACACAGACTGAACCTCAAAGCTGTGGGTCTGGAGTTTTTCATGTTTTGGTTTTATTTGTTTGCTTGTTTTCTGATGTACTCCAACTGCAGGGACAGCAAAGCTGTGCCAACCTTTAATTCCACGGAGAAATGCACGTGATAAAGAGCTGACATTTTAAAAGGTGTTTTCTGCTGCCTGCATGTCCCCTTCTTTGGCCTTCCCCTGAGAATACAGTGCCAGAGGTAAAGCATTACAGTCCTGGATTGACAACCCTAGGGATCAAGAGACTGAAGTTTTCCCAAACAGGGAAAAACCTGTGCAGACACAGCAAGGCACAGTTCCCTCTCCACTCCCCTTCTTCAACTTGAGACCAGCCCAAGATCTCAGTAGAGCTGTTTCCAGCCATCAGGATAGCAAAATATTTATAAAGTTAATTTTGGGCGCTCATGTTAGGATACCATACAGAGTCTGACACTTCTTGAGAAAACTGAGTCACATCAAATCACTGATCTGTAGCAGAAACTATATTTAAAACATATGTTCCTACCATAAAGTGCTGGATTTATTTCAGTAAGAGATGAATCTGGAGCTGTCTGCATAGCATAAAGAACTACCAATATTGCCATATGCAGACTCTAAAGATTTGGTTCTGAAAGCTGCCTTTAACTTCTGAAGGAAACTCTGCTTTCGGTCTCCTAACTGAAGCACAATAGCACCAACTGCTGCTGCCTCAACCCATGACTGCGAGATCTTATTACTATAAAAGCAGGAACTACTTCCCAGCACAAAAGCTCATTTACCTCGTGAATCAGCTGCAACCCATCTCGGGCCTGAGCTGCCAACCAAGCTCTTTCATCTCTGTTCAGCTGCAAACCTCCCCTGATCTGAGTAATAAGACAGAAACCCCACTGGGGAGAGGGAGACCCAGATAAAACATCTTCCCGGTTATAAAACAACAACAGAAAACATCTCCCCCAGAAAAGTCAGAGCACAAGTATTTCCTTCTTGCAATTAGATGTTATTAAAGAACTCCTGTGTCGTTCTCCAGCTTTGAAATGGCCTTTCCAGATGCTCTGTATCCCCACCACATATTCCTATGTCTGTCCTGCCTCCTCTGACTTGCTCAGCCGTCATGTGCAACGCAGAGATGCGCGGCAGAACCAAAAGCAGGCTTCAGGGGCTAGCAAAAGAAGAACTGCTGGAGCTGAGTGCTTTTAGCAGCTGCATTTATCAAATGCTTTGAAGAGTCTGACTTGCACTCCTTTCTTAAAGTCTCTACCAGAGTATTTGGAAAAGAAAGAAATTTTTACAGAGGAAAAAACCGTTACATTCTTAGGCTGTACTCATAGGAATCTTCCTTCACACGTTATGCTGTTGCATCAATAATATACAGCAGATTGCATGGGCATATCTTTAATAATGTGGAGATAAAAGTAATGGAGCAATTACAAGGTAACACACACCTGTAAATAACCCTGATGCTCAAGACTAATGGCTGATAATAGTCAGCACTGGTAAGAGTTTAAGCGTGATTCATAATTTCTGGTTGCCTCTGAAGTATAACACACATGAGGACCTTAACTCTGTACAAAATCTTTACTCTGGTCAGAGGTAATCGGCAGTTTTGTGAGCATGATTATGTCCTCTAATCTGTGCTAACAATTTGATAATTGCAAACTGGCTGTTTATCTGCATTAGGATAACTACAGAATTCCAGAGCACTGAAACTCTCAACTGCTGCTTCTGAACAATTAGAAATACGTAACAAAATACTTGTGCAAACCTCAGGGAGGAAATTTTAAACTATTGTATATGAAGACATCAGACTGTTAATAAATGTAAATATATTGATGACAACTAACACCGTTTGGAAAGACAACACACCTCATTTTCTCCTCTAACACTTTGAACTTTAAAAACTAAGCAAACCATAGTCAGGTTCCAGCTCTAACCCACAAGCTGATGACTGGAACAAAAACCAGTGTCCCAAGATAAAGGGCTCCTCAGCTGATAACATGCTCTGGAAAGCCAAATAATGCCCCTTCCATTTGCAATCTATGTCTGTACACCTTATGCCACCTTCCCACGCAGGAATTCACTTCACTTTGATCCACTGCATTTCCCTATCAAGATTGTCTTAGTCAAGTGAGCAAACTCTGGACCCGGTTCAACATCTTTCAGGGGCAAGACATTTTCAACGACTCTTATTTTTAGCATGTGCAAACCTGCTCCACTAAATTTCCTTCCAGCACTGTCCAAATAAACCCGCCTGATTATGCAAGTGGTTCATATGTTCCGTTTTTTCTTTTTTTTGAGCTACTTTGATAGCAAATGACATTCTTGTGACAGTTACAGCAGATTGTATTTTCTGGTACAGTAAGGCAAATCTCTCCATCTCTCTGGTACAGTAAAGCATTCTAAATATGATTGCTTTTTAAGGCTACAAGAGGCTATGATGATCACCCAGTAGAATAAATCAGAGAATTTCATCCTGTAACTCCTGTGTCTAACTCATCTCTAAAACTCATTATTCCATGTACATGTTGAAGAGTCTTTTTTAAGCAACTTTCTTTTGACTTTGAGCAACAGTTTACATATCAATTTTTGCACTGTAAGCAAGCATCCTACCTAATATTTTTCAGACAGGGCATGCTGCAAGCAAGAGTTGAAGGACTGCCCCAACAGCATTGAAGCAGTCCTTGGTGCCTTAACAATAGAAAAAGCCTCATGAAAGCCTTGAGTATACCCTGAATAGTTCCTTTAATGGTAGGCAAGGGGATGCTTCTCAGGAGGTTCATGGCCTCGCCTGAGTTCTGATGGAATGTGCCACAAAGACAAGAGGAGGTTCTATGTGGCAGCCGTGCTGCAGGCTGGCAGAATCTGCTGCGTGCTTCAAAAAGGCTTGTGACACCGTCACAACTTTGGACTAATCAACTAGGAACACAGCAGTTGTCTAAAATGCATATTTCTGTAAGAGAAAGTTTTCCTGACCCCACCTTGTATGAAGAACTGTATATCAAAGACATAATCTGCGGAAAAAGAGGCAAATCTTTTTTTTTTTATCATTTGAGTAATCTGGAAAACCGGAGGGATATCAAAGCACAAAAACAACCCCACAAAGGTATTTCATCAGAAGGGATTAAGTTGCCTGCAATACCTTGCTAGGGGTAATAGTGATGGGGAAAGAGAACATTAGGAGAAGTGCAACAGCAAGGTAAGCAAGTAAATTACCCGTGGTTAAAATGAAGGCCCAGCAAGTACAATCATACTGAGTTCCCTCAAAAGACAGCCCTGGTAGAGATATCTTTACTATCAACCTTCTTGGGAATTCTGAAAAGGGGTGAAAAACAGATGCTTCCTGAAATTGGTAAGCTGATAGGTAACAGAGCTCTGTTAAATTTCACTTGGCATACAACGGAGAAATTTGAGCTTGCTAAACTTAATTAATCCAGAACATTCAGTACTCAGTTCCAGTAATGAGAAAGCTGAAAACTTGGTTCACTGGGTGAGGTAAATGCATCTCAGGGGTCTTTTTACTGTTAGCGAAAAGAACCTTTACTGATGAGGAGCAATAACACTGAGAAAAGATTGATTCTGTGAGACAAACCACAGTGAGACCAGATCAATGAAACTTCAAAAAACTCAGAGATTTGGGAGCAGAAAATAAGATCTCAGAAGGCTCATAAGATGCATAAAACTACCCGGATAACAGAGTTTTGCCCTGTGCCTCACCCTAACCATCAAAGCCACTTTTGGTCCTGCCTCAGTCAATATCTTCCATGTGAGGAGAAGAAGGAACATACCCTAAATTAAACTAGGAAGATAACAGGCAGAGGCGACTGACTACCAGCCCTCAGGTTGAAAAAAATCAGATTACCCTGCCAGAGACAAAGAGAAGCTTCCGTAGAATAACTTGAAACAGGAAAAAAACCCCACATTTTAAACTGAATTAACTCGTTCACCACTGGTCAGAGGATCAAGGAAGGAAACTGATAGGCAGACAGGCTGTTTTGATAATGGCATGAAAAAAAAACATAGCTAGCATTTGAAGAAAGGCAGTAATACATTTTTCCAGAAAAAAACCCAAACAAAACCAAAATAACCTGAGCAAAAAAACCCAAAAAAACCAAAAAACCTAACCAAACCACTGTTACGGGTACATAACAAAATTTAAGGTATATTACAAAAAATAACTTCACCCATCTGGATCTGAAAAAGATAAAAGCCAGTCTTGTGTTTTTCCGCAGAAGCTGAGATAGGTGTGAATTAAGCAATGCTGCTAATCGGTAGGGGAAACAATCAGCAAATAAACTTGATTGTTAATATTTGCATGGGAAAATCATCCTGGCCATTATTAGAAGATTGCTCAGAACACCATTTAAACACCACCATCTTCTGCTGATTATAAACTGACTGATTAAACTGAGGAGACAACCCAGACCTACCTCTTGGCTCTGCCTGCCAGCGCCGCCTGCTCCCCGGCCGGGCACCTCACCCTCACGGAACGGGGCGAGGGGGGCAAAAACGACCCTGGTCCCGTTCAAACTGCTGGGGGGGCTTGCAGGTTCAGTGGGCTGTGAGGGGGGGACGAGGCAGGGCCGGGCTGCAGCTCCTGAGGAGAGGTCTTGAGGCACAGGGGGGTGGAGAGGGAGGTGAGGGGCGCGGGGGCATCCTGAGGCACCTGAGGGAGGCGGGGCCTGAGGCACCTGAGGCACCTGAGGGGTGGGCGGGGAGGTCCTGAGGCACCTGAGGCACCTGAGTCAGGCAGATCCTGAGGCACCTGAGGGGTGGGCGGGGAGGTCCTGAGGCACCTGAGTCAGGCAGATCCTGAGGCACCTGAGGCACCTGAGTCAGGCAGATCCTGAGGCACCTGAGGCA